>JAJIZL010125023.1:302991-351235 GCA_023969395.1 Amblyomma maculatum
TCAATCAATCAATCAATCAATCAATCAATCAATCAATCAATCAATCACCCCGCGTTGCTACGAGCCACGCTACGCTGAAGAGTCGACTTGGTAGCCCATCTTCGCCTCGCTTATGACGGGACACCACTACAGCGCACCTATAGTGGGAGAAGCGTCAAACGCCCAGAGCCGATTTGGTAGCGCAGTTCTCGCGCTGGTATGACGTCAGTAGTCACGTGGTGTAAAGCGTAACTACGCTGAATGCTTGAAACCTGGCGTAGTATTGCTTTCGCAATAAAAGAAAAACCGTCTGTGCGTGCGTGTGTGCGCGCGTGCGAAAGAGAGAGAAATGCTATCGCGTAATATCTGAAACGGCGGCGCTTAAGTAATCACTTAATTTTTTTTCTCACAGTTTTCACAAATATATTTAGACGTGCGGGAATGCTGTACGTTACGATGCGTTTCATACATAAGCTGCCTAAGACTGCTTAGTTGAGCAGTTCTTCGGCACGCATACTTCACTGACAAAATAACACGCTTTACAACAAGTATAGTTCACATTTATTTGAAGCTTACCCCAGTTTGACAAATTTTGTAATTTTTTGCTGGCGGTGTCACGCGCTTAATCGTCTTTAAGTGTAGTGGCTTTGATATAATTCGTTTATGGCGTACTTAAAGTACTGCTGAAGAGGTATCCCCGTGTTCGAGGTTTTGCCCAAATGTAAGCAATAGAGGTGCTTATTTCAATCCTTCAATTCGCGCATAGGCAATGTCCATTAGATACGGTGCACTGTGCCAATATCAACTTGTATGAAATTTTCAAAGTAGCGAGGAGCCTGCACTTCGAATGCTTCGAAAACACGCACAGGTTACTTATATTATGTATACAAAGTGCGTCTGCTAAAATGGATCAAGGTTAAAAAAAAATAAACCTAAGCGTCCTTCAGAATTGAAATAAGTAAATGTTGTTAGGATTTATCCAAAATATCCTCGAAGATTTTTCGCTTCCGCCTGCATAACAATTAGTCGACTTCAACTAATTATTCATTTAAATGCTGCGCTCTAAACGCTCGGGTAGAAACAGCAAGGTGTTTGGGCGTTAGAAAATGATCCGACCAAGGTGCTGCCGGTGAGGTAGCCTTAGATCAGCCCTTTTTATTTGGAAAAAACCAAAGGCTGCGAAGTTTAAAATACTTCGCAGCCTTTCACCAAAATCGCGAAAATTTCAAAAATCACGGCATTGCGATTTTCGCAATGTCGCGAAAATCGCAAGGAAAGGATGACGCGCTGCAATAATGCTTACGCATATATTGACAGTTTCCCAGGAATTTCTTGCCTCTGTTTTTTTTTTTTTTTTGCTATGTGCAGCAGGGAATAAACTGTTTGCTGATTCGTTTTGGCCCCAAGTGCTGGGAATGTGGCCTCGTTTATTATAGCTTTCAAAGTGAAAGATAAGAGACACAGGGGTTGGCGGTGTCAAATGATAGATAACGACAGCAGCGCATGAAGGAGAAGCGCTTCTGACGTCGACCTACGGTTCGCATCCGGTGCGTACCTAAGCGATAAGGAACAAATGGTTCGAGTAACGCTGACACGGCTGCCATGCATGCTGCTTGCAACACCGTTTCAGGCCTCAAGCCCAAGCCACGCGATCGTCTCTGTCGCTTATCTTGTAAAGTTTCAAGGTTTGGCAACAGCGCAAATTCTACATTCCCGCATACCGGGCCTGCTCACTAGCAAGTAATCATCAAAATGCCGCAGGTGCTAAAATGTGCACTTACGTGCACAACGAACTTGAAAAAAGACAGGTAAGGGAAAAATAATTTCGCGTCATAGGCGAATCTCCATAACCCAACTAGTAAGGCATTACTACTTATTTAACATATAGATACTACGTGACTTTGTATCGTGGATGGGCAAAGTTCGAGTTTTTTTTTAATCTCGCATATATATCTCAGTGGTCTTCGCCTGCTTGCAAATCAACGCAGGATTACAAGAACACTTTTAACCTCTTGAAAACGGACGTGATCGGTGGGAAAAGTGCGGCTCGGGCAGGTGTGATTGGTACGTCCTCCTCTGTGCACGGTTTCGTGCAGGTAAGATTTTGTGTCTGCTGAACCCGTCAGCTTGAAAAGCCTCAGAAGCTTCGCATTGATCCCATTCTGCATGAGGGGGGAGGGGTGGGGGGACTTTAGTTTAGTTTTGAAGTACATGAAGCGACAGAATTAATTGAGAGTTGTTGAGTAGGGTGACCCTAACGGTTAGGGATATGGGGGGAGAGTTTAGGTGGCTTTGAGATAGGGCAATAGCGGGGCGCAACTGCTCATGCGTAAAATGCTGGGTGAAACGGTGAGGGGTGCGGCTTTTGCTCTGGGCACTCGCACCTCGCTATTCTTTATACTCAATTTCTTGGTTTTTTCCTGTTCTAAAGCTGTTGGCTCCCGTCTGCTACTCCTGTTGAGGATCCTTGTTCGCTTACATACACTTTCGTAAAGCTCTCAAAACTGCACTCTGCCACCATCCGCACACACCCGCTGAAATGCTCCCCCGCCTGTATGTACATAGTTCGGCGAAGGAACTGTCGAAACAGAGAAAGTTGGGTATTTGGCTCGCCTCCGAGACACGAGGACTGAACGAGTCCTTTTTAGCAGACTACCGTACTCTGTGCCAAACACTCTCTTACCCTAAAAGACTGCAGCATTGACATCTCCAATCCGGGTCAAAGTACAAGTAGCTCCAGTACTAAAGAAACATGCACTTTAAACACAACGTGACAAAGCAGCGTGATAGTCCAAGCCTGATTCCGGTAGTTCGGCATGAATTCTCGTGTCCCTTACGCAAATGTGGCTATATATCCGACTCAAACAGACGCCATAGGAACTAGTAGTTGTGGCCACGGACGAAACAGGCAGAATTCGAGTAGCAGGCTCAATAAGGAGTGTTAGCGCAAGAGGCGAGAGAAGTCGCCATTGCACTCGCATTGCAGCCTGTACATTGAAATACACCATACTGAATCGTAGGAAGAAATACGTATTGAAACATACGCCATCGAAGCAGTCATCAGTGACTTCCAGGCGACTATACTATATTCTATATTCGACTATATGTCTATATTCTATAGGGACTATATTCTATATTCTAACAAAAAAAAACACACCCAAAACCATGCCTCGCCCCCCTGGCAATGAGTGCGCATACGTGCTCTACCGAAGCTTAGCTCCTACTGCAGGAGAACAGAACGAAGAGGAGGTACAAGACCACTCTATGGGACCTCCAAGCCAGAACGGTTTTCATGTGCACGTAGCCAAGCATTGCAGACTAAAACGACGGACACTTCTGTTACTCCTCAAAATTCAACAAGGCCGATACCATCGTGCTGGCGTTAGCCACATTGCTTTTTTTTTTTTTCACGACAACGTTTTCTTCACCACGCAGTACACAGAATAAAGACCGCAGGGCAACAATCCGTATCCACCTTCACCACTCTGTCTGGGAGTATCCGAACCCACCAAGGAACCGCACACTCATCTCCTACCCTTCAATCTCCTCCCGACAGGCTGCCTTATCCAGCTTGTACTCGAGTGACCAGTAATCGCTTATCAAGCCGGCGTGCCGGATGACCTCAGCCATAGGACTGATGACTCCACCCACCATCAATGGCTGTAACTAGCCTCACTCTATGGGGCTAAGTGAATGTTTTAGTTAGCACCACTAAGTCTGTGCATAGGTTTCAGGAGGTCATCACAAGGGTGAGAGGAGGTACAACCCTAGTGAAGGAAGGTGTATGATGCAGCAACATCATGCTGTCTTTATCACATGATGTCATACGAATATACAAAAGCATTGCATTGCCGCAAAATACAAAAAGTATCCCATAGATGACACTGTACGACAGTTTTATGGTTTTTGTATGACACTGCGTGACAAAGCTTGCATAAGGTTATGGCGCCATCCAACCTTTTTAATGTGGGAAGGGAGCGGTAAACGTTGTCGCACGTGTCGCTACTCAGGTCTGACCATTCAGCGTCATGGGTAGCCACAGAGCGTTCCGCTGACGTCAGAGTGTCGTCAATAGAACCCAATTCTTCCTCGGTAACCACTGTCTGGTTACGCTGTAGTCTACTGCAAAGATGCTTATCCTAAGGAAGGAGTCCTTTAACGGATATCGCTGTAAAACGACAACTGAATGGTTTTGAGTAGTCCTGGGTGCTGTGCTTTCCCCACGCTTCGTGCACTGTTGGCCTGGCAGTGATCGCAGGGAGACTCGCTCACCTGGACACGACCTGGAAGCGGTCCTTGTCGACGCCATGCAGCACATGGTAGTTGCTGTCGTCGCGCAGGTGCTTGTAGGCTGGCCGAATGTCCAGGATGTCGCGGCCTTGCTGTGCCTCGTCTATCGACATCGCCACCTTGACCAGGTCCCAGTGGGAGTGCTCGTGGCGGTGCTTGTGCTTTGATGACTGCTGAGTGCCCTCCGCAGTGGCCTCTGCGTGCTGCATAGCAAGCGGCAACAAAGCTTTAGCATATCGCATATCGTCTGTTACCACGCCCGCTGTTGTGCATGTGCAGATGGCGTCGATAGGCAGGCAGAGGCCAGCTGCTGGTGCGTCTGGCGCTTCGCGGAGTTATGTGAATGCAGATTGACGGCTGGTGGCCGCGGTTACAGTAGACAGCGCATGCAACGCTTAAGCGCTATTTAGAGAGCGGTGGTAGACAGTGTGCACTATGCTAAAGCACTCTACCGGTTGACTTCTGTCATGCTGATCATCGAGATCGTGAGGGCAGCCATAGAGGAGGAGACCATAAAGAATAAAATGAAAGATGGCTGAGCTCTGATGTGTCTGGATATACTTAGCGAAAAGCAGTGTACCTCGGGATCAGAAGTAGTTAATTTATTCAGTCTTCTGCGCCGTTCGCCAGCAGCTAAACCGATCGTCCTTCCGGATCGTGCTTTTTTCGCCATACTTCGTGTTTTCTGATACTGTAGTTGGCTCTATCTTCTTTGTGCTAAGGGTCTCCAACTCATGCGGCTATACAGGCCGCATTGAGAAAATTTTGACCCTCGCGTGGCAGGAACGAGAAATAACAAAAAGATGACTATATGAATAATAAATAAGAGCAGTAAATAAATAAATAAATAAATAAATAAATAAAAACAAATATGTCTCCTTCCCAGACAACACCCTTCCACGTTTCGTGTAAAAGAAACGTGACGCGTGCTCGATTCTGCTTTGACGCCGGACGGGCGCCAATTCACGATGGCTCGGGGAGAGCTATGACAAGATACAACAGTTCATGATAACCACAATCACTTATCCTTAAAAGATAAAATGTGGATTCTAAGATGAAAGAGGGAGGGTGTTCCAGCGCCTTGCTCTTGATGGTAGCTATATAGCCTCCGTCCAAGTCAGATTAAGGGGACAACGCCTCTATTCATTTTGCAAAGAACGTGTACCGTCTGGGGAAGAGGTCTTTTACTTGATTTTAGTTGGAAAATGAGTCTAGTGGTAAAGCCGATTGGTGAAGCTGTCACGTGCTTTCGGAACAAAAATTGAAAACTTTGGAACCGGCGGGCTGCATGCGGTCCGCGCGTACCGCGTGTTTGATACCCATGTCTTTGTGGGTTTCAGCTGGCTTATTATGAGACCGTGCGATTACTAGCAGCTCTCAAGGACCGAGTGGTGATACGGAAATAGCGCACTACCTGGGCGAGCGGCATCACGGATCCTTCGTCGCACTCGCGTTCGGCCGTGTGCTATGCAATGAGAATGATCCATGCAATTTTGCAATTTTTTTCCCAATGACGAGTCACGCACCTCAGTCTTCCAAAGCCATTCGTCGGCAAACGTGAGTGATGCCAGGCCGCGCTATCACGGGACTTGCTCGAGGAGGTTAACAGCGGCTTCGCGCGCTCGCTCTTCAGTATCGCTATGGATAGGTACTTACGCCGGCTATGCGTTCGCTTCAGCGTAAGCGTATTTTAACTATATTATAACGATTGTAGCTTGGCGGCAAACCACTCTAGTTAGAGGCAAAGAACGCAGTCGCGCCAGATAGGCTGCCGAGACCTATGAACAACGAGAAGCCAGACTAGGCCGTTGCCGAAAAGCTTACCAAGAGCGGAAGCGAGCCAGGATCGAAGCGGCAGCAGCTGCTGTCGATGGCTTACACTCGTGAAACGTGGGTGAATGATAGTTGAAGTTCTATAATTTTTGGTGTTTTCTAAACTAAATAAAGGTTTTCGATGAGAGTGCTTTCCGTGTGATTAGATTGGGCTAGAATGGTGTAGCCCAATGGGGTGGGGAGGATTATAGTGGGGTATAGAATGGGGTATTTAAGGGTAAATTTCTGCTAAACTCACATTTCTGTGCGTTGATCTCCTGAGTCGACGCGTGACACGATGGCCAGTTACGTTAGATGCCTGCTGCCCCAGGTCCCTGGTTCTGCGGTGCTGCTGTGCCGTGGGCAGCGAGCCGCCGCCGTTGAGGTTGCACGAGTAGCAGCCCTCGGTGGAGATGATCTTGCCGTCGTCGTCGCTGGCTCCTTCCGCATCGATCAGGGGATATACCGGAATGGCGGCCCCCAGGTTTCCCAGCGTGTTTGTCACATACTGTCCACGGCTGTCATGCGCCGACAGGCAGTGCCTGGACAGTGCAGTGGAGGTGCCGTTCAGGTGGTGTCTTGGGCTTTTTACGCTAACGCACCGCTTCGAGCATGACTTTGTGCAGACGTGCACGCACTTGTTTACAACGCTCTAACGCTCCAACGCTTAGCGCTGTAATGCTTTAAAGGGGCATATGCGATTCGAATCAAGACATTATCGGGCATGGAATGTGTTTAACTCATGTATTAAAAAGCTATATCGGGTCTGGCAGACAGCGGCGATTTAATGCAAATGCATAACGGAGCACGATAGAATGCTAAACAAGTGTGTGCACGACCGTACTACAAAACGTTTTTTTTTTGCCCATATGAAAAAAAAAAACAATTAATTAATGAGTTATTCAAATAATTTTAAAAGCAAATAGGAATTGCAGAATACTAAAGGTAGGTGTCTCAGAGTTCATTTCGCCTTTCGCTGTTTGGAGCTCAATACTATCTTTCAAACATATATCGAATTCAGTAGAAATTGTTTGCCTATTTAGTATTCTTTCCTTCGGGCCAATTACCGTATGGCTGAGCACTTTCGGCTGCCGCTGTGCAAGTTTTCTATGCACGTTTGCCCCGTAAAGCACTCGCTCACTTAGCAAGAAACGTTGTTGGGCAGTTTGGCTCAGGCTGTCGGACAGAAAGCGCCAGTCCTGTGCTCTGTTCAGTTGGTATTTTCTTGTGCAACCTATCTTTCTCTATTCGCTCGCTGACCAGTGACGCAATGTTATAGTACATTCAACAGCGTCCTCGACTGGGGCGGATTCAGAGGTCACTCTTGGAGGGTCACTCATTCGAATCATGTTTTCTTGGACTTGCTTCGTTAAAAAGAAAACAAAAATCAGAGGAGAGAGTCACTTTACGTGGAACAAGGCGAAAGCAGTTTTGCTGCCCTGCTGCTGGCCTTGGTCTCTCTAGAGAGAGATAGAGAAAAAGAGAGTAGAGGGACTTTCTCTCTCTCTTTCTTTCTCATCACTATCATTTTCTACAAATATCGGTCATTATGTGTGGAAACCCACCTATATTTCGCGAACACATCTCGCGCGCACAGGTTTGCGCGCACTTTCTGCGGTCATCACTCATGAGCTGTTAAAAGCTTTCGGCTTAAAAAAGATCTGCATGGATGTCATATGTAAACTTAGTCACTTAATAACATATTGGGGGAGGGGGTACTCCGTTCATCTCCCCCTGTTAAATCCACACAAAATCCAGACAGGTTCACTAAAAGAAAAGCTATATTTTTTGAATGACAATTCCTGGTGTGCATTATTTTCATCGTGGACAATCACCATACCGACCCTAGACCGAAGATTGAATGTTTTCCGCTCGAATATTTTCCCTCTTTGACAAACTGTATTGGAGATTGCGGCATAAAGGCAGTCATAACGCTCACCCTTGGCCGATGCGCTGGAAGCCCTCTGGGCAGCTACACAGGAAGCCGCTGGTGCCCGTGGGCGTGCAGTCGTAGAGGCATGGGCTGTTCTCGCACCCCTCGCCGCCTGAGCCAGGGTGGAAGCAACTCATCTCACCGTACCAGGAGCTAAAATTACGTTTCCACTGCTGTTTTATTAAATGTCAGCACTTTCTGCAAGACTAAACAACAAAGGCATTTCGCGCACCTTCAGAGAACGAAGTAAATGCTAAACCACCACGAATGCGAGGCTCGAAGACCGCTTTCGCTTCGTGCCTGAATTCGAGGACTCACCGATGCAGTCGGTCCTGATCTCGTCGAAGCGGAACCCGGAAGGACAGGAGCACGAGTAGCTGCCCACAGTGTTGATGCAGGACGCTGAGCCACACGGCAGGGACGAGCACTCGTCGTCATCTGCGGGAGCGCGAACACACCAGCGACCGTGAATTACGCATTGCCCAGACCACAGTCAAGCTCCTGCCGGCTTACCTATATCTTGTTAGACAATCGCACGATAGGTAAGTGATATGAATGAAGGAGTTGAAAATTTGGATAGGGGGTAGGGGCCGTTACGAGTCAATCCCTTTGATTCAATATACGTACGCGAGAGCAGCAGTCTGACAGGCACCGCTATTGTGATGTGAAGGTTACTTAATTGGCTGAATGTATACACAAATCACTATAGCGCACCGGTCTGTTTGCGTGTTTCAGTGCCATGACTACTCTTTGTGATATTGGTGGGGCAGTTAAAAGAAAAGTCTAGCGTGTCCCGTGGCCCACTTAGCAATAGCCGGTAGAGCCTTGCATGCTTGCCTATAGCTCAGGGGGGTAGTGTGTGTCGTTATACGGTGCGCAGGAGCGAAAATGGTGCTGCAGCTTCACAGCTTGAATAGCCCACGATAGAACCACTGGTAAGGTAATGTCACGATTGTTAGTGCATAGAACATGCTTTCGACGAGAGTCGTCCCACTGACCGACACACTGGTTCCAGTAGTAGTTCTGCTTGAATCCCTTAGGACAGGTGCAGCGGTATGAGCCATCGAGGTTCTCGCATCCGTGAGGGCACTTGGCTGTGTTGGCGCACTCGTCCGTATCTGCAAGGGGAGGGGAGTAAAGGGGCAGACATGTGGCGTGAGAAAGACGATATTGGGCAGTAGAAGCTGCTTACCTCATGTTCCGAGCATCCACTCCCTTACGCTCGCAAGAAACAAACAATGAATAAAGTTAAGTAAATGACCGAACGTGTAGCGCCGAGCAATTGCATGACAGGAATTACGTTTGCGTTAACTTATTTGGGGGAGTTACCAAGGTGAAGTTATTAGCTTTCCCATTCGGCGGTATGACTGCGTTTATTTATAAAGCATGACAATCTTTTCGCTTCTAAAATGAATTGTAGTGAACTGAGAATTAAAAAAAAAAAAAGAAATGACAGTGAGGGATAACGTAGAAAAATCCTGGGAGACGAATATGAGGCCCTGCATACGAACAAGGTTTTGACAAGAGAATGCTGCACTAGCGCACTCACATCGTGCGCTTTCTTGCTTCAGAGGTGGCAGATATAGGTGCCTCATGAATGGACGGGAATAAAGGAGCTGTGAAATAACCGAGTCCGGATATCTGCGTTGGGTACACTTGAGTTTTATAAGCATTTATCAGGAAGCGCAGATGATTGCCCTCTTCGTGTGGTCTTCCTGCCTTAAGCTTTCACTGATTCAACACATGCGAAATAGAGCAGTTGTAGTTGCACCGTTGAGAAATAGCTCTAAAGAACTATTCTTTTTCCAGTTGTCTTTGTGTAAGTATGAAACGTGCACAAATTAGCACAAGGACATATTGCTGCAGCATGGCACGAATCGAACAGACGCAGACGTTGGTCTTAAATTTTTTGAAATAAAAGCATTAATTGCCAGCTTACATAATTTTAATCTGAAAGGCGCGTAGGCCACAAACCAGCTCCGAATGGAAGAAAAACACCATTATCCAAAAGGACGTCATATGGTCAAAATGACTCGCAATTTTCATCCTTCTTCTAGGTGGAGTGGAAGTTAGGAGAATCAGTCATATCACCTGCTTGTCGCCTCTCAAGCCGTATTAATCCTCATAAAGCTGTCTACGTCTACACCACAAGAACTACCGCTCATTCTCGATCTTTTTTCGTCACGTCATCCGGAAATGGAATGATCTACCACAAGACTCCGTGCATCATATCAACGCCACCCGTTTTAAAAACGCTAAGACCATTGTTGTTTAGCTGCCATGCCCATCCCTCATGTAATGCCCCATTGCAGGGGTTTTTGAGGTATGAAATAAATAAATAAATAAATAAATAAATAAATAAATAAATAAATAAATAAATAAATAAATAAATAAATAAATAAATAAATAAATACCCTCCAGCCTGACTACATTTGCTACAGGGCAAAGGTTTCTCCCATATCGCTGCAATCAACTCTGCCCTTAGCTTGGTCCCGTGAATTTCCTCGGCTCATTCGCCCACGGCGGACGTATGGTGTCTAAACTTTCTCTCTGAGACAACCCTCGCCCCTCCACAATTAGTGATGATAATCTCTACGAGGCCCACTCAGATAACAGTTTAAGTCTCTGATTATAACGCCGAGATCCTTTAGTCTGGATAAAGTACCACATACTGAAATCACCGTATTTCGTTTCTTGCATGGTCTCGAGTCTGTCTTTGCATTCCAATATGCTGACAAGACAGCTCCGCGAAAGGAAGGGAGCTCACTGAAATGGATGGCCCACCTCTGCAGGATTGTCCCGACGCGTCGGTGATGTAACCACGCTGGCAGTTGCAGCGGTAGGAGCCCAGCATATTTGTGCACTTGCCGCCCGGTGCGCACAGGAACGGCTGCTCCTGGCACTCGTTGATGTCTGAAGAAATAGCGGAGAGAGTTTCGAAGTAGCCATTAAGCGTATTACCATTTGCGATCAGCAAATGAAGGACAGATAAAAAGAAAAAGAAGCTTGGAATTTCAGCACTCTCTGGTCATTCCCAGCAGGAAACACTGTCGCTATCCTATTATCAAGGTTGTACGCATAGACTGCTGTTTTCGCTGACGGCTCTCACCGGACTCGCAGTAAAAGGTGGTTTGCTTATGGTCCCAGATAAACCGCATGGAGTTAAGCGAGAAGGTGGGGAGGAAAAGCGAACAGGCGATGAGGATAAGGCACTCTCTCTTCGTCACTCTTGCATTGGGAATACTGTGATGGAGGGACAGAGGTGGTGCGACCAGCGTAAGCGTGAGCGTTCTGTGTACCAGTATAGTGAGGCGTGCATGCATATCCTTACGTCGTATTGCCATCGTACCGTTAAATAAATAAATGTGCCAACGAGTTTACTGAGGCGCATGGGTAGGCGCAGGTGCGCGTGGCATGAACCAAGCCGCGTGAATATGACACAGTTGTGAAACCATGATCGGGATACAAAGAGCGGAGCGAGGAATTACACAAGCCAAGGGGCCCTGTGGGTCATATATAGCGCCCTTTGTATTGAGCTTTCGCAAGTTAGCTTATTTAATAAACAAGAGCGCAAACAATGCGTGAGTTTCAGAATTTAACTTTACTCCTTCATTAAGAACGAGGATTCCAGTATGCGAATTCATGTTCGCTTTTCCCGCCAGTTTTTTTAGTTGTATAGAACAGACAAGGAGAGTTGATTGCGCTCGTGCCTTATTATTTAAAATTTTGAGATTATTTCTTCGCGACAACATTTTCGCATTCCCATGCATCTAAGTGCAACACGCGGAGCTCAAGCTTCAGCCTCATGAACACGCAAAATAACCAAATGCGTTGCCTGAAAGCGGATACAAAAAAAAAAAATGCTTATGAATTGGATATTGTACGTATAGTCCCAATAAACCTAGTATACACTCACATAGGCTGCCACAAAGAAGCGTCAAAACTCGCGCTCCCAGGAAAAAGCAGTTTAGTCCTGTTCTGTAGATAAAATACTTGAACCGCAGGGTTAGCTGGAACCTATGGGGGATTAGACTAAGAGGGCAGATATCTGAGACTTTGAAGAAAACAGTTTAGAAAGAAGCAAATACTAATCGGTATTCTCCGATCAACCAAACCACTGCAGATGAAGGAAATGTTTTGGAGCCGCATTACGAGGGGGGGAGGGGACACAACCACCACCAACCGCCGTTTGACTGCAGCGGATGTTAGCGTTTCGTAGTGCACATAGGTCAATGCGCGTGCGCATACCGAGGCATTGGCTTTCGTGCGACTTATAGCCGTCCTTGCATCCACAGCGGAAGCTTCCTGGTGTGTTGATGCAGCTGTGCTCGCAGTTGTGTCTGTCCGTTGCACATTCGTCGATGTCTGCAAAGAAAAAAAAATGACACTCATTTTTTGACATTTTTTTTACTCGTTGTTTTCAATAGTACTTTGAAATGAATTTTTCGTCTGCCTTGGATAAAAAATAATAACGCACTTCGAAGACATCAAAATTTCTATAGCCTTCTTCTGCATAGGAGGCTTGCCATTAACACGTATGATAGCAGCTTTGTATTGATGTCTTGTTGCTTTCAGCGACGACGACTTAGCGAGGCGAAATTAACCGGGCTGAAGTACATAAATGCAAGTTGTTTCCTCTCCTAAAGACTGAACGAAGTTAATGAGTGAAGGACATTTTATCTGACTCGCAGTCCATTGAAGGTGTGAGAAGTGATGCGCGTTTGTTCAGACCTTTGCAGGAGACCTTGTCCTCGGCCAACACGTATCCCGGCTCGCAGGAACAGATGTAGCTCCCGTCCGTGTTGACACACTTGGACTTGCACGGTGGCACGCTTTGCTCGCACTCATTGATGTCTGCGCAGACACACACGCATTAAAACCCAACGCTATCCGCGTTATCACTCATTCACTGAAGCCACCACTTACTGCCCGCTACAGTCATTACTGAGAAAGTACTGTTTGTAGTATCGCACACTCATTCAGTCATTATTGCTCAATCTTAAACGCTTTCACACTCATTCCTCGTGGTGCCCCTTACACATCTCACATGCTTTCACACCCATTCCTCGTTTCTCCCCCATACGCATATTCACTCACTCACTCAACTAACCAACCACCCACTCTATCATTCACCTCCCAACTCCCCTTCTAATGCACGAAACATTCGCCCCACACACTCACCCACCTATCTCAAATTTGCGCCCGCTCTCCAAACTCGCTCAAACGACTCACCCATGCAACACTTTCGTTCCCGCCCACCAAACTCATTCACCAACCCAGCCACCCACTCACTTACCCACCTACTTACCACTTTCTTTTCCGTCCACCTAACTCACTCAACTTTACTCACTCATTCCGTTACGACAGCTGTCGCTCTTCGAGTTCCCCAGTGTACTTCTGCGAGGTGCCATACGTACAAAGTGACAGCGCGTGAAATGTAGCAGGTTGGTCGTAATTATTCAGGAGCCCTCCACAACGGCGCTCATTTTGTCTTCTTTTACTGTTACTGCATTTTTCATTTCTCCCATGAGAATTTCTTCAGATGCTTGATTCGAATTATTCAAGAGGAAAATAACGGAAGAATAAGGTTAGTCTGTTTTAACACATCCTGATGGTACAAGTGCCAACGAATTCCGGCTCTTACCCCCTACCCCAACTGTACTAAAAGAGGACTGGGCGACTCCACTCGATTGCTCCGACCGACAAGCTCTGAAAGGCTTGGTCGCGAGGGCATGGGTAGCAGTTATGCCCTATGGCATCACAGTGACGCTACGGATGCAGCGTAGTGTGTAGAACCTGTAGTGAAACTCTTCCCTCTTATAATACGCCATAATGTGTCCCCTTGTTCCTCCTCGAACCATCATCACTGGCACCAATACTGCGTTTTTTCTTCATATTATTTCCATACGGAATTCGCAGCGGCAATACAGAAGTCTATTTGCCTCCGCTAATTTAATACAGTGTATATTGCTCAACGTCGAGAACTTTGAAATTTTTAAAATTTTGGTGAAGTAAGCGCCATTTATGGATGATTCATATTATTAACGCTTAGATTTATGTCTCACCGATGCACTGCTTGCCCGACGCGTCAGCCTTGTAGCCTCGGTTGCATATGCACCGGTACGAGCCTTGGGTGTTGACGCAGCGGCCGTTCTTGCACAGGTATGGCATGAGGTCGCACTCGTTGATGTCTGCATGGTGACATATGTCGTCGATTGCGCGGTCGAGGCTCTCGGAAAGACATTCCAAGCACTGTTTTGTCCCTCGTATTCAAGGTTGTATTCACCCAGAATTGCGGCACAGTGGCATTCTTAAGTGCATGCCTACCATTGTGGGAACAACTAAAGGACTTATGAAAGGGCGGTTTTGCTGTATGCAATTAGTGCCGAACTCCGTGACAAGTTATCGGTACAATTATGTTTTTCATCACGGTACTTTCAATAGACTGAGGTGCTGCCAGTATCTACTGTATCTACTCTGTTTCCTTGAGGTATATATTGATGAAGAAAGTAGGGAAAAGTAAAATGCTAAAATACACATTCTTTGACGGCCGCTATGTGAAGCCGGTGCCTAAAGGAATTGGTGGCAGTCTATCATGCTGCGTTACAAGGGTGAATTGAACATGTGCTACCAACAGTTTTCGTTTTTTGTTAGAAAATACACTGCGCACGTTTTATTGGCCACATGCATAATTTGACACTGGTATTTGAGTACCACGGAGCCACTCCGGGCGTGGTTGCAGTGCCGTGCTTTTTCGACAAAATAGGCATGTTATTTTAAAGTACGACTCGCTCTATAATTATGGGCTATGTTCAAAGCCTGATCATACTCGCGGCGTACTATGGGAGTCACATGAAAATAGACGTAATTTACCGCAAGGCACTATACCGTACCTTTTCCTTCTTTATTGAAACCAGTTTCGAATGGACACAGCTGGCGGTATTCTCCTGCGCAGAAATGCAGAAACAAACACAATACATAAATTAGATCAAGGTGGTTGTTATCATTAGCTTCTGTGTATTTTTATAAACAAAATCTTTCCAGCATTGTGATCAGTTTTAGATGATGTTGTACGCCTAAATAACTTAACAACGTGGGAAAGCCTCCCAGTGAATATTGTACAGAGGAATATTCATAGACTTGTTATTCGAATGCTCTCGTTTCCCTCGTTCGCTACAGAAGACGAACATACTGAAGCATTCATTAACATACTACCAAGCGAATCGTGATTGCTGGACTTCGTAAGGACGACTGAAAATCTAGAATTATTAGAATATTTGAGCTTTTTGTTACGGCCTTGTTACCATGGTAAGCTCGCATGCTGGCTGACGACTGTAGGTTATATCGTGAAGCTCACGAACAGTTGGACATGTTGTGGCTTAAAGGTAATAATAATACGTCGAATCCCTTTTAAGCCATTGGAATTCTATTTGTGCGCGTCAGTTTTGTGAGTGTCTCCGTGTGCGTGAAAAAAAAAATGGCGCGCTAGATGGAAACCCCAGGTTGGGGTATTGGAGCCCGCAACTGACTTGTGTTCCATAGCGGGCATGGCTCGCAGCGTGGACCCCAGGCGGCGCCGATGCCGCAACAGCAGTCCTCCCTCGACGATTCCCCGGCGGCAGCTGCCGGGCATGACGACAAGCTCACATAGCACTGACCCTGTCTCGTGTCTGCAGGGAAGTGTGCGGGCGTCACGTGCATTAGGCACAGTTGCGAGGCCACTTATTCGCGGAACGCACGCATGACACAGTCACAACCAACTCGAGCGACACATGTGTCAACGGCAATTAATGTAACCGGGTTGCGTATCGCGAGCGGAGGTTATGTGTTAACATGCAGTGACGAGTAGTGCTCCAGTTCACTAAAATTTCTCATTTTATAGCGCGCAAATGGACAAGGATGTCACTTAGCTGGTTTGTTCGTTGTCAGAACCAGTAACACTGGGATGCATGGCACGAGTACTTGACGGCCATAAAGCGAATGACAGACGAGATAGTGAAGCTATATAGTTGTGACAAATGACAGTTTAAAATAATGTCAACTACATATGTAAGTGTTGTGACCTGAATATGGTGATACAGTTCTTAAGTATGATGATATGAACATTCAGGTAATATACGAGAGGAATATTCTACCACATGAGAGAAACGTTAGTTTCATATGTCGACTTAACTTAGTGCTGAAAAGCACTGCTCACACGCATGAGATAACACAATTTTTTGCGGTGTTGTACAAAGCCTAAATGAAACTTCGACGCGCACGAATGACGTTCAAGCTCAGTCTTGCATGCCTTATCCTTCAATACTGACGAGTTGTTTTGCTTCTTGACGCGTTGGCAAGTATTAGGGATATTTTATGAACGCTAGATGAAGCATGCCGGGAAAGGAACTGACGGTTAGAATGAATTACAGCTTCAGCGCAGGTACCGATGCGGCCAAAAGTAAACGGAGCACGCTATTTCCTTCTAAAATATTTCCCGTGCTGCACAATTTAAGCTGGCAGTCATGGTATGTGCGAACCGGTAGTAGACGCCGGCGCCCTTTCACTCGGACAAATATTGTTTTCTTATGTCCAGTGCTGGTGGCGTGATATTAGTTTGATAAGAAAAGCGTGTTCCGTTTACATGTTCGTACCTGGAAAAAGCGTGTACATTGTATGATAGCCTCTTCTTTACTCTGTATTCGTTTCCTGCACTTCTCCAGGGAAGCATAGAATGACGCTCTAGTCTGCACTTCAAGAATTCACATGCAAAATATGACGGCGTGTTTTGTGGAGCACGCGGTTAGGCTCACCGAGACACTGCTTGCCATCGCGGCTGGTCTCGAAACCTCCGTGGCAGATGCAACGGTATCCACCGTGCGTGTTCACGCAGTCTCCGTGCTGACACACATCAGGCTCTTCCCGGCACTCGTCGACGTCTGAATTGCGCGTAGGCATGAAGGGGAGAAAAAGGAAGAAGAAAATTAGGGCAGATTATACTCTCGTGTAAGACTGATGACACAACGATGCTGTTTGCGTTTGCATCGACTAATTTATCCGCGATTATACTTCGAGACTCGTCATTTATATCTGTTGTAGTCGATGAAGTAGTGTGACAGATACTGCGCCTTTTCTTTCCTGCGAGCTAATTTGAAACGCCACTGACTCCTGCTTTATTACGTCTGCTTCTGTATGCTGTGTGGTCTGGCGTTCGAGTAAGCGCCAAACGAAAGACGCAGCAAGAAAGCCTGGATCGGACGCCCGCAGGGGTCAGCTTCGTATATGAGTGAATCGCCTGGTGAAGTCATCGGTCACGACCGGACTGCACTTCATGACCGGATACGATGCCCTTATGACGTTACATCCGGCCATGAGGACATGTACGATTATGATGACGTCACTACTGCGAGCACAATAAACTGCGCACGATACACGGAACAACCTCCAGGTTAAACAGCATCGCTGTTAAAAAAGATTCATTCGCGAGTTTTATCAGCAAGTGAGCAGTAATTTTTTCCTCGGGGTACATTCCGCAAAATTACGCACTCTTGTATGGACAACATCCCAAATAAAATGTTGGCGTTAGAAAGGGCAGCCAAAAAGATAGACAAAAGCTCATCGGTTGCAAGTGACATCTGATGATTTCATTTGATCATCTCACTGCCGCAACCCAAGCGGGTTTTCCCGTGTCCGTTCACCAGTTTGCCAAAAATAGTAGGTTTTATTCAATCTGATAATTTAGTAGTAGCATTAGAGTACAAGGTGCCTCTTTGACCAGACTATAATTGCTTGTATTTTTAATACTGGACCCAGTGAAGTATAGTATATGACTGGCTCCCAGACCGCGACTTTGGCAGTTGCTATAGCACGCGCACGCGATAAATAAAGTGGCAGCAGTTAAAGCAGCGCTAGGAAGTGAAGTCCAATTCTTCCTGCCACCTGTCGGTTTCGGTTGCTGGCTTCTACTGACAACAGTGAAAACCTGCCGCTCTCTGCAAGCCCGCTATACCTTGGCAGTCGTCCCCGAGGCCGGAGGAGCGCATGCCGTCAGGGCAGACGCATGCGAAGGTGCCCACCAGGTTCTTGCACGCGAAGCGGCATCCGTGGGTGCCAGCCGCGCACTCATCCAGGTCTGCGTCGCCAGACAAGAACAGCGTCAACTCGCGCGAACAATTAGAGATACATCTCTCTATTATATTTAAATTAAACCCAATTAATCTATAGAACTGTTATATTACCAAAGTTGCATATTTAAAATTATTTTTCGTGATACACAAGTGAAAGAAGCCAACAAGCATTGCATTAAAACCAAGGCAAGCACAGGTAAAATTTTTGTGTATGTACTTGTAGCGTTGGTAGGTGGGCAAATCAGCAGTCACTTTATTTTCTTTTTTTGCCAGAAAGATATTATAATTCCACGTATCACAAGGAAATCAGCCTCGCATTAAAACCAAGGAGAGCACACGTAAGTTTTTTGTTTATTTGTAGCGTTGGCCAATGGGAAATTAAATTAGTAATGTATTAATTTGTTTTTACCACGAATGGCACAAATCCACGTATCACATAGGGCACATAGTTAGTGCTCCTGTCTTTAGAGTTCATGTTGATATCTTCCCAAAAATCCTTAGTCTTTGACGAGGATATACCATTGACTAAGTGCAACATAATGGTATGACATCGAGGACACTGGTTGATGCAGATTAAATACCAATGTATGCACGTTTGCTCTCGCCGTACTGTATATCAACTCCGGTTTCAAAGTGAGCAGCACCAGCGCGCGGTGCTCTGCAAAGACACCAGCGGGGAGCGTGTCCGCGTACCTTGGCAGTGCTTTCCGTCGGGAGCCAGTGCGTATCCATAGGGGCAAGTGCAGCGGTACGAGCCGGGCGTGTTGAGACAGCGGAATGCACAACCGTCCGTGCCCAGGTGACACTCGTCCACGTCTGCCAAAGAGGAGGAGAAAAATGAGCGCGAACATGTCGGCGCGTACGCTACGAATAGAGTACCAGCGCTTGAAAAGGTAAAAAAAAAACCCTCGACAAAAACACTGCTAGTCGCATCACAGGTGACCACTTACAAGCATTTTCGTTTCGCCTACGGTTCTTTTTTCTTTCTTTTTTCTTTTTTTCCCCCCTTCCTTGGCGCAAAAATGCACTCGAGGCCTTTTTAATACTCTGAGAACGGGCACGTAAGCTCAAGCATGCAAAGCAGTTCTGTGAGCTCGGATCGCATAAGCATAGGTAACCACGCTTTGTTCCGCGCATGTGCGTTCCTCGCCTATAGCTTTTCTCGCGTACATGCAAGCACTTAGGCGCGCACTGCAACTTCTGGTCCATATCTTTGACAGCATTGTCGAAGGTATGTTGCAGCTGAGCCAACCCGCATATGCTGTTGCATATGCGTGCACATATATGTGGAGAAGAAAATTGCGCATCAGGCACACATTCGCACCCATTGCGATTTCCTGCCATTTTCCGCGTCTGTGCTTCAAGCCTGCAGTAGCTTGCTCAAAAAGCTGCCGTTAGATTCCTTCCACAAGGTATCGATCGCATCATAGGACTACGTAGCAAAAAGCGATGCTTTAATTGAGGTGCAGGGGCTGTATTCCGTATCAGAGAGTTTCTGAACAAGCCCTGGACTAGGGGCACCGACCACCCAGCTCCTGAGAATTCTTACTGATTATTATGCTCATTAAAAGTTTTCTCTCTCTCTCTCTCTATTTTCATTTGAAGGCTTGCTTTTTTTCCCTTTCCCAGTCGAAAAAAACTACAGAACTGTGTCAAAAATACGACAAAATATTCTGTAGTTCTGTCGTAGCCATCAGATTTTTCTGTAGTTCTGTAGTTTTTCTGTAGTATATTTCTGTTGTATGTAGTTCTGTAGCCCTTTTCTGTTGTAACTACACAAATTTATGATGTTACTAAGAATGTTCTGTTGTCACAACAGGTTTCCGGTCAAAAACCCCACAGAAATTGTGTCGTAGCATCAGAAAATTTTCTGTAGTTTTTTCCGACTGGGTTTTAAGGAACTACAATGCACGACGACGCGCACGGGTAAAACGAGTAGCAACAGGGTGTGAAGGACTACTGTCCCACCTTCGCAGACTTGATCCACACCCGGAGCGTATCCATCCAAGCAGTTGCACTGGAATCCACCAACGGTGTTAGAGCAGCGGCCCTTGCCACAGACACTCGGCTGTTCGGAGCACTCGTCCACGTCTGCAGGACGCAACCACGTTTGAAGAGAAATGGTCGTTAAGGTCAGGTAGATGGACTTCACATCGTATTTCGAGCCACAGTTGCTTTTGACTTTAGTGCACAGGAGGTAGTGTAAACGGAAGCGGACTGCACTCAAACATAGGGATAAAGTAAGCATAGAGACCTTATGTTCTTACAGATGACTCAAATCAGACGCAGTGTGCTTAAGAGTGCAAGCGGGTTGATTCGACTAAATAAATCTGATTGCTACGCAAGGAACACGAGACATGTGAATTGCCACTTCAGCGTGTATTTTTCAGGTTAGCATGGCGAAGCCTTTACTCAAAAGTCAGCTCTAGCACTGCGCGGACGTTGTAGTTGAATCCTGGGCACCTGAAGGGGGACTCACCGACACAGCCGCGGCCCGACGGGTCCAGTTTGAATCCTGGCTCGCACTCGCATCGGTACGAACCGTCCGTGTTGATGCACTTGCCGCTCTTGCAGATATCCGGCGTCATCACACATTCGTCGATGTCTTTGAAGCGCAAAGAAAAGATTTTGAGGATTGCAAAAAAGTAGGAACAGTCCGGGGCTTCATGACAGTGTGGAAAAGATCTCATTTTTCGTATAAATTAACTCAGCTCCTCCGTTACAACAAACCCTGTGCCCGGAACCAATCTGATCGCTTACCGCAAACAGGTGGAAGTGAGAGCTGGCTAGTCCAGCTTTCACGTGCGTTTAATCGCTTACCAGTTCGTTTTAACATCTGCTCGGATAGCCAGCAGCTCTAGCAAAAGCTTTACGTGGAGCGTATAATTTACAGATAATTCTTAAACAGTCCTCCTGGCAACTTCTCGCGATCCATTGGGGCGACACATCAAAGCCTCCCGTGCGACCTTACATGGGCTTGCTGGGCGCGCCCGCTTATTGGACGCTTCCATGTTAGAACGGGCGGGACGAGTCGTAATGGGCCGCCACCACGACTTGTTTTCTTGTTTTGTTCCTGCGAGCCCGCGTGGGCTGAGTTTATGGGGGAGAGTAGGAGAATCATTTTCGATCACCCATATCTTCAATGCTAATGAAAGTAGCTTAATGTTTTAGAGTTGCGGCGACGATTGATGGGATACCTATTGCTCATGCGCGTTTTATAGTTTTTGTAAATAGCTCTTCATGGGCCCTCATGAGGACAATCTTGAGTCGGTTTGTTGGACGTTCAGTTCTGCTATTTTAAGAAAGTGGAGGAAAACGTTTAATCGTGTGCAGAGCTCAGTAGCTTCGGCAGCGACATTCTGTGGCAATCATTTTCAATCGGATTGCAAGAAGAGAGTACTTTGCCGCCTTGAAATGTAGCCCCAGCGCTGAGTAGGAGCGAGCAACTGCCACAGCCTAGTAACTGTTAAATAGCGTGTATCCCTGATTACCAGGCATATAAAGCTGTTTCCTATATCCTTTAACGTAACTCCCCTTTTCCTGCTGGTTTTCGCAAAAAATATCAGAGCAAGCTTGTGCTGCTTACCCAATGTGGCGCCGTCAATTTCCACGAAGCCCATGCCTATTGGACATAGCACCCTGAAACTGCCTTGTTAGGCATTGAGAAGAAACGACATCAATTTGCAGCTTACTCCATCACTCTCAGTACTTTCACGAATAAATTTAAAATACCGCAAAACAGATTAGGCGCTGATGACAACGGCGACCTCTGCAGTAGGTAACTGTTAGTACTTCAGTCTTCTTAAATATATGCACAGTCTCTACTGACTAATATTATTAACATTACGAAGTTACGTTTAGTGTTCTCACTTCAACAGAGATGAGACGTTTGGTGGCGGTTTAGGTTTATGTACGCAAAAAAAAAAAAAAAAAAAAATCTGTAGGACAGAAGATAGTCGCAAGGCTCACAATAAAGGTTCACTCTCTTTACACACTGGTTCTTCTTTACTTCAGTGCGAATATCAGAGGTTATATCTTAAATTCAGTTCGACATTTCATTAAATAATATAACTTCATTATGAACACTGGACAAATAGGTTGATTGTTTCTCGACATCACAATGTCATTCTTCGGGCTATAGGTCAAACATCGCCAATCTTCCGTTGAGAATATGTGATATTTCAAATAAAAACATCGTGGATAATATATTAATCATAATCAGAACGAAAAACAAAGAAAAGGAGACGACTGGATGGAAGCATCACGCCTCAATTGTTTTTGAGGTTGAAGAGCGGAAATAAGATATAAAAGTTACGCCCTCGGTGTTGCCAAATAGAATAGGAGATTCTATTGAAGGCGGCTCAGGCACAATTGTGACGCTTTAAAGTTTGCTAAAATAGAGCGAATTTAGCTGGCTGAAAGAAAGCACGGCTGGTCGCAGACCACTAAATAGAGTCCGTTCAAAGCACTGATAAATTTATCAGTTTCTGTCTAAGAGGGCTTGATCTCTAGAATAGGCATAATGATTAAGAACCCGGTAAACAGCTCACATACAGGGTTTACCGATTAGGCAACAATCAGAAGCCAAACCAGCGATCGCGCGAGGCAGGAAAGGGGCTCGCTGAAAGAGCCTATTTCGGACGCCTGTAGGTTAATGGTGACTATGGGCGCCCCTGGGCACCGGCACTCACTCTCGGAGGGAGACGGGCAACGGTCGCAGGACAGGTCACCCCATCCGGCCGAGCCGTGCATGCAGCAGCACTCCTGGCGACTCATGTTGCCTGGTCGGGGCTCCGAGCACCGGTCGCGGTGGTAGCGTAGGAAGCACTGCTTCTGCCGCGTATCTACAGGTACAACAAGGAATAGGGAACAGAAAGGCATCTCGCATGCGAAGAAAAATACGACGTCATAAACAAAGCTACATTTACAACGAAGGCACGATCTCCATAGAAGCTGCTCAACGCTTTAAGCTAAAACATCAGAAAAATTGGCACGTTCCATCGCTTCAATGCAGTCAAAAACAGTTTTTCTTCCAAGCACCAAACTGCGTAATGAGCCGATCAATGTAATGAGGCACAGTGGGGTCGTGCGCTGCTAATGAGCGCACTCGTTAGGGAACGTTGCGATGTCGGTTAGCGCCAGGTAATTATCGCCTTAACGATGGTGAATAAACTCTCATAAAAATGTTTCGGTGATGATTTTTGCTTTCTGGTGATCGTTTGCATAAATAACAGCAAGAGTAAGATTAGATTTCTACCATAGGTTGATTGCCTTTATACCAAAAACTTTATTTGTCAAGCGTATCTTTATTTTTTTAACCGATTGATTTCTTTATTCTGCGAGTAGAAGCGGTACATCTTAATCGTGCTCTAATTTATCTGCGCACACCAAGCTGATTTAATTTGTGCATCTTATGTGCAGTATGTGCAGTTAGGTGGTCTGCAGGATGTCATGCCAGTATATCAGCACTTATTACTTTAGTGCTTGGCAAAAACAGTGACAGTTAATTTTTCTTCTTTTCCGGACTCAAGCCTTACGACAAGCTTTCCATCGTATAGTCCGCCCCCTATAGAGGTTTCCATAACCACAGTTATCTTTAAATTCAGTCACATTTTGTAATCACTGCTTATCGGTTGCCGGTCTGTCTGCCATAAACAACGCAAGATGTTCTTTGAAAAGTGGTGAATCAGATTATCAGCTTGCTGTCCGTCGAGCTTATATAACAACTGGCACGGAGAGAAGCTAGTAAAAGAGCGCTTTGTACCAATGCATGTCTTCCCGTCGGCGGACAGCCTGAACCCTGGCTGACAGGTGCACGTGAAGCTGCCCTGGGTGTTGGAGCACACTCCTCCCATGCACAGTTGCGGGATGGACAGGCACTCGTCCACGTCTGCGTAGGCCATCGCGCGCACATGACTCCGGTCAAAGAGGAGATAAGACACTGGGGCTCACTAAGTTTCCTGCCAACATATGTGGATACTACGAAATCCTCATCTTTTTGTGTCTTTAAGAGCTGAACCGAATCAACGGCGTGCGCACCCACGCAGTGACGGCCGCTGTGCGACAGCTCGAAACCCCTGGGACAGGTGCACTCGAAGGAGCCCTCGGAGTTGCGACAGCTGCCTTCCTGACACATGTCGTGGTCGCACTCGTTGATGTCTGCGCACAATAAAGAGGACGCAAAAGCGATCAAAGGCGAAATACCGCGTATGCCAATGCAACGGCTGGATTTTGCCGGCGGTTGTGTCCGGACAAGTACGCAAGTGTCGATCGTGTCTCACCGATGCAGCTGCGGCCGTCGGGACTGAGCTCGTAACCCTTCTGACATTCGCACTGGAAGCTGCCAATGGTGTTCCGGCAGCGACCATTGTGGCAGATGCGGTACTGCGTCCGGCACTCGTCCACGTCTGTCGTGAAGGAGGGAGAAGAGACCTTCACTCTTTGCTTACAACTCCTGTAGCATAAAAAATGAAACGCTGCTAGCAGCTTCATGAGAAATCTATTTATTTCTTGCGCGCATGTGTGCATCGAGTCGGCATTTGTATATTTGTAGACGCGCATCTGTAGAAGCCCGTCCACTAGCATCAGTTGATCTTCGCATGAGTGGTGACTCACCCGTGCAGTCGTTGTTAGGAGACAGCTCGAAGCCTGGATTGCAGACACAACGGTACGAGCCCGGCGCGTTCTCGCAGATCCCATTGGCGCATCTGCCTGGTCCTCGCTGGCACTCGTCATAATCTGCGGTAGAATGGCGTCACGGCATCATGAAACACACTTAGAAATGGAAGTTTGAAAACAGTCAGGGTTGAACTTCACTTTTATAGTTAATCCATTGCACGGAATTGCTTCGGCTTCATGACGATCGAAAGTAAGCGACCGTTGACTTAATAAAATAATATAGCCGAGTAAGATCAATATATTGCTCTTAAATTGAAGTCAAGGTAATGCGCAACAGATTATCTGCAAGCCGGACATATTTCTTCGTCAATGTCGGTTACTACAGCAACGTAGTGTATCTCATTATTTAGCGTCTCGCGTAAATATAAACCTAGTCGCATCGCGGGACTGTTACGGAAATATATTTGCAAACTGGCTGCTCTTTTCTTTGGGATCAGTGCCGTAGACAGTACTAAAAGCGAACGACAAAAACAGCAGAAAAATATAATACACGAGATACATGTCAACCATTCCTGTAGGTTTAGTGATTGCCATTTACGTTCATTGTAATATCACAGGCGTATTCAACAATATTCAATCACTGCGCGTCTAGGTGCGCGTATTTTTTTGCGAATATAGAGTCTCGGGTACCGCAAAAATAAATTGACCTTTGAGTGAAGAAATAGTTCCTCCTACCAATGCATGTTTCTCCAGTAGGCGTTGCATAGTAGCCTGGGTTGCAGGTGCACTGGAAGCTGCCGTCCAAGTTGACGCAAACTCCGTTCTGGCAGATGCCAGGCTTCTCGGAACACTCGTTTACATCTGCAATGAGTCATTTACTTTTCAGGGTCACATTCTGGGCCCGTATTCCGATTTTGTGTCGTTATCGAAGTGTCGCTATCTCACGTGACCTCGAATCATCTGATTGGTCGAAACGTCGGAACCGGGTGTTGCCACTACGGAATCGGAAGAGGTGGCAACATCATGTTCCGGCGTTTCCACCAATCAGGTGGCTCAAGGTCACGTGAGATAGCGAAACTTGATAACGACGGCAAACTCAGAATACGACCCCTGGACTGCATGCGCTAATAGTAGCTCTCAGAAAAGAAACCGCGCTTTGATTTCGTGTAACGCAGGACGAGAAACCGTGCAAGAAACCGCCATAAGATCTGCATGCTAGCGAAGCTGGCGGTGGTGGGCCCAAATTGTTAACACTATACGCAACGACCGCATGGTGACGAAGAGGAGTGCAACAACATTTCACGAGTGCTTGTGGGCTGTTACTTTTCCCTTTAACCCTGTGCGATTGCTGGGCTGTAAGTCACTAGGTGCTATCTGAATTCTCACACTGCTCTGGCGTAGACATTGACCAGTGTAGCAGGAGTGCTATCGGCGTTTCTAAAAAAATAAAAAAGCTGACAAAACTTTACACGCTCCCGATTTGGGCAGACATTGACAGCAGCGTGACACACGTACAGCTTCTATTCGTCGTGAATAGACATTGCTTGCTGGATTATTTTCAAGCACGCGGTGCAGGCGCTATCAAAAAGTAATTGTAAAACAGTATTAGCAAAACGAAAAACTTCATTGCCCTCATTTCATGCGCTTGTGAAGATATTTACGGACTGATTTTCATTGTGCTAATTACATGCTGCACTAATAAACATCGGTGATTAACTTTTGAATCCAAACTAAAAAATGTTTCTTACCGAGTCGCCTCACTTTTGACTGCTTTTGCACGTAACAGACCACAGGTGGACAAATATGCTAAGAACACGGGTATCGAGCGAACCTAATAGACACCCCGACAGGAATCTATAATGAGATGTAACAATACTTGGGGCCAATATATTAAGGAGACAGGTGTGCGACCGCCGCTAAGAAGATAGGAAGGAAACGTTTGTCCAGCAACGGGCATAATTCAAGACTATACTGATTATTATATAACGATTACGCACGAAAAATGCTAATGACCATGCAGCTGTCGCGATAATAGCGTTACGACTGTCTCATTCTAACAGTAGTTCATCCGAGCAACACACTATGACTGCGCTCACTTGGTAAATTAGTGCACATTTTAATCAATTTTTAATATCCTGCTAGAAAGTTTCTCTCCCTATTTTGAAGTTTTCTGCAGCTGGTGTATTAGTTGCCGGCACACTCAAATAAAGAAACAACTCAGCTTTAGATGCCTGGAGCGAGCAACGTCGGCACTCACCTTGACAGTCGCGGCCGCTCGCCGATAGCTTGTAGCCGTCCGGACACTGGCACTTGTAGCTTCCAGCGGTGTTGACACAGGAAGCTGTTCCGCCGCACAGTCCACGCGTGGTTTGGCACTCGTTAATGTCTGCGTACGTAGAAACAATGTAATAAAATATTAAACACAGTGCGATGTGCAAATAAACGTCTGGGATAATAAGCAGGAGAAAAATCGTCGTGGTGACTGCTGTTCGCCACAATAAAAGAGGATAACCTTACTTGATCCTGTTCCTTTCTCTCGTCTCATTAGATGCCGATGTGTTCGACTCTGTTCATGTTTCGGTAGTGACAAATTATTGATCAAAAGAATCAGAATACCCCCTGGACGGGCAGACTGAAAGTGGGGCGTCCTCGCGAAATTTTGTCCGAGATCTCAAATGGGGAATGTGACCTGGCTCAAAAATATTTTTGCTGTCAGTAGTACTTCTGTAAAAGGAGAAAACGCGAATTACACTATCGCCACTCTCACTGAACGCAGTTCACGCCGGCGGTACCGTAGTTCTGTGGATGCGATGTCGAAAAAGTTAGGGTATCTAAGTCACGGAAGTGTTCATAGTCAAGTTCGTTCTGGTTTATTAAATGCAGTGTTCGGCCATAAAGCTCCTCGCTGCGAGACCTCTTAGCTCAGCTTGTGGAACGAAACACAAAGGGAGAAGCAGTCTTCAAGTGCCTTTTATTTCCAACGTGGCCATTAATAGTACAACCTCTTTCGCATACTTAGCAAACATATGAGGCAAACGCCTTCTCGCACATACCACGTATGGAAGCCTGACATGTGAACAGACTCGCGATCTTGATAGCAGCGTACAAAATCAGACGGACGATGCTCGACCAGTGCTTCGCACCAAGCATGCGGATGATGAGATATATCTACGATCCCAAAACGTAGCCAGTAAAAGTCCAATACAAAATCAGGGGACTGGGTTGCTGTATATGTTAGTATTTAATAATGGTTCGCGCATTTAGTTAGCAGGGCTCGGCCATAAAGCCCAGCATACGCAATGCCCGTAGGGATACGAAGTTGGCGCTGTTACCTTCGCACATGAGGAGCTGCTGGTTGTACGTGTACCCATCGTAGCACTGGCAGTGGAAGCTGCCCACAGTGTTGGTGCAGTGGCCGTTCTGGCAGGCCATGCCCTGGCACTCGTCAACATCTGCGTGTCGTCAGAGAGAGAACACGTTGATCCGCCACAGGGATGCTTCAGGCTGAATTCGACAGTCGACCGTCCGCTTACTTACCGTCCACTTCCAACGTGATCGGATTCGTGACTGTTCCCACCATACTGGCGGCGCACAGCTTGGCGTATTGCGCTGCGTTGTGGTAGACAAGAAAAGTTTAGCTATGGAGGTTTCATTGGCATACAAGCAACTAGCACCGTCATGTGTCAATCAATATTAGGGTTAAAGGGCCTCTGAAACGCTGCTTTCGGTAATATTCTAATGCAAGGAATCCACAAAGGTGGACTTTGCGAGCGTTCGAGCCCGATTTAAAAATGTTGGGTGGAGCTATAACACAGAAATAAATAAAAAATTAAGTGGTCCTGGCGACAGCTGGCAGCCATTAGGGTGACGCATTCCCGCACGCAAACCTCCATATGACGCCATTGGGTCCTTCTAGGCGCACTCGCTTACTGGACGCTCCCAAGTTACGCGGGTGGCACGAGATATAATGGGGCGCCGTCACGACAAAGACGAGGGCCACTATTATCGATCGGCCCTATGTTCGGTGATAATGAAGCTTGCTTAAATATTTTTGCGCTTCGGAGATTGATGGGGCTCTTTTAAATGCGAGCCTTTATTTTACGTTAAATAAACGGTCAGCTTTTTTTTCTTTTTTAGAAATGTCACATAGCTGGTTTTATATGTTTGCATTTCGTGCAGCAGATTGTTCGTGGGAGTGCAGCCGATTCAGTGCTAGCGATCGAATTGGCCACTCACGTGTGTTGGGCTGTGGGCAGGGCTGGCATTGCAGTCCCCAGGCCTTGCCGATAGAGCAGCAGCAGGTCATTTTGGTCTGGTTGGTCATCATCGGATGGCTGCACACGGGAGGCTGCCGCAGGTCCACCTCGTGGTAGTGCTTGTAGCACAGGTCCTTGCGCATGTCTGCGCAAAATTACGCGATAAGCACGCGCGGTACACGCTCATGCACTTGCACTGCCATTTTGTGGTCCCGCAACGAATAGTGCTGCATCATCCAATGTCACGGTTAGTTAACGCTGCCCCGAGTGACAATGTGAGAAAGCGCGCGCATGTTTGCGTTGCCAGATCGGTCTGCATCGCACCTATTGCACAAAACTAAACTTAGCACAGGCGAAGTGAAATAGAGGGCATGCGGTGAATCTTAATGCGAGGTTAGTCCGGACTACTGAGTATGTCGGTAATTGTCTGCATTCACTTCTATTTCAGATTTACAAGACGGAGAAAAGCAAAACATGTATACCTGTCATGTGAGTGTCAGCATCTTGTTCATTTTGAATCTAGCAGTACACTTATGTATGAAATAGCTTCTCATTTCAGCTTCGGTACATTTTTCATCCGCGCACACATTACTTACTCCGCGGCTTGCTAACACGAAGTCGGTTGTTTCCGTTTGTTTGCCTTTGTGCTAGATTCGTGCCCGGTCCCCGCGCTCCGCTTACTGCCGAGAACGGAACGGGATGGCGCGACTGAATCTTACCCACACAGGTTTTTCGTCCGGGAACGACTACGTATCCAGGCGGGCAGTAGCACACGAAGCTTCCGTCGCTGTTGTGGCAGGTGCCGGGGCCGCAG
The DNA here is from genome assembly GCA_023969395.1 of Amblyomma maculatum. Lineage (NCBI taxonomy): Eukaryota > Metazoa > Arthropoda > Arachnida > Ixodida > Ixodidae > Amblyomma > Amblyomma maculatum. The sequence continues at coordinate 332,800 of JAJIZL010125023.1, forward strand.
GCGTCCGGGTACACCTTACACTCGTCCACGTCTGCGCCGAATAAAGTGCGCGAAACGAGAAAAATGATTCCACAGCTAGTGCACCAATCTACGTCCTTGAGGTGCTTGTGTCTCAAGTTGGAGACCAGATTCACCAAGCCTTTAGCACCTAATATCGCTCTGTTACTTACCGACGCCGTTTGCGCTATAATATTGGCTGTTTTAGATGGTCACTGATTAGCCAGCAAAGTGGCACTGACAAATCACGAATATTTTATTTATGGATTGGGGGCAGAATTATTTGAGCCATTGGCACATCATACCGCCCTTAACTGGCTGATGCGTTTCCTATTGTCTAGTTGGTGGCAGTGAATGACAGTTATTGGTCAATGCTAGAGTGCCGGCCAGTGAGATCCGAGCATATCCAGGAATGCGTTTTTGAGCTGGACCACAGTAGTTTCACCGATATGTTATAACAACCCACAGAAAACGGTATGTCGAGGAAAGTGAGTTCTGCATTGAAAGGAATCGCTGCTTTTGAAGCGAGGAGAGCCAGTATGATAGGCCACAACATCAACCTTGTGGTAGAGAGAGGGGGCAAGATCGGGCACGTAGGAAGTGGTTTAATGGCGCATTATCCCAATTTGAAAGGTAAAGAGGGGGGCAGACCTGCTGTCAGTCAACACCAATTTGCATAGAAGCACCAGATATCTTGCACGAAGTTATCGTCATTTAACTCGCGGTTCATGGAATAAGATCGCCTTTTATTTCTGGGAAGTTGATCGTTAGTCCATCACTATGGGGGTGTGACATGGTTGCCACAGCTGCTGTTACAGGGCGCGCATTTTCAGGTTCCTCTATCGCACGTACCCCCGGAAGCGTCATACTGCTAAGGTTGGGGGGAAGGACCTTCTAGGAGCGTTCTGTTGCAAAACTGCTCAAAGGTGCTTCGATACACGCATTTTCATCCCATTGCGCAATACACTTGCAAGCTCGGAGCGGTCACTTTGCATCGAAGTCCTTTTCTTTGTGCTGAAAGCACAGTCTGACGCCAGCAGGGGCGTAAACAGTGGAGGTGTTTCGTTGTTCATGGCACGAAATTCGGATGACGTCATCACCCAGCACTGATTGGTCGGCCTCAAAGCCTGTTTCACATGCAAGCGAAAACGCCAGGGATTTCTGTTGAGGTGACTCAAAAACCTCTTTTCAGCTATCGCGGCGGCTCAGTTCGCTCAATCGCTTGCATGTGAACCAGCCTTAACAAGGCTCAGCGCTTCACACAAAGTAGCGCAATGTGAGGTGTGCAAACATTACACATATATAGTCATGCCACATTCGTAGTTATGACTCTAAGTCATTATGCGACGTAGCATGAGTCAGCGCTATACAAAGTAACTTGACGTTTTCGCATTCTCACACGTAAGCAGTCCTAAGTGGGCCGAAGTTTCCTTCCCTAAGGCAAGCTGTACACTCTGGCACTCGTCGAAGGCGACTCACCGACGCAGTTTCGCTGCGTGTCGTCGAGCGTGTAACCCTCAGGGCAGACGCAGTGGAAACTGCCGAACGTGTTGGAGCAGCGGCCCTCGTGACACACACCCGGCAGCTCATCGCACTCGTCCACGTCTGCGTGAATGAAGGAAGGAGAAGCTCAGGCGTGAGTCGATGTGATAGCTTAGAGAGCGTTGAACTGCACATATCATCGAAAGTGAGATAGCTCTATTCAGATGTAGCCAGAACGTGGCAACAACGAGAGAGTCTTGAGCGCACCATAGCCAAGGATACTGGTGTCCTTGAAAGCAAGTGCACATATGCGCGAAAAAGAAAATAATAATGGGGTTAGAGCTTATTCTAGAAAAAGAAGTAGAGCGTGCGCACATGGACTGCTTTTTAGGGTTTGTCATGTGCATTCATGTGTTATTGTTACAGCTGGTACGTAAAGCCTTTGCTGAAGTCCTCAAGGCAAAGGATTTTCGCCTCAGCCGCAAAATGAAGCCGTCACGGCGTCGTTAAAGACTAAAGGGTATGTTAAGTCCATTAAATGCTATGAGACAGTTTACTGCCATGACAAGAAATCGTTTGACGGCTCCATTTTGCAGCTTAGACGAGAATCCTTTGGTCTTATGACTTTTTACCAAAACTGTACATTAACTACTCAACGCAGTCTTGCTTGCCAAGTTGTCATTCGTATTAATACCTTAAATGTCACACAATGTATACTTCTTGAAAATGCGCGGTTAAGTTTCCTGTAGTTTGAGGTGAACTTGTGCAGTGTTTGTGCCATAGTTAGTTAAGGTCAGCAGGAAATCAAGATGTGTGAGTGGCTTATTCAGAGCACCATTGTACTCCTCCATCGTTATGTTCTGTCGCTGTAGGTTAGCACTGGCCCCAGTCTTTTCTTGAGCGTAGGCAAGTGTGCCATTTCCACCTACCTTCGAGTGCGACCGTCTCCTGGTTCGGTCGGAAGCCGGGGCCTCCGGGACACAACTCCTTGTAGGCGGCTAAATAGGACAAAAAGAAGCTATCGTTGAGGATTAGGACGCAAACTTTGCAGCGTTGGAAGAACAGTAGGGGGCTGTTTTATGAGAGGGCAGGGGGGGGGGGGGTACTAATTTTCACAATATATGCTTGCATTATTTCTCGATTACGATTACTCCTCTACACGAATAACAACAATATCCTGATGATCTGCTTCAAAGTGCATTGAGTGAACCGGAGTCACATTACGATACTGTTACTAATGTATATGACACAGTTCTACTCACTGGTAACTACAGTAAGTGATTTTACAAACACTGCGCATAATTAACTTCGCACAATATGGCTCCATCCTGAGACCACTGTGGGAAAAACAATACAAATGTTTCGTACAGGAAAGTGTTGGCGTCCACAGTAATGCTATGGTTTTCGTACTTGTCACCGAGATAAACCTTTAAAAATTTCAATCTCTTGATCTTAAGCGCTTCCGTGCCATCTTGTCTATGCCCACAATTGGACCAAAAAAGTCGGAAGGGCAGATAAAAAGAGCTGTTTCAACGTTCTTTTTACGCACGCTAATATTTTTTGGGCTTCCTTGGAAATTATTTAAGTTGAAGAGACACGTATATGTGGTTAGGAAAAAGTGACAGTTCTTCTGGACAGGTGACGAAACGTCCTCGCGTGGCGTCCCTTGGTCGATTATTGCGAATTTGTAAAGAAACGGAAATTCAAGTCTGGACTTCACTGTAATTGCTACTCTTGGGGTGCATGTACCAAACTTATAATATCTGACAATTTTGTTTTCCCAAGTCGTCAGTTCTGTAATAAGGAAAAAGGGGCTTAGCCTATACTTTTGATCATTACTTCCCCATTCCGCCGAGTCGGATGCCCGTATTACGTATTGCTGACGACAAGAGTACACAAAGTGAGCGCCGATGTTTCTGCCTGAAAAGTATTCGCCCAACCTCTGGTCGGAAGCTTAGAATGCGGTGTTTAGAAGCGGACAGAAATGTAGTTGTTTAAGGTGCGGTCGGTCAGAAAATAAGGCTATTGATCCTCCTGAGGAACAACGCTCGCGGATGTTGGAGACGAATCCGACAACTTTCTCGCTACCCCTGTAGCAGTTGCTCTATTGGACAATACTATCGCCTGCAGTGTCAGTCTGTAGCTTATAGACGCGGTGGTGCAGTATTGCTATAGCTCGCTAATGCATGATGCTTGACAAAGGAGTCCTTTCACAACACGTCGTGGACTGTGCTCGGAAGCGAAAGACAAGATGAGCAGGCAAGTAGTGGCATCTTCTTGTCATTTTTAACGCCTGGGTGCAATATTCCTCACTTTGTCGCTTATAGAAAGCATGCGCTAGGTGCCTATGCATTCCTTCCATGTTCAGTACACACTCACTGGTGTTCTTGGGCGGGCAGATGTCGCAGGCGCGGCCCCATCCGGCTCCCACGGTGCAGCAGCAGGTGGCGCGAGACATGGGCTCGGGCATGGGCGACATGCAGATGCCACGGCCGTGGAAGTTGCCTTGCACCTCGCGGTGGCAGAGGTCCTTCCGGGAATCTGCATGCGAGAAGCACGTGGGCGCGTCGCTAAGCAGGTTCACTTGGGGAAGCAGATTTTATGCGACAACAAAACTATTCTACTCCATGCGCATTTAACAGTGTATTTGAGAAGTAAACTGGAAGAAGAGCACTGTACTTTGTGCATCACATCAGTGCAGCTGGAAAACCTATAGGGGCAATTTTTCGAAACAGTTGTTGTTCCGAGCTTGGCTGGGATCACCGAGTAAAAAATAAAGATAAGAACTAAATTAAATAAATTAAAAACAACATATTAAAATTAAAAAAAAAATTCCGAATCAAAACTGGATCCGCAAACCCTCTAAGAAATGTTATCAGTTAGTATGAGGCAGGATTGTTATTAAACCAATATTAAAAAGCTTTCTCTTCGTTTGCTTCTTTTCTAAAAATGCGGCAGCAAAAGGAAATGGTTTAGAAGACACGGATCTCACTTGTGGATAGAATTTCATATTGACTGCGTGGGAATGAAACAATCAGGCATACAAGAAAGCGACATGGACTAGTGCACACTGGTATACCCCTGTTTACTCTCGCGTCAGTTTGTAGGAAGCCATTGTCTCGTTACCAATCCAAACAAGTTGATACCACACGGAACTGAAAGTCCAATACCAATATTGAAATGTTTTATACTAGGTGTTAATTTCAGCGAAGATTAACAAATTTTTGAAGATTCTGGCTTTTTGAGATGTAGAGATGGCTTTTTTGGCGTTTCGATACCAGTGTTGGCTGACATAGAAAACAGGTGAACCATGATAACTTGTAAGTTAGTTAAGAAAATTTAGGTTTATTTTCTCATGATTACGCTTACGGGCTTGAATGTAATTGAGATTTATAGCCGGCCGTTAGTACTAGTCACACCACTATTTAAAATTTCGAAAGCGCGGCTTCTCTCGGGCTGTGGATCAATAAATTTCGACCACTGCTCTTTTCAAAAAGCGCGCGCTGCGTATCTACGTCAGTCAGAGTTATTGTATGTGCTATGGTAGTATATGAAGTAACTCTGAGTTCAATAATCGCATGTTACTGCATGGCCGGCTTGCCACGTGACTTGCCCTGCCCTGCCCCACCCGCGCAGCAGTCATTACTTCTACTCGCTGCTCGAGCCCATACAAGAGAGACCTTACATGTGGCCACGGAGTGACATGTGGCGACTGACGTCACTTCGCGGCTTGACAAAAACGCGCGTTTTTCAAAAAAGGTGCGCGGTGGCGAGAAATTGTTGCGCCTTGCTGCCCCCAAGATATTCGCATGTTGTAACTATAAAAAGTGGCGTAGCACTTGCGAATGTTCGACTACAAATATTTTACACTGCAGCCTGGTGGCTAACTGTAGCAGGCAAGAAAATAACAATTAGAAATTTAGTAACCACCTTATCGGTTAGCATAATTCCCTTCTGTTTCTGGCGCTACTCGATACTGTTACTGCAGCGCCATGGAAGTTACCTCGCGATCTCAAAAAGCCTTTTTTTTTTTTTAATTTTCTTTCACTGCAACACCCGGTATATCGACCGTTGACTAAATATCCCGAACCAGACTTTTGATTTGATTAGTGCGCTCTCCTCTAGTCTTTTCTATAGAAGGAGCCTCTCGATGTCTCGATAACGTTTTGCATATTATGAACGTTCGCAATGCCCATTACTGAAAGCACAGATCATTTCAAGTTTATTTCCTGCCGACATTATATTGTGCCCTGGCTTGTTCACAGGCGCCGACCATGCAAAGCACCGTCGCCAGCTGATCGTATTAGGCAGCTTTGTATGAATAAAAGGATTCGCCGTGGCTAATGAAAGGGTCGCTGGCTCACCGACACAGCCAGTCTTGCTGGGCGTGAGGCTGTAATTGGGTGGGCACTGGCAGATATATGAGCCTGGCGTGTTGACACAGCGGCCGTGGAGGCATGACTCTGGGCTGGTGCACTCATCGATGTCTGGCGTAAGAAAATAACGAGAACGCTTTAGCATTTTTCGTTACCTGACTTCCTCCTCTAATTGTTCCTCAGTTGAGGATGCAAAAATAGGCCAGAGTGCAGGGATAGAAAACAACAACAACAACAACAACAAAAAACGACTTAGTTCTCTTACCGGTGCAGTTGCCGCCAGTCGAGTCTAGCTGGTAACCGGGATGGCAGATGCAGCGGAACATGCCAAATACGTTCTCGCATTCGCCGAAAACACATATGTTGTCAAACGCTGTACACTCGTCGATATCTACGGGGACAGAAAGAAGCACGGCCTGGTGAATTGGCAGTCTTTATTTTCTTAAGGACATGCAGCAGGTGCAGTGATGTCTCATCGTGAAAAGGAGAACGCTTCCGAGTATGGCTGAAGAAAAAGAAACACTTCCAGGCGTCTGTAAACGCTAGTAGCAATAAAGGCTCTGGGGCATCGTCCAATGGCAAGCAATAAAAAAGAAAAACTGAGCATTTATTTGCACTTTTTTTTTTTACCCTCAGGGAACGAGGCTGTCGAAGAGAGGCATCATTGAACACAAATACTTTGTGTGCATGCAGGCATGCTCACCGTACTCCTAAGTGGCCTCTTACCGACGCATGCTCTCTCGTTGTCTTCCGGGGCAAATCCCATGGCGCACACGCAGCGGTAGCTTCCAGCGTGGTTGGTGCACTGACCGTTCTCGCACAGGGACGTTGTGCTGCTGCACTCGTCGATGTCTGCGAAGCGAACGTAGCCGCGGAAAAGCAGCTTAGATGCTTGCGCGCATTAACGCTCAGAAATAACTTACTAGCAGAGGCGATGACGAATTAAACGTCCTCCGTACATTGCATTGGCACACAATATCATCGACTCACTGCATTGCATACGGGTTGCCATCGGTATTGCCTCAAGCGGCATCATATTATGCACGCGCAGTAATCTCGCATTGGGTACCACTTTACACTGTTAATCACCAAAGTTTCAGTGGGTCCCGCGTACCCTCAAACATATCGTATAATACTTTAGTAGTTTAGAAGCTTTGTTAGCAGGAAGAATGCCTTTTAAGTGATGTGGTCAGCTGAGCAGTATTTGTTTCCCCCTAGTCTTGTTTATCGATAAATGTCTCGTTTATTGAGAACCTAGTGCATTATTAGGTATGGCCACTGACTGACCTTGGCACTGGTAACCGTTGCCGGTGAACCCACTGTCACAGACGCACTTGAAGGAGCCGTCAGTGTTTATGCACGTGGCGTCTGTGTCGCAACCTCCGTTCTCTCTTAGGCACTCGTTCACATCTGCGGAGAGGGTATACGAAAAGAATCCACTGAGGCAGACTACATACGTTGGCGTTCACGCTGGCCGGCGTTACAAATGTGAGGGAGAAGGTAAGAAAGGGTCGGAAAGCTAGGATGGTAAAGGGAGAATCAATCGAAATGCTGTGCAGTTTTGTGCACAGAAGCGTCTCTTGCACACCTTGCTATTGATTATGTGACCTCAGAAATATGCTGATGTCTGTTCATGGGACAGAGCGAGTATTACGCATTTGATTGCCTCGGCAGCTAAATCTGGTTTGTTGGAAACTGCTGCGAAAAGGCTCGCACAGAACTCATTACGGGCACACTACAAATGCTGAGGTGACCTTTGTTTGTCTGATGGTAAATTATACCATCTCAAAAACAACATAGTAGGCAGTTTTGCGAGAAAAAAGAATTAATATTTAAGACAATTAAACAATAAATAGTTAAAATACAAAATTAAAACAGAAAAGTAAGCACATTGTTAGAAAACAGCATTAGCATCACGCCTCTGCATCTTGTTAGCGTGACCTCGCAGCAACTAGCCAAACTGCAAGCATTGTCCTGAGATCGCTCTTAACGCATTTAACCGCACTTAGTCCCGTCTGCCAATGACCATTTCGTGAGGATGACGTCAAATACTGCATCGCAGGAACGTAGACATTAGGACGTTAGGCGTGCTCGCGAAGGTACCACAGACAGGTCATTACAGGACATGCTCTGCTAAGATTTGTATCTTCGAAGTGCTGGCTTCTTCAGTTTAGGAGACAAAATTGTGGATAGAGGATTATAAAGAAGGAAAAAGGAGAAAGGCAAACGAAACGCGCATGTAAAGGCATTGAAATGGGACGACACCTCTGCACGTGACGCCATCTCCTTGGAATCCTTCGCGACAGGCGCACCGGTACGAGCCGTCGGTGTTGATGCAGTCGGCGAACTCACTGCAGTCGTTCTCGCCGTTGGTGCACTCGTTGTCGTCTAGAAAGTGAAAATGAGGCTACGATGTGAATTTTAATGAATTTTTTATTATGTTTTTCAATACTGGTTTATATCCAAAACATATAGCCTTTCCAAAATGTTGCAGGCGGGGATGGTGACTTCAGTCAATACATCAAAGTTCCAACTCGTTTTGAAGTTTCTACTCAACTAGTCTTATTGAATACACGCCAGTCATGGTTATTACATTCTAAAATTGCTTTTGTTGATCGGAAATGAAAATTTATAGCCATAAAGTCGTGGCAGGTAGTAGATAATTCCGAATGAATTATTAGTACCAGGTATCAGTGAAACGAATGGGCCTACGTCCAAGCTGGGCCCAAATTAAATTTGTTTTACAAAGCTGTCAAAAGTACTTTAGCTCAAGTTTTCTGCTCACAGTCAATGTTGGTATAGACTGCTCATAGACTGAGTTCTTCTGAAACCTGTGGCCAATTTCTACGCGACATTACAAGACAGCGTGTAGAACACATAAAAAGTGTAGAAGGCATTCCTCGGCTGCATTCGCGTTGTTGCGAGCAAAAGACGCTGCGCGCTCACCTGTGCAGTGCATGTGGCCCTCTTTGACGGAGTACCCCGGTTGGCAGCGACACACGTAGGAGCCCACAGTGTTCTCGCACCTACCGTACTGGCACAGGTTCGGGTTTCTTTCGCATTCGTCGTAGTCTTTGAGAAAGAAGAGCAAGGTTTTGCTGTAAGCTTAGGAATAAGTTTACTATTCCGCAGATAAGCGGAGATGAGATCATCGTCACAAGGTTTTTATTTTTTAATGCGTGGTGCTACTTTAAATCGTGCCATAAAGCCCATCCGTATCGTCATGTACACAGGGAACGTTTATAGATGCGGGTTGGCCTGCTTAGCCTATCAGGTAATTTAGCCTGTATTAAGACATTGAAACTCGTATGTGCAACTGGTGAAAACTTTTGGTGTGTAGTGCAAGTGACGAGAGTTATAGGTAAAAAGTAAATTAGACGACTACCAGGCGCAACCGTACTTTTCTATCACCGTTAGAACCCATAAAAACGTCTGCGTATGCTCGCTGCGTCCATCTTTTCTTCAGCAAAGGTGTGCTGGTCAACGTTTAGATAATTGACGAACGCAACGATTATTTCTCTCCTACCGCGAGATAACGCCGAATGATATTGTCACAGTGAGCTTAAGACCCCATGCGCTAGCCGTGAACGAGGAGTTTGTTTTCCAGAACTTCCTCGCTTCCATTACGTGGTAGGTATCGCCTCTGTATAACTTGGTAGCCAATTAAGGCTGCTTGTGGAACGCCTAGTTACCACTTATGCAAGCCCATGCTCGTACGCTTGCGTGTAAGCAACCGTGTGCGCTCTCGCCTTCGTCACCGCGGAGGAAAGGGTTTCCTCACCGACGCATCCTTTTCCGTCGGGCGCCGTCAGCAGTCCATCCGTGCAAGTGCAGGTGTATCCTCCCTGCGTGTTGCGACACCTGCCGCCACTGCACGAGTCCAGGCCACGCGCACACTCGTCCACATCTGCGGGTATACGGGCAGCGGACACGGATTGCGACTATGTCACGCTATAGCGCCAGTGACGCGCGCATTCAGCTTTAGAAATAGTGGCTAGCGCACAGGGAAGACGCGCATGGAAGGTAAGAGGACACTGAAGAAAGAAGAAAGAAAAGAAAAACAAAATACTGTGCATGTATACACCCTTCTTGTAACAAATTTCATTTGCGAGTATGGCGTGTGTCCTGTCTTCCTAATTTTTGTATACGCCTTCCTCGTGTCCTAACCACTGCCTCAATCATTAAGAGCCACACATGCAATCTGCGGCAACAAATACTTTATGATGCCAGAGCGAATAAAAACAAATGTTGATGACTTGAGGGGACCGTTAACTAGCGAACTTCGCTTATTTCAGTCGCCAAGATATCAGCCCTCTGCAGTATGATACGATAAATCAAAAGTTCAACAGGGCCTTTACACATAGCCGGCACAGGTGGACAAAGTTATCCGATTATATAAAGCAATCTTCTCAGTCTTGAAAGTTGTACTTAGAGAGGTCAATATTTTGGTCACCAACCTCGGAACCTTGCAGGTGGGAAATTGTATCGCGTCGTAAAGGTGCAGTGTGCTGTTCGTGTTCTCTTTGTCTCCGCTGCCGTGCGCTCACTGACCTGTGCAGCTGACGCCGTCCGGCAGCAATTCGAATCCTGGATGACAGGAGCACAAATAGCTGCCCGGAGTGTTGACGCACACGGACTTGCAGTTGCCCCGGTTTATAGCGCACTCGTCGATATCTGTACCGTGCAAAAGAAAAGAAGAAACCTACAGTAAGCCACATGTCTTCAAATGCCACTAAAGCCACCAGGCCTATAGGTATACGGGTCATTCTTTTATTTAAGGAGTATAGTCGCGACTGTAAAGATATCAGCACGTCAAGTTCGCAGCCTCACGGGTGAGCAGAACCAGCTCACCATCGCCATTTCATGGTATTTAGGCATTAATCAGATGAGGTAAAAAGTTATGGGGTACACTGAAGCTCCGTCTTTAAGGGTATGACGCGATAGCGTAGGGTTCCAGCACACATATAAAGCCCCGCTTTAACCAAGCCTTGTAAACGGGCCGTAGTTGCCTAAAGTAACGGGAATGCAAAGGGTTCTGGCAAGTTGATTCTGATATCACCCTCCAGTATGAAAGGAGAGGCCCGAGCTGATGGCTCCTGCCAAGCGTAATGTCAGGCAACCCTGTAAAATTTCAGATGTCAGACGCCAACTGCCAGCGCCATACTTGTAATTTTTCGCTCACACCGCCCGCGCCGACACTGCATTTTCGGTGAACGGAGCCTTTAACGTGATTGCATTTTAAGTATTGCATGTTCGACGCGAAGAATTACGTTTCCTGGGAAGCTGAAATTTGCTGAAATCATTCGATAGCAATGGCTGCGAAGTTTGAAACAGAAAAACGATGCGATTGAAACAAGGACAAGAAGGAACGTAAACGAACAAGAATGGCATCAAATTTACAAACTAGCCCATACCAAAGTACTCCGAGGCTTCGAAGTAATTGAAGCTTTCCCATTACATCGACAGTTTAGAAGAGTAGGCGATAAAATGTCCGTATGTGACAATCAAGTTGATACAAACTCTCTTGTGCTTAACTTGACACTGGTCTGAGTGTTCATTTTTCTTCTTGCAGTGAGTTTTAATTTGGGAAGTGATGTATGGCTTTCCTTTGTTCATACTGAAGGTGTGTGCTGTTCACTCAGTTTTTCGTGCAAGTGGGTTCACCTTCGCAGCTGGACTGGAGCGAGGTCTGCTTGTAGCCGTGGTTGCAGATGCACTGGTAGGCGCCCATCATGTTCTCACAGACGCCGTTGGAGCAGATCCCACTTGTCCGGCTGCACTCATCGATGTCTTGGTTCATGAGTTGAAACAGACGCCATATCACCATTGACATGCAACTTGAGTATTCATACATTTTGACACAGAACGCGTATGAGCCACCGAGGCTCTATATTAGAAATGTATAACGTTATTTGAATTTGTTAACAGTATTACTTTGATCTCGCTGCTCGAGCTGAAGCACAACTGCTCAACAGATCGACGCAATTAAACATGAACGTTAGGAGCTATCCATGAATGTGTTTCTCGTCAAAGTGCCCCCCCCCCCCCCCCCTTTTTCTTCCGGGCGAAAGAGCACCATCCAAAGGAAACTACTTATAGTCAGAAGCTAATGCATTCGATGAACGGTTGTAATGATGGGCGTTTTTTTATGCATTACGTGTTGTCCTGAGTTCACACACAGATGAGTACCAGTCCGGTAATATCGGCACCTTGCCTAATGATATGTTTTCTGCAATTAATCAAGGACTAGAACACGGATTGAGGCGGGCAATAAGGATAGCGGTTAACAGCGTTGTCAGATAATCTTTAAAAAAGAACGAGGAAAGGAAGGATTCTTGTATAAACAAGGCAAAGGAAGAGTCATCCTCTGGCGATGTTTCTGAAAAGCTAGCCAATAAAAAAAAAAAATAACAGGTCGATACCAACGCAGTCGAGCACACGTTCAGAGGTGTTAAGTGCCGGTGAGTGAAATGTAACTAAGCCCACGATTGCTTGTCAGTGGCGATAGTCTATGAGCACAAAAAAAAAAAAAAAAAAAAAAAAGCTCGGTCCGCTGGTACTCTCAAAGCTTTCTTCGCGAGTACCGTGTATGGCGACGAGTTATTGCGAAGACCCACCTTTGCAAGCCTTTCCGTTTGGTGTCAGCTCGTGGCCCTCCGGGCAGACACAATGAAATGAGCCGGGCGTGTTCACGCAAGTGCCACCCCTGCAGAGGCCTCGGTTGCGCGAACACTCGTCCACGTCTGCGCAGAAAAACAATAACAATGCTGGCTGTCATCACCAAACTTTCTCATGAGAGTAAAAGGCGTCGAGCTTGATCTTGATGGGAAATTTAGGACCCCTTGCAACCAGTGACACGACCTCATAGAGCCACAATTGAGTGCATAATAGTTTGCACCGTTTAGGTCGTATGGCGACCTGCTTGAGTGCACAAAAGAAGCAGATGTTATGAGGATAGTAAACACTATAAACTGCTTACGCAAGGAAAGAACACCGAGAAAACGCGGAGCTACTCGACGGAATATGAATTTTAGGTTCTTATATTACAACCTTTTTGCATATATTTCGAGGAGATGTACTGCTCATTATCTGTTTTTTGACTTTCTGTTTATTTCGAAAACAGTGATTGCACGAACCCCTTACATTTTCGCGGCATTTGAGTTTTTAATAGCTTGTGACAGCGTTTACTCGGACCGTTTTGTCCGAAGCCAAGCACTTACCGCGGCACGCCTGCATGTTCATGAAGCTTTCAAAGCCGTCATTGCACTCGCAGAGGAAGGACCCGGCCGTGTTCTTGCACGTTCCATTGCCGCAGATCTCGTGGGTTATGCCGCACTCGTCGATGTCTTCACCATGAAAACCGAGCGAATCAAACAACGCCACAACTCATTTTACGCTATGCGGAAACATAAAATGATAATAGTCTACTAATGGTCTAGCTCCGGGTTAATTGGAGAAATATGGGAGAGGCCTTCACCCTGCAGTGGGTATAGTTAGGCTGATGATGATGATGAATGGTCCAGCTAAGGAACTAGATTTTGTGGTGAGAGAGAGAGAGAGAAAACTTTTAATGCGCATAAAATCAGTAAAAATTCGCAGGAGCTGGGTGGTCGGTGCCTCTAGTCCAGGGCTCCGCTGGCAGCAGCTGACTTGCGGACTAGCTGGATAATCCAGGCTTGCTGGTCCAGGTTGTCGCTGGTCAGGGCCGCCTCCCACTGCTCGTGTGTCGGGCATGGCACTATTAACGTTGGGTCAGGTTTGTCCTGGCATTCCCAAGAGATGTGATAGAGTGTGGGGCTTGCACCGCACCAAGGACAGTAACTCGTGTATTTTGTTGGGCTTATCTTATTTAAAATTTGACGATTAGGGAATGTGTTTGTTTGTATTTTTCTCCAGTCTATAGCGTCCGAGGAAGGAAGTTGTTTGTGTGGTGGTGAGAATATTCTTCTTTCTAACCGTAGGTGTTCCAGCCTGTCGCCGTAGTGTCCTAGGAGAGGGGTGAGGTAGGGATGGGGATCCGCCCGGTTTGTGAGAGCTCGGGCTAGATCATTCGCTACCTCATTTCCTTCTAGGCCTTCGTGTCCAGGTGTCCATGTAATTGTGTGCGTCTGGGAGATGGAACGTAATATTGCACACGCTCTTTTGTGAGGTAAAGTTTTTGTGGTAAAGTTAGTGCGAAAAAACGAAAACTAAAGGAAGGTTTGGTTTACAGGGTTTAGCGTCCCAAAGCGACTCAGGCTGAGAGACGCCATGAACGAAGGAGTAAGACCCGGCTCCTTTCTTTGGTGCTCGTTTTTATCGCGCTAACTTCACCGTGATTAAGACTCAAATGGCCCAGCTTTTCATCTTGCTAGCATTTGTGGCACTGAGCGATAGAGATATGGACTTTCTTGCCTTAGACGCAGGGCCCGAAAATAACTTTAATTACACCCTTGGCGACGTGACAATAATAAAACGGAGACAGCACAAATGGTCATCACGGACCAAGAGTTACGCCTCGTTACCATGGCTCGTGAAAACGCCAGCTTGCAAAAGACGCCTGTGCTTTCAAACGTACTCTTCCAAAGGTCCCTCGCTAGATTTTCCTACAAAATGTGATGCGACCTTTGAAATACGCATGCAAGATGGTACGTTTAGTGCACTGTACAGACAGATGCCGCCACTAACCTGTGCAGTTGATGCCCTCTTGGTCAAGGGCAAATCCCTGGTTGCAGACGCAGGTGAAACCACCTATGGTGTTCTGGCAGCGACCGTTCTGGCACAGTCCAGGAAAGTAGGCACACTCGTTAATATCTGAAAGGACCAAACCACTGCTAGGACGGCACTGCCGGTGCAAGATCCTCGCGGGATTCTTGGCCTCTGAACCATACCAGAGATGGTGACCTCTCCGATGCCGATGTCTTTTCCTAAAGGTCCGTACCCAGGTCCCTTGGGACACAGTTCCCGGTGGGCCTCTGCAGAAGATAATTTTCTCTCGACTATCTTCAAATTTTCTCTGCTATTTTCATGGTGGCTACAGTTTTTTTCTGGTTATCATAACAGGACAAAGTTCGCCACCGTGAAAAAGAGGATCATACTAAACAGTTGGCGCTTCCAAGGACGCCACAGGATAGTTTGAGCCATGCTGGTTTGGACAAAGAAAGAATGTTCATTAGTCTCAAAGAAAAAGACACAGGCTTGTGCTACTTATTACCGATATTAATTACAGGTCAATGTTGGCAGTAAATGAGTTTAGTGTCATATCTTTCAGTTGTGAGACGGGGACAACCTATGCGTCACAAGAAAGCATCAGCAAAGCTGAAACTGTTCAGCTCTTGCGAGGGTTGAAGTTTCAATATTTCCCATTTAACGCTGCTTGTCTCGCATATGACAATGCAGGTGAAGTCCGTCTCGTGGCTTCAGTCAGGCTCACCTGTTCCGAGTCGGGGGCAGACGTCGCAGGTGTGTCCCCAAGCCTTGCCCAGGGTGCAGCAACAGACAGCTTTCGAAAAGAGTCCGTACATGCCGCGAGAGCAGCGACCTTCTTTGTACGAGGCGTAGCACACCTCTTCGCGCAAATCTGCATAAGACCCATCGAGAAACACGCAGTGGGTCTTGTTCAGTATTGATCCTTGTCAGTTCATCAGATTGTTTTTTTTTTAGCATGAATTCCTCAGTGCCACCGTAAACAAAGAAAGAAAGAAAGGAAGAAAGAGAGAAAGAAATAAAGAAACAAACAATAAAAAAAGAAGTGCTCTAAGCATGTGTACGCGACGAAAAGTTTGCCCTGCTTACATTAGATAGTGAGCTCAGAAAAGGATTTTATCGCCTTTTGCGATAGATATTCACGCCAACTAAAAAGAGTGCATTTGGCTTGTCTTGAAAAGACCGGAATAGAGATGCGAGACAGTTACGTAAAAAAAAAAAAAAAAAAAAAAAATATCAGAATATGCTCATAAAAGACGTACCGACGCACCGTGTCCCTGCAGGGTCAAGGGTGAGGCCAGGTGGGCAGTTGCATTGGTACGAACCATGAGTGTTGACGCAGAGGCCGCCACCGCGACAAATTCCCGGGTACAGCTCGCATTCGTTGATATCTGCACGCGCAAACAGGACGTCCATTTCTGCAGCCAGCGATCGATAGAACCTGCTTCCTTTCACTAAGAACTGATTGGCAATACACGTGTCTGAAATAAATAGATATAGAGATAGCAATAAAGACAGATAGAGAGAGAGAGAGTGAGAGAAACGGGAGAAAAACAAAGTTAGTTTATGGGGCTTAACGTCCCAAAGCGACTCAGACCATGAGAGACGCCGTAGGGGAGGGGTTCGGAAATGTTAAACACTTGGGGTTCTTAAACGTGCACTGACATCGCACAGCACAGCACACGGACGCATTGCTTTTCTCTTCGATCTAAAATCCGCCACTGCAGCCGCGATTCGATCCCGTGTCTTTAGGGTCAGCAGTCGAAGAATGAAACAAAGTGTTCGCAAGCAAAACACTTAGATAATTGACGTTATTGTACAAGCAGACAGATTTTGGAGAGAAACATTTGTGGACTTGTGTTGCACGTGCGTAAATAACGGCAGGTCAGAAAAATGAATACATCTTGGAAGGTTTGAAAAAAAAGGGGGCATTTCAGGTAACGTTTTTGCGGCTGTTTTTGCTGTATAGGCACTTACCGCCTTAATCCGAAAGTAAGCTTCGGCCTCTGCAACATCGGGGATTAGGCGCCATAATTTTACACGCGAGTGTACAACAAGAGTCAGTGTCACCCACCTGTGCATGTGATTCCATCGATGGATGCCTGACCTCGGGGGCACTTGTGCGGATCTGGAACGAAAACAAGTTTTTGCGATAGCGCACCGGTTGTTTTTATTAAAGGCCAGTGCTTACTATTGGTTATACTGTAACGGTGTGACGCTTCTCCTAACTAGGAGCCTGCGTATTGTGTAAACAAACGTTACATAACTTGTTCCAATGTATTTTACCGTGAAATTGACAAAAACATGAATTAACGACACTTAAGGATGGGTGGACAGAAATGGCTTCCTAAAGTTCGCATATTAATCTAATACAGAACTATTAATTTAGGCTGCTCGTCGCCTCTTTAGGGCTTATTAAGAGATACTGTAGTAACTTTGACACGCTTCACCTTCTCCTACCAGGCTTAGAACATTTCCTGCTTCCATGAAATGATGAGGGTTTCTGTGTTGTGTACCTTGATACAAGTTTTCTACTTTTATTGAGTTATCCTCGCACTGCACCGCAGGTAAAAATTTACACTGGATAGAATAAAGTGTAAACTTATTACCATGCGTACTGCTCCTTTACGTTTGAAAACGCAATTTTAATATTTTCGCACCATACATAAGACTACAAAACATTTTTACAATATAGAACAGCTGGCAAGTCACAGGCAAGCAGGAAAGAAAGTAAGTCTGATATATAATTACGATACAAATGTGCTACAAATAAATGAATTGCAACTAAGGGGTGGTGCAAGTTTCTAGTTCAAAACGGTGTGAATAGAGAGATGAAGTGCGCGACGACATGCCCAAGGCATGTAGCGAATAAAATGCTCCGAATACTTTCGCAACACAACGCCTGTTCGGAGTAGCAACTAAACAGTTGGAAAACCAGCGCCCTCACCCTTGTCGGCAGCGCAGAGCTGGCAGGGGCTTCCCCAGGCCTTGCCGACCGAGTTGCAGCACTCAGAGCGTAGCATGCTTCTCTTCACGTCGTTCTCACACTGGCCGTTTCTCACCGTCAGCCAGCATAAGCCGCGCCGGTTGTCTGCCGTGCACGAGGGAACAAGAAAGGGGCAGCACACAAACACACATTACCATGGTGCAGTCAGAAAATATAAGAAATTTTAAAATGAACTAGTTTTGGATAAACGCAATCATCTGTGCAAAGAAAAAAAAAATCATTTGAGGCACGACGCCGCCCGCAGCAACCACGGTCACAAAAATTCCCTTTCTGATGCAGGCTATCGTTTGGAGCGACGGTTCTCAGCTATGTATGTATCGGGGACACCCTATGGACCAGGCGAATTTGTAGGGGACATTTGAGACACTATGGAAAGGAGGGAGGAGGTGAAGTGCAACGATCTAGTGCGGACTGCTGGCGCAGTTTCGGAAGCAGGTCACGGAATTGGGATTGAGTCAAGGCTGAACTGACCTCTCAAACGCACACTTAATAAACCATGGCGTCACGGCCTGCACATGACGAGAGAGATATGTAATTCGTCGGCGCTGGTATGCCTGCCACTAGAAGGGATTCAACTGCTACTAACATCGCGCCGCTCGCACGTAAGACAATCCAGACGCTTTGCATTGCAACCCCACCCAGAAGTGAAGCCAGAGCTTGAGTTTCGCCGATGTCGGCATCAACAAGCGCCAGCTCTACCTCTCTCTCCCTCTACCTTGCACGCGCTTGCTGTTTCCGCATTTCTCTCGCGTTTATTTAGCTTTGGGAAAGTAAAGTGTGGTTTAAATCTCCGTGCTTTTCACCCTGAAAAACTGTCTAGCCAAGCAATCGCGTGGCGTTTCCTTTCTTTCTTTCTTTCTTTCTTTCTTTCTTTCTTTCTTTCTTTCTT
>JAJIZL010125023.1:361066-372818 GCA_023969395.1 Amblyomma maculatum
AACTATTAATTACTCTTTGCCTCAGTTGCCTGCAAGTCGCAGTGTACAAAAGGACAGAAAGGTTCCCAATCCTAAACTCACAAGCCTGAAAATTCTTCCGTCTGCTCCTCTCCTTTGTTCTCACCGAAACAAACGCGGAAATAAGACAAGCCCTGGTGCCGAAAGGCTGCATTGGCGCCCTCTGGCTTCTGTGGGCGCGGTTCACCGTTGTGCACACATGTCTAGTGCTTCTCGAGCAAACAGCAAAGCGCCCAGTGCGAGACTAGGCCTCAGCACGCGCGCGTGTCCCGTATAAGTCGCAGTGGCAGTGCTGCGTAGGCGGCCATACCTTTGCAGCTCTTGTTGTCGGGCGTGGCCTTGAAGCCGGTGTCGCATTCACATCGATAGCCCGTATGCGTGTTGACGCAGCGGCCGTGTTCGCAAAGGCCCGGCCGCAGGTCGCACTCGTTGACTGCCATCTGTTCCAGCGATCTGCAGAGATGTTTATATTCAGCTGCGTGCAGAACAAGAGAAACGGGGAAAACGCAACGTCAGCCGGGTCAGAGCAGAAACGCCATTTCGTCGCGTCTGCAGAGCGATCTACTACGGCCACCTGCCATTGCGATGGAATTTTGAAAGTCATCGCGCACTACACGTCTCTGAATAGAGCTGACTATTGGTGTTAATTGTTGAACAGGTAGGTGACAACTGTTTTAAATACTTGCAGCGCTTCGAACGCGAACAGATTAGATATAATTTATCTAATACCTAGCTCTTCATGAAGAATGTCCTTGGCATTGTTAGTGCTGCATTATTATCTAACATTTTAGGACTTAGGATGTAATCCTTATATCACTAGTTCGTCTGCATGGGGTTCCGGTATGCAAGGCGGCTTTAAAGCCTAGTGGCCTAGAAAAAGAATGCTTATCTGAACGGTACACTAAAAATATGTTTAAAGGAATCCGTTTCTCACACGACTGTTGAATGAGTACTACTTTAAACTGTTTATACAGTAGTAAAAACTTGTGTAAGTAAGTAAATATAGATATTTCATGGTTTTTACGTCAGAAAAAAAGCAACAGTACTTCATAAAAATCATAACCTTCGTTATCATTAGTTTGTAACAAGAGGAAAAGAATGAATGTGGCAAAAGTTTTAGTACAAGCAGTTGCAAACTGACCGAGAGTTATAATATATTTATCAAAATAAAAATCATGTCATAGACGTTATATAAATGGCAATTGAAACGTAAGCTGAAATTCTCAGACATTGGCACTGCACTTGTGCAAGCACTGAGGGACTGTTAATTACATGATAATAAAGGGAATTTATAGCGTATCCGTCTTCTCTTAGTCCCTATCGTGAACACCTCAAGTTCATAGTGCCAATCAAGGTGCTCATTGTTTATTATTTTTATTTGTCTATGCAAGTAGTGCTGCGCTTTCGATGCATTTGCCAGCAGTGAAGTCAACTCTCATTTACGCGTGTTACTGTGAACACACAGCAGAAGCACGAAAATTGCGGCATTGCTCAGTCTGCACTGCCGACGCCATGATCGCTATGGAAGCACCTAATCCAGCTAGCCAGGCACCAGTAACGTTCGACTTCAATGAACCGTCTTTACACTTACCATTATGAATTCACATAGATCAGTTGCGGCCGTGCCATCAGTGTAATAACAGGAGGAAAAAGTTGTTGACAAACCATATCAAACACATGACGGTTAAGAAGGCTCAGCCCACAACTGTTTTGACAAGTTTTACGCACCTGCCAAAGATTACAGGTGCGACACACTCGCCCTTGCGATTTTGGCTGTAAACATTAGCGATACTCTTCCAAGTTTTATAAGCATGAATATGTGCATGTGCAATAAAGGTTGAACCCGAGGCACACTTTTAGTGATTAAAAAACCAAGGAAAGGGAAGTTTGTTTATTGGCTTTGCAAATTCATCTATACGCTAGATCTGCAGCAAATTGTAAATTATCCTTCTATGGAGTGCAAAGGCCCGTCATGTCGTTATTACATGCAGAAATCTTGCTTCTTAGGCACCATGAGATGTTGTCATCATATAAGTACTCGTTCGGATGTTATTTATCTTGTCAGCGGCTTTTGCATCGATGCTTTTTCTCTATGCGCTTACAGCTTTTATAGAGTGCGGCCGAACACGCAGTAGTAATTAATCACGCGGTGACCACATCTTACAATTTCTAAGCCGTAAGATTTCTGCATTTAATAACAACGTGACGGGTCTTTGTAGCTTCCTGCAGGATAGTTAGATTTTTATGTGCTTCTTAATATACACATTAATGCACAGGCGCAACAACGATGTTGTCAATCGAGAGCTAAAGAAAAAGGAGAATGACGCCCCATTTTACTAACCCGTGCCGTTCCGTGGACAGTGCTGGCAGGGCGTGCCCCAGCCCCGGATGCTGGGCGAGTCCTTGCAGCAGCACTCGAATTTCGTAAGCTTCACGGACAGCGGGTTGCGACAAAGACCGACGCCGCCGTACTCAGTGTAGCAGTAGTCCTGGCTCGTGTCTGGAATTGGAACCCCAAACTTTAGTGAACACGAAGAAAGCCACTGATAGCAAATCTGAAAACAGCAAGCAGTACATATTTGAATGCGACAGATGAATTGCGCCTAGAATAGTGCAGTTTAGTCAGGACGAAAAATATTTCCGCCCATGCATTCCTGACGCAAGTAATTAGGCTAGAGAAGTTGAAATATCAGGGAGAAAAGAGGTCAGAAATCACAAAACACGGTAGGTAAGATGCGCAAATAAATGATATGTACTGGGGAGGCGCACAAAATATGTATTCTTTGGGCAAATTGATTGAGTCCTTGTTGACAGCATTTCTTCCGACGAAGCAGCTGTGTAGTATTCAAGTACTGACACCACTCGATGCCGATGAGGTACATATTTGTTCTTGCCTAGACCTTGGTATGTATGCATAGACGTTGTTGTAGAAACTGTGAACTATTCCATGGAGGTATACTTTCGATAGCCTATAATCACTTTCCCACGTGCTACAAATTTTTCATTATTATTAACTTGGTAAGTTCATAGAATGTGCACAGGCGGTAAATAAGGAAGGTAACTATCATCTGCAGAGACGATTGACCCCTGTTCCCGAAATATTCCTGCACAGGTTTTCAGACCAGTCTACGAAAATCGTAGTTACATAGTTTCTGAGCCGTTTGTAATCTTCATGGAAGAAAGTACAAACTGCAGCAGTGGTTCTTTGCATGCTGTAGCTAGGGATAAAAAGGAACCCGCATTTGTCTAGAACTGAGAGCTGCCATATTAATCGCTCATTTCCGCTATCATCGGCCTGATACAGACTCTTCTCAATTAGAGATTTAGCGTGGCATAGCATACCTCGGCCAGAGCGATATATACCCACAACTAGGCGTGGAGACATGTCTCACCGAGGCAGGCCTTCTTGTCGTAGCTGGGAACGGTGCCTGTGCTACAGACGCAGTAGAAGCTTCCATCGGTGTTGACGCAGTGCCCGCCGTTGCATATCTCCAAGTCCTGGGTGCACTCGTTCACGTCTGCATGAGAACTATATCTGTACGAAGAGGTAACGTTGCTACCACGTTCTTTACTGATTTGAGCTGTTGCTACAGGGACTAGATTTTGCACATTGCGCGCACTTAATAAAGTGAAAGCCTGTCGGATTGTTTCTGTTGCCTTAGAACCTGTTTTCGCATTTCTCTATAATCAAAATTAAAACGACATTCGTTGGAAGCAAGTGCAGTGACGAAAAACGATGCAGCCCGGAGCCTCGAAGGGGAGTTGGTCATAATTACTCCTTTTATAAGAGTTACAGTACAAAAATAGGGCACATCTACATATGAGAATTTCAGGTAATAAGTTAGGATTTGTTCGAATTTATCAGCGTCACTATATAAGAACTATACAGTCGTCAACACACCTCTCTAGAGTGCTGGAGAGGTGTGCAGCGGGGCAAACATTGTGAAATCTTAGCTCACTTGCTGATTAAGAGGCACAGTACAGTTGTGAGAACAACTAGAATGCCTATATACATGCCTTCGTTCTAGCAGCATTATTGTCTCTTAGCAGGGCACTTAATCGTTCCAAAATTTAACTTTTTTTGTGCGAGAAGGCGGTGTTCGCGACATACGTGCTGACGACTGTACATTGCTACGGTGTTTGAAAAAGCTTCCTCGTTGCCAGCATAACAGTTAAATTTGGATAGATCTGCTTTAAAAGCACGGAAACTGCACCGCTTACCTTCGCATTTTCCTGTCCGTACGTTCTTCGAGTATCCTTCGTTGCATTCGCATATGTATGAGCCTGGAGTGTTGATGCAGTTGCCTCCTTGACAGATTCCCGGTATAGCTTCGCACTCGTTCACTTCTGCGGTCACATGAAAAAGAAATACCTCTATTTTTAGATCTTATAGCTCTTTTGCTCACATCGATGATTTTTTGCATTAGTTGATTTTTAATATAGCGAAAAATTACTTAACATATTGCCTTAGAAACCATCCAAAGCATCGAAAGGCATCGGTTATCTGCCTGCGAAGACTGACATGTGTTTGACTTGTTGCATGGAACATCAAACTTTGGCATTATAGCACTAAGCTTTGACAGAATTCTCGGTATTAGGGTCATAGAAATAAAGAAATTACTGCAGTTTAAGCATGGTTGAACTGAGTTAAGCGAGTGACAACTCGGGTTTGCGTGGCTTTTCGTTGTTTCCCGTTTCTTTTATGACTCTACTTGCTGAAAACTTTTAAACTGTATAATGACTTGATGCTGTAGCGTGAAGTCACCTTTTTATTCATATTTGTATAATCAACGCGCCTAATAAGAAACTGCAATCTGTGTAGCTTAATCGTACTGGATACAAGCCATTTCACCATAAATTAATTGATGCTGTAGCGCAAAGTTTAAATTTTGATCACACCTAGGCAAATACTACTAGGCCCTACAATTAAACCAGTACAGTTATACTCGACATGAGTTTTACAATGCTGTATGACTTGATGGTATATCGTAAAGTTCAATTTTGTTCGCAATTAATTAATTGACTTTAGTTACAACGGGTAGCTGCAAAAGTGGTCAGTAATTCATGTGGCCATGCACCAGTTCACCATAGCATACTATAATGACCTGGCTGACGGAACGAGGTGCCTGGGTTTGTTCCTAATACTTGACCTCAGTTTGACCTCTAATATTCGACATATTTAATCTCAGTCATATTTGACCTCAGTCGGTCACAGACACTATCCACCGACAACCCATGGCGGGTAAATTAGGCCTTGAGTCGACTGGTGAGCATCATTAACACGTTCTGTAGCGCACATCATTCTCTGGGTTCTTCTAGGTGGTCGAGTCGTACCCTGGCATCCGCCAGAATTGATGTTGGTGATGTATCCTCGGTCGCACTCAAGCTGCCCCGGGCAAGCCTGGCATGGGTGTCCCCAGGCGACACCGATGGTGGCGCAGCACAGCTGCCGCGTGCACACCACACCCGGAAGCTGGTCCCAGCAGGACGACTGACGCATCTTGCGGAAGCAAGGGCCGGTCCGATAGTCTGCGAGTAACCGGAAGTTTGGAATCACGAAAAAGATGAAAGGTGTAGCATATGTCAACGTTAATAAGCATGTCCGGCAAGGACGGGCTCGCTAATTTATTATTTTGGGAATGTGTAATGTTGTGCTTAGTAACACGTGCGGTACGAATAATCTTGATAAAACAAGTTATTAATAAAACAGGCTGCAGGGCCTCTTATATGAGACCTTGACTTAAATGTATGGTCGATAAAGAGTATATCGTCCAAAATAAATCTTAGATTTGAGCTAGTTGCTATATTATAATGGAGGAATCAGTGCAGCCATAAGGAA
This sequence comes from Amblyomma maculatum, assembly GCA_023969395.1. Lineage (NCBI taxonomy): Eukaryota > Metazoa > Arthropoda > Arachnida > Ixodida > Ixodidae > Amblyomma > Amblyomma maculatum. The sequence goes on from JAJIZL010125023.1 coordinate 366,924, forward strand.
CAAGTACTGCTCCGGTTCTATACTGTTACTTCCTTGTCCCCTCTAATTGCGCAGTTTCTTGCGCTCAAAGTAAACTAAGCTGCCACCCAGGAAACCGTGCGTGTAATTGTTGGGTCGCAGGAAGAACACGTCAGTTAGTGCTTTGCGAAATGTGTTTCGAACAATACTTTTCAGATTATTGGCGGTATAAGGAACGTTTAATACGAATTACATGCGAGGGGATATAAAAACAAAAACAATGAAAGTGCATAGCTGAGATGACGATATGCGAATTTCTTCAAGGCACACACACGCTGAGGACTCTCATAAAAGGGCCAAGAAACGTTGCGGAACGCATTCCTGCGTTCGAAGGTGGTTACCTCTTGAAGCGGGAGTCACAGCAGCTCACCTCGTTCACATCGGCGGCCCGCGAAACCGTAGACGCATGAGCAGCGGTCCCTGCCGATGCAGCGGCCACCGTTGAGGCAAGGTTCTCGGCATAGCCCTGATTGTCCTTCACAGAAAAAGGCACCCCTGTATAACTAGCTGTTCGCATTAGATACCTTACTCTGGTAGTATTTCTAGGAGTGGGATTTTATCGATTACATCTTTCGACAATTTGTATACAGTCTAATGAGCTGCGTCTATTTCTGAGATGTCTGTTTCTACCTTTCTGACAAGCGTAACGATACTGCTAAATATAAGAGGAACTTTACTGTCACTATTAAAGCGTGAAGGCATGATGTCCAGGGCGGCACTTGAAGGTGATTAGTTTCTTATATAGGTCAAGCGCTACGGAAGAATGAAACCAGAAATAAACCATGATTCACAACAGGAATAAGCCGTTTCCAGCTACAATTTTCAACTCGCCATGAATTGAACAGTTTATAAGAATGGGGTCGATAATTATTCACTCATATAACACAAGAACACGTGGGAAAGAAACTGAGACGAAACAATACGATAAAAGTGCCAAACGGCAGATATTGCCAAGAAAAACATTGAAACTTACAGCGACACAACTCTGCTTCATTGCACTAGTTTCATATTCTAGTGTTGTAAATGATATATTTAATGCAAAATCTGTGCTCTGCAAACATTCTTACATACTAGGGATAATTAGTGACCGATATCATTAGCTTTATTATTTGCTTCACGTCTTCCAGACGCGGCCACGAAGGCTTTGCTGTGGGTTGTTTTGCGTGCGCAGGAAGACACTCGAACCGGGTCGTACGTCAGCGCTGACCGAGGGACGCTGACAGCGGCTGGTCGCGAGCCAACGCAATCCCCAGTTAGAGAGCTAAGCATCACTTCTCAGAGGCCACCAACGTTGCAGAAATGAAATGTTCAACTCGGGGAATGACTCACGGGCACGATGGCATTCATTTATTTCTACCGCTTATCCACGGCGTGTTGTGTACGATTCCGGCCGCCACCCTCCGCTGTCTCGCTTTCTCTCAAGACACAGTCGCAGTTCCTCGTGAGATCGCTTACGCGCTGCTCTCCCGGTAACGCGAGACACGAGAGCTGTACCTCCTTGCTGGCGTACAGCGTTTCTGCACATCGCCTTCGCGGCTTGCTGCCCGTGGTGGCTTTCGTCGAGCGCTGACCTCGGCCGGCTTGCACGATAAAGTCCGAGCTAAGTCCAGACTTAAATGGTGTCTTTAGAAAGACCAAGCTTATTTAAGACGGCTCGTGTTCAGAACGTCGAACGCTTCGGGTTCATGTTCACCAGAGTGACTTCCCAGAACGGCCTCAGCAACCACTTGGGGCATTTTTCCTCGTAACACAATCTTATGCCGCAAAAAGTAATGGCACGGATTTTACACAACGCAAAATTGACGGAATGTGTACATCTTACAGCAGGGACAGTGCCAGCGCATCCCTGTATTTCCATAATTTCTCTACTTAGACACCTGGCGTCCTTGTGTCTTAACCAAGACAGCACTAGAGTCGTAATTATACAAGCGACTTATTCAAGTCAGGACTAAAGCCCAGCCTTGACTCCAGTCTTAAGCGTCCATGCTAGTGGCCTATTCTTTAGACTCCAGTTAAGTCTGGACTTAGCTAAGACAGTCTTAAGATTGTTTTGTGCAAGCGGCCCCTCGTCACAATCACAGCGCTCTCAAAGTTTTGGGGTTGGCGCGTCTGGAGACCTTGCTTTCTGCCGCGTATTTAATAAACGCTTCAAGCGAAACGACCAGCGCTATTTATTCTGAACACTGCAGACTCGGGGTCTTTCTGGTTGCAGTTATTCGCTGTTGCGATGTTGTTGAGCTCAGGGTCTATTTGTTTTTATTTTGCCAAGTGTTTTACTGCGCCTTTACTGTTGCATGGGAAAAACGCAGCTGTTAAAATTTATACGCTCGTAATAAAACAGTGCAATTTCCTTTGGCACTATGCAGCGCCTAGCGACATGGTGTCCATAGTAAAAGCTGTATTATGACAGTTTATGGTTAAAAGCGGTATGTAACGCGAAAAGTTATTCAGGGAAGTTTGGACACTGGAAGTTGCAGCGAACGTTATTCTTGGTGAGCCAGTTTGAACAATATTCAGAAGAGGGCTAATTTATCGTAATATTTACCCCCTTTTAATTCCGAGCGCTGACGTTTTGCTACCAACTATGCTACAGAATAGCAACGAAACACTTTAAAGAGAATATGGGCTGAAATGTAGAATAGATGTTCTGATGAAGTGTAAGCCCAGGGCGTGCGAGGCGCAATATAAGCGCGATTGTCAAAAGGTGCGAACACAAAGAGAACTAAAGGGAGGCGACAAATGACACGAGACACGACAGAGTGTTTTTGCGTGTATAGTACTTGTGAATTGCGGCGTTTCTGGTCCTTCTGTGTCTGCCTCTTTTTTCGCTATTTTGCTTGAAAGAAAGGCTGAGCCTACTACTCTAACAAGAACTTTTATTGCATGCGCATAAAATGTGCGTGGTCTGTTTTATACAACGGGAAAGATAAATGGCTAGACTTTTACAGAATCTCATATATGCATGAAGGAAACACCTTCTTAGAGGATCGTGGAATTCTAGACAAGTATCTTTTCTAGCCGCAAGCACAATGAATAAAAAACCGAGTAACTATCTCGCTCATGGTAGTTTTATTGCTAAATGTTACGCAGGTTTTGTCAATGAATCATTTGACTTCAGTTCACCTGAGCTCAGAAGAATATTATGGACCCATATAAACCAGAACCCAATATATATCGTTCGACAGGACTTACACTTGGTTGTGGTTACTGACAGCCGGGCTCACCAGGAATATAATGCACAAAGTCCTACTCAGATCAACGCCTGCTCAGACCAGCATGGGGCCGCGAGAGTGAAGTGAGAGTGCCATTTGGGAACGCCACGTGCCAGTGAGCCCATTAAGTGGTACAGTGGACAGTAGATGGAGCAGAGGATGTTGCTCTAGTTATTTAGCTGGCAACTTTAACCTGCCAATCTACGCTACGCTGTGTCAGATGCCATTGGAGTGTTGCGAGACGGTACCACTTACCGTACTCGTGGCGCCAGGACGACGGGCTCGTCACCCCCGTAGACGAGCCGTTTCCTTGCGAAGGCGCCGTGGGTAGCGTAAGGGGCGCCGGCGGGCACGACCGGGCGTGGGTACCACCGGAGCAGCGACAAACATTTGGTCGAACGCAGCGACCACCAGGGCCGCATGGCCTCCGGCACACGGCTGCGCAGACCATGTTGCCCTCACTACGATGTTAGACCACTTCAGGAAGCAGCCGTGACTCTGGGTCCTGCGTCTTCTCCTCAAGAATGCGGCTAACTTATCATTGGACAGTCAGAGCGGATTTACAGGCTCTAAGGCGACACTGAGGACAAACAGAAGTCGGATTGCGTCGACAGACTACAGCGGTCTATTTATGGAGGCGTTTTTGTCACCGAACATATAGATTGCGTAAACTAGAAGTCTGAAAACTGAATACAGGTATCACCACAGCAGGCCGTTTTCGCAAAGTGCGAAGCGTCGAGATAGACTTTTCTCGTGGACCTCTGGGACTAGGCCTTTGTGCCACCCGCTTCCGAACGGGCGTCACAAAGTGCTCCTCCACACACACATACACACACTTTTTTCTTGTTTTGACGTCATGCGTTTGTAATAAGAGGTGGGCAACAAATGGCTTGTTTCTAAATCGACACTTTTAAGCAATAAATGCCTCCTTTTTTGCTGGACAAGCATCAGTACAGCAATAAACAGCCATGTAGAACTGTGGTGGTCCTCAATGTACTCTCGAAATGGCGGCGGCGTACGTATAAATAACTATAACAGAGTCATCATTATCTATGCTGCACAGTACAACAGGCACACAATGTAATAGGAATTACCACTACGGAATAAAAAAAAACACATACAACTAATCTGATGTGATGCCCAAATAAACAGATCAAGCGACGAAAACACGCAGGAAAAATTAAGGAATGGATTTGCAGAGGGCTGGTACATTTGCAGAAAACAGCAACAACGTATGCTGGCTGCGCAGTATTTATACAACGCTGCCCCCAGTTTAGTGTAGTAAATATGCATCGCAAGGACTACCTCTACCACAGATAGTGATAGTCTGTTCTTATAGCAGCGAATAGTTGTAAAGAAAAAAAAAAAGGCCTCCTGAGCACTGACGTTACAACGGAGTTGAGGGTGCCCAGCCGTGGCTTGCAACGACCATTTCTGTCTATCATGAATAGTGTTGCAGAACCGGTCTTTATAGCTGCATGTGCTTCCTGCTGATGCGAAAAAAAAACGAGGTTCATTTGTCCATTTTGTTAATAGAAACGGTGAAAATATCGGAACAATGGGAATTCAGTGTTACCGCACAGAAACACTGCGTCTTTGAAGAAGAGGCTTTGTTGTGCATATTCACCAGTGTCCTAGATCAAAACGATTAAGGCGGCAAAATCCACATTCGAAAATAAGTGGACAGGGTTTCATAGAAATTCGGAAGCTGCACGGAGTTCTTGAAATCAGGTAGTCGAGCATATGCTTTGCTTGTGTAGCTACATACTATTACATGGTGAAGATGGGGTATTTCCTCACCTACGAAAGGTATTAAGCTATGTGAGCGTCATGTACTACTACAAGGTTCAAAAGCAGATTCCGCGGCTTGCGAACTTTTGGCCAAGCCTATACATACCTCAAAAGAGATATATATAGTAACAATGATCAAGTGTGCGCCTCATGCCGAATAATGCGAGGTCAGTAAATGTTCATGACAACACGTGCGGTTATCAGCTGGAATAAGTAGGGCGGCAAAGGGCGTTTTGAAATTATCTAAACACATCTAGAAGTTTCTATTATGCTACTTTGGCGAAGGATACGCAGTCAAAGGGCGGTGGTGCCAGTCGGGAAAAAAATTAAGACTGCTGAAGGTTTTCAAAGAACCCTGTGCACTGTATAGACTTGCGCTCTCGGAAGAACTGTGCGCGATGGCAGCGATAGCACCGGGAGCTTCGCGTGATCGCCGAAGATAGACCGCCGCTCTCTGCCACGCTCAATTTAAAGGTAACGAACAACTGTCCAGGTATGGTACTTACACCACCTCGAACAGAGTGAACGAACTTTTGCTTGGATGTATAATTTCGGAAAAAAAAAAGAACTTATTCTCATTAGAGAAAATGACAGCTCCACGTGCTGCCGGCTTTGAACACAAGCAGAACATAAAAGAAACAAGCGTTACAAAGCTTTGCGGCTCCATATTTTTCATCCAAATTGGATTTCTCGAGAGCTAATTGAGCACTGTGTAATAATGATATCCAGTGTGAGGATAAATTACACTTTCGAAGACGGCGGTAAGATTAAGTCCCTTAGAATAGCATTCTGTTTCATAAACTTTTGTCGACGGGTGTACGTACTTTATAAGCGTTAGTGCACGTTCAGGAAGGGGGGGGGGGGGGGGGGGGGG
>JAJIZL010125023.1:372918-392322 GCA_023969395.1 Amblyomma maculatum
GAGTACTTCACTGTGTACACAACGAATCCCCGAGGACCATCGCTCTCCGGCACATAGTATCTGTGCCCAAGTTCGCCGCGAACAGCCGATTATGCTGGCAACTTTGCTGCCGGTAATAATGAAGAAGCTAAGGAAGGCCTCAGGTCTGCACGTGCAACGAAAAGCTCAGAAGTATCCTCCTTTGTTTCATTGCTAAACTTTTTCAATAATATATGCATCCTTTTTTCATCCGGATCTCAGTGAATTAGTCACTGCATTAGACGGGAATACCAGAAAGTTGTGAAAAAGAAAGTAAATGACAGAGGTGCAGCAGAATGAGCTTCTCACTCCATTTGCAACCTAAATTTACATAATGATTTAGAGCCGCGTTCGTATCCCTAAAGATATGAACTCCGGGTGCACCCGCACCTTTTAATCATTCCTGCGCCATTCGGCAGGGAGAAAGTAAATCTCTACATGCTTTCTTTTGCTTTTATATTGGCTGCTTCTAGCAACGTTGACTACCAAACACGATCTTCCGGTTACCATTATCCGGTTCACAGTAGCCGGGCTTTGCTGGCAGAATACCAAGAGCGCTTTCTTTTTTTCCTACAGTCCTGTTTCCTGTGATACTACGAGGAGCAAATGGACTGAAATTTAAAGCGTAGGCTCCACTATATGCAAAAGTCGACCTTCAGGATGCTCATAACTTTCAACTTCATTTGACCTTATGAAACCGCATAGCTATAGAATAGCGTAGCAAATGGATAGAATTTCAGCACAGAGGAAGTGCGCATGCTCAGCTTCCGCTTTGGCTGAACCAAGCTTCTGACGAGGAAGCGGAAAACAATAGCATGCCGAACGATGTTGATGGCTGAGCACTAGCTACCGCTGGATCATATTCGTTTCGAGCGGATCATAACGCTGTCGCCAGGGATGATGTTAAACGGCAAGTGAACAATGCTGCACGGTTGGCTTCGGCTGCTGTGGCGATGACAGAGTTCAGGCTCAATAAACTAGTTCAACCATGGTTCAACCATACCTATCCTGTTTTTTTTTTTCAACTTACGTTAAGTTGCGACGAGATGAAGGCGAGGTAGTCCCCCGGCGATTAAGGTGTATCTATTGTCAGTCAATATGTGAACTCGATTCGCCGCATACGACAATGTTAATTTACTTCGAGGTTCGAGGCATCGCGATGCATTCGTTGGCCGTCGTGTGTTCGAAAGTAATGCCGAGCTGCTCAAGCCTCGACTCACAGGTATTTAAAGCGTGTTCGGGAGGTAGTTGCAAAATTTTTTTCATGCCATGCCTTGAGGAAATATGCAAGCCAGTAAACAATCACTTTTGCCAGAACGAAGACGCACTCACGCACGGTACAGCCTCCATAATGGCTCCTGGACTTGGTCCAACCTTCGCAGCAAATCGGCGCTGGGCCCCATCGGCAAACGTTGATCCTGCGAGGGGTGGGAAATATAAAACATCAACCTTTCGCCTAAAGCAATGAGGATGAGTCGTTTTGATTGTGCACTGCAAAAAGTGGCTGCTAGAGGAAATGAAGACAGGAAAATAATTTCGCCCCTGCTTCGCTTTCGTACCGACCAGCCCAACAGCACTGTGTTCAGTGCAGCCGTATCTTGTGGCTAAAACTCAGTACGTGATGAAGAACCTTGTGGTAAGTGTCCCCGTGTAACACTGCCCTCCGAAAAAAAAATCAGGCTTTGCAATTCAAGTACTCGTTTGATTGAGAGCAGTTTGTGCAGCTCAAGCATAGGCAAGCTGTGGCCATTGTTAATTGTGGACCATAATTGTGGCAAAAATATGTGTGTCAGTATGGATGCGAGGACAAACGAAGAAGCTTTTTATTTTTTAGTGGATCGGTAAGAATTTGCAAAAAAAAAAGAGCACAAACAGTGGTTTGCTAACTTATACAGGATAACGGGAAGCGATCAAAGGGATCATTTACTCAGTCAGGCGAGTAATTACTAACAGCATGTAGCCATACGGGTACAAAACATAAGAGCCGCTCAGTGAATACCCAGGGAGATATGAACACGGGGCTCTGTCAGCAGGCCTCATCTTTAAAGCCGGGAAATGGAAACGGTACTGAGCATATTGTGGTACAGTCGATCCTGGATATATCGAATTATTGCCTATATCGAACTCTAGATGTCGCCTTTAAAATCCCACGAAAATGTAAGGTAGTTCAGTTCGTGTTTATTGAACTCCCGTTCAGCAGAACATTTGATACATCGAACTGTGTGCCGTACCCATGTAAGGTGCCTCCTTCCATGATGGCGCCCCCATGATCATTTTTCATGCTCAGAGCCATATCGGCTGAGATTTGAGCACCTCTTGTAGAAGCTAACCCTGCAAAACCGCTTGACGACGTGAATGTCAAGTGCGCTTGAAAGTGGCCTTCGGCCTTGCATGCTTGTTTTCAACGGGACATGGCTGTCATGCAGAAAAGCAGGCGTAGGGTGCGCATCTCCCTATACGGTGAAGCCAGCCGCACTGACCGAACGTTTGCGGCGGCTCTAGCGTGGCCTGCTTCGCTGCTGAAAGAAATGGAGAAATCAGCTGCACCCTGATATAGTGTCCCAGTAACATAATTGGACCTCTTTTGACAAGTGGTGACTTTTCCCAAGGCACCGTCCGCAATCTTAACCCGAACGGCACTTGTGCCACGTGGCGCGATATGCAACTGCAAGGTGTGAGGAGCACGAGCTCCGACGCACCGATATATTCCTATCAAATATTTGGAGGACACGTTAGCGTTCAAGGAGCGGCACGTAGAGGGGAGTCTCAGGGCGATCCTCTATTTTGAAGTCTGGCGTGCGCGGGCGCTTCGCGGGTGGGCTTCCAGTACGCCGGCGGGCAGCCCACCGCTGCAGGAAGCGTGTCGCTAACGTGGTTACACTACATTCACGCTTATGGGTTACAGAGGAGCTCATATGGTGGCATGTTTTATGTATCAAATTGTCGATATATTGATCTATTTAGAGATACCCTTTGAGTTCGATATATTCGGAATAGAGTGCACACCAAAATCTGAACTCCCTAGGTATATATACACAATGAAGGCATTACTATGTACAGGACAGATAACGATCGATCGGTGCACTCTCCCTTGTCGGGCGTTAAAACTGGACAAAATATCACCTAACACCGGAATTCATCATGCCTATCCTTCGCCTTCGCACGTCTTGGCGGATTGACCGAGAAGAAAAAAAAGAAGAAAGGACAAGATGCGCGTGGGGGCGCGTAGGTCACACCGCCGTGCCTTGCCTTCGTAGCGGCCGACTGCTTTGCATATCTCTAGCCGCGCGGAAAGCGAAACGTGCAGCCTCCTTGGCCCATGTCCAGAGAGTCGGCCAACCCACCCCCTTTCCTGTTCTCTTAGAATGATCTTCCTCCTCACTCGCACGCTCATCAGTTAGACGGAGAGACACACGGAGCTTTCGGCCTACAGCGCGGCTGCAAATCCGCGGTTCCGCATTCTGTAGGCGCCGTGCCGCAGCTAGTTTCGCACGTTTCATGCGCCCTATCATCTCCCGCCACTGCGTCAAGCTGCAATGTGGACGGAGTCGCGCTGCCGATTGCGACGCTGCTGCTCCAGTTTCTGCAAAAGCGCCCGCTTTGGCACGTTTCGGCAGTGAGGCGAGCAGCAAGAGATATCACGAGCGCTGCTTCCGAAAACAAAAAAAATGAAGCCGTGACTGCTAAAGCTTCAACTGATACTATTACAAGGTGACTAGTTCAGGTTCACATATTTCTGACCCAGCTGCCGCTCCCACGCCCTCGCCGAGTACCTGTGGCTCCGCTATACGAGTGCAGGGATTTGGAAGATTATATGGGAGACCTGGTGACTGGTTGGAGAAACCGCATTCCGGCTACTTTGTATCCTTGCTCTTGTTAAGCAAGCTGTTCGGTTGAACCGAGTCCGCTCGGCATTTTGTAGTTATAGTTAGCGCAAGGTCGTACTCGTTTACTTTGAGCTGGGTTGGATTTGGTTGTTTCATTCCAGTTACTCTAAAACGAGACACTTAGTGTTCAGCCACTTTACTACCGGTCGGCCAGTAATGAGCTTGTTCAAGTCAAACCGGTCGCCGGCTGATTATTGACGGACTTTAGGCAAAATCACTCCTTTAATCTTTGCCTCTTTTTTTTCTACACTTGGCCTTGCACATTAGCCGCGCCACCCACGATGAAGCGGACTCGAGCTCTGCTCTCCACTTCAAGGCTGAGCAGCCAAGCGTGTTGCCGACAAGGACACCGTCGGCCCCTAAGCCTCCGCCCGCTGCCAGAGATGCTGCGCTAGCGAAAAAGAAAAGGGCGGGGGGGGGGGGGGGGGGAGCAGTTTCGCCCGTCGCATGTCATCTGTTAGCCCTGACCTTTCTTTCTATCTGCAGTGGATTCCTTATCTGGTAGGCAAAACCTGCCCGGGCTCTCGTTTGCTGCGGACGCTTCCTCTGTGCAACTCGCAGCACGAGACACGAAGGCGCTCATTAAGGTCGGCTGCATCGTATTGTGATTGAGGGGAGGGTCATTCAGAAACTAAGGATAATTCGCAGAGCCCCGCTTCCTGGTTCAAGACGAGATAGCCGCTGTTGTGACCAGACAAAGTGTCGTGGTCGGCCGTTTTCTGGCACGCTACGAGAGCAACTGATAGCTGCTGCTTGTCGCTCCTTGCGTCAGAATGGCGCGTGTCTCTTCTGGGTAGTTGAATGATAGGTTATCCACTCATCACGGCCACACAGCGCCGTGTGTAACGATTTTCTAGAGGCTGCGAAATCAAGAAAAGGGCGACAGCTTTTTAGTCAATTTAACGCACATCCCAGGCAGCACAAAGCATTGGGCCAATGTTGTAAGTACGACGGCAAACAGTGGCCCTACATTGGGCCAGCCTAACCAGCATGCTCCCAACATAGGATATGCCAGTCAACACAATGTCCAACAATGGCCCAGACTAGCCAATGCTCTCCCAGTGTTGGCGCTGCCAGTAGCCGACACTGGCAAGCTTGGGGCAAGATGTACAGTGAGCTCCCGATGTTGGCGCTGCCGTACATACATAATGTCCATATTGGACCGAGATTGCCGTTGTTCCTCCAATAATGGCCGCACGGGATTTAAAACTGGCTATAATGGGCCAAGCTGTCCAGCGTTCCTCCGTCATTGGGTTTTCCGTTTTTTAAAACTGGCTACAATGGACCAAGTTGTCCTGTGTTCTTCCGGCATTGGATGTTCCGGTTTTCAAACATGGCTACAATGGACAATGTTATCCTCTGTTCTTCCAGTATTGGATGTTCAGTTTTTTAAAGATGGCTACAATGGACCAAGTTGTCCTGTGTTCCGCCGTCGTTGGCCGTTCCTTTTTTAAAACTGGCTACGATGGACCATGTTGTCCAGTGTTCTTCCGGCGTTGCCCGTTCAGTTTTTAAAACTGGCTACAATGGACCAAGGTGTCCTGTGTTCTTCCGACGTTGACCGTTCCGTTTTTTTAAACTGGCTGTAATGGACCTATGCAATTTGTCTTGTGTTTTTCCAGTATTAGCTATCCCTGTATGAAAACTGCCCACGATGGACCACTTTGTCCCCTGATCTCGCAATTGTCATTGCCATCCTAAAAACGCAGCTTTAATGGGCTGCCGAAGTGAATATTTTCTGTTGACCATTCAATCAAAACAAATTCTCCATTTTTAGGGTTGAATACACGTGAGCTGGACGCCAAACCGCAGCATTTAATTCCGACAACGTTTCAGCCTATCGTTCAGACCTCACAGAGTACCACGTACGGGACGACAATTACTATAACGCATTCAAGCACGTACCGCTGCAACTGTCTGGATTCGTCTTTTCGGTGCGCTCATATGCGGCGCACCTTTGGGGGTCAGCTATATGTGTTTACGGTTTTAGCCTATTGGCATGCATGCAGATTTCGTCGCTGGCGCATACGTTTGTCGCACAATTATATCTAATGATAGCACGACCGTGCGACCACATATGTATACCCCAGACCGGCTAGCACATATCGTCCTTGTAATCTGAATACCATTTTGCTTTTCCGGCTTTGTATCGGTGGCGTTAGTGCTACGCAGTATACCTGGAAAGCAGAGTTTCTCTCTCCGTCGCCTTTGTTCATACAAATTATAACTGTGTAATTCTGTGCGATCAATTTGAAGAAATCAAACAAGAGCATGCGTGTTATCACGATTTACGTGTGCATGAACGAAATATACTACATGCATTCAAACTGTATATAAGAAATATTCGCCTAAGATTCTTTTCGAGGCGCGCTTAATTCTGCTTGCGTGACCTAGAACCAAGATTTTTAAAGCAATGCAGTCACACAAGTGATCTACTTATCGGCATCCCGGTAGTAGCAATAGACTGTATTTAGGCGCATATGTCCATCTGAAAGGAGCCAATGCTTGACATGCGATCCTATTTAGTTAATATCGAAATAAGTTACGAATTTAAAGCACTCATCAGCAAATTTAGTATTTTCGTAATTGTACTTGCGAATGTGCGCACGCTACATGGTCACCGACAAATAGGTCGGTGACTATGCATATACAAAAGAAAAGGAAACCTGATTAGAAGCGGTAATTCCAAGGCTTCAGTAAAAAAAAAAAAAGAAAAAAAAAGATATGGTGCCTACAGCTAGCATACCATTTACTTCCCGAATGTATTTGTGTGTGGGTAGGACAAATATGAAGACTTGGTCAGCGCTACAATACATTATTAATAGGTCAGGATTAGAAGGATTTGAGTGAATAAAAAAAGCTGGTATGGGCATGCAGAACTCGCAACATGATGTGGAACAGAAAAATTAACGGATAGGGAGAGAAGGCGACAATAGATCATACGAGTCATAACGTCACATTCGGATGCTGCTTTCGTGAAACACTTTCCTTGCCTCATGTATATCGGGTGCGTCAGCAAAAACTTTCGAAATGTTCCTAAAAAAAACGGTTAGAAATAGGAAAAAATGTATTTTCAGGCACAAAACCAGAGCCGCTGTGGACGTAGCTTAGAGGAAAAACTCTTCTAATTACTTAGTCAAAGAACATAACTCAAAGATAGTTTTTTAATTAAGCACACTTCGCTTTGGGACGTTAAAATCTATAAACCCTAATCAAATTGGTTGGTTAGTGCCAAGAGGGATCCTGAAGCCTTGGTCATAACAATGCGAAATCAGGTTTTCAGGATGAGAAAAACTGATTTTCGAAAACCTGCCAGCGAAAGGAGATTCCTTTTTTTTTTCCATGACCCTCAGGACGCTCGATGGAAGCGGAACATCCGCTGTTGACGTCTTACAGTGATTATGGTGCCGAATTCGACGCCTGTTCTGCTATGCCTCATAACGTTTTTTTTTTTTTTGTCTTGCTGCACCCTGTCGAAAAGATGGCAGAAAATTTTCACTTGCCACAAAATAACTTTTGTGCGGTTTTGGGTCGTAAATTTGTTGTGACTACTGACATTTCTATGGCAAGAAGAGAGTTTAGTGCAGTTACTACATAAAAATACAAAATGACAACCGACTACAGAAAATTACTAAAAAAACTAGAAATTAATACACAACTACAGAAAAGTCTGACGGTGCGACAAAACCTCGAAATATCTTGTCGTATACTTGGTACGGTTTTTGTAGTTTTTCTTTTTCATCCGGGCATCACTCTCAAAAATAACGACAATGCAGTTTATAATAGTTGTCACTTTCCTACCAAGAGGCGTTGAATCAAAATACTATCACAAAATGGCGCCGTAGTCATTGCAACACGTCACCAGCGGATCTGTCGTCCCCACTTGGTTTCCTGTGCGTCCAAAGCGCTAACTGTCGGTTCTGTGTGAAAAAACTGAAACAGAAAACAAACGAATACAAGCGCCGTATTTCGTCGTGCTGTAGGTTGTAAGAAAATCAATTTTTTTTCGTTTCAAAATTTATATAGCATCGTCTTGACCCCAGCTTCTGACTTCTAGTTGAGACTAACTTGCGCTAACCATGCAGTGACACTAACGCTATCTTTAGGAATTGTAGAAAATATGCGCTAAACACCAGGTATACACATCTGCTCAAAACACCGAATGTGCGTCCCAAAGTTTTTATGCAGAAGTGCAGGACCGGCTGCGTCTGAATTTGAATGTTAAATAGCACAGAAGTGCTAGTCGCAACTTATGTCAGCCATCTGTCGGGAGGCGAACTGCCAACCAACACATCCATTTTTGTGCATGTGGAAGTGGGCTGGCTCCAATCTCAAGCTTTTGACAAAAGCAGTCTGAGAAGAATGTGTGGTTCTCGGTAGTCCATAATGGCGCACAACGTGGTTCTATGCGTGCCTTCATGGCTCTATGCCTGCCTTTGTTTGAGTTTTCAGTGGGCGGGACATTATTGTACTTGAGAAAGAATATATCTCTGGACGCAGATAGGATTATTGTTCTGCGGAGGCTGCGTGCGATCGCAGTTGTTATTGTTGTTCTTGTTGTGGCTGTAGGAAGAAGGAAAAGAAAATGCACGGGCCTGCTACTGGCTCTATAGCTGAGCCCCCTCCGCTGCCTCGTGCAGACAGAAGAGATAATAGAGAAGAAAGAAAAGGAAGAGGGAGAGAAAGACGCGCACCGCAACAACAGCCGTCGTCCACCACCGAAGCGGTGGCGGGTGCAATGACGGCCTACAACAGATAAAAATTCGATGGCTGGCTAGCCCCCGCCGCAAGCGGCGGTGACCTACCTGTCCCAGCCCCATCAGGGGAGACCTGCTCAAGGTTTGCAACTGAGGTGTGTCACAGCCCATGCGCATCTTGTTGCCTTTAAGCCCCACACGCTAACAGCTATCATTCTGAAATGTCCGAGCCTAGTTTCACAAAACCTTTCTTGCTAAAAGGGCTGCATTTTCGCTCGACCCTTAAGCGCCGATCAATTGTCGAGAACAATATTCCCGGAAACAAAGCTCTGCGAGCCTGGGCCTACTGCTGCAGAAAATGATATATCGAATTCTCGTATTTTACGGCTGACAGCTTCTTCCACAGGGTGACAGATGCAATACTCTGCGAATTCAACCGTCATGTCATCCAGACAACAACGTTTACCACTCTCTCTACCTTTGATCGAAGCCGATATCTCGCGTTTTCCCAAGTTAACCGCGTTTTAACATCAACCCAGCCTCTAAGCGAACGTAAAACAGCGCCTGACGCTGCAGTGCTGTGTGGTGGCGCCGCGAGCTTCCCCTTACGGCGGGGTCTGCGGCCGGCCTCGTGTAAATCACGCGCTTCTACGCGCGATGCCCGCCGCTCGTATGTTGCTTTGTGCGCGCGTCCGGAGCGCTGATTTATGCCACTTGCTATTCGCACGTTCGAACCCGCTGTCGAGCGCCGGTCAAACGAGCGGCCGCGTCAACGAGCCGCCGGTGGCGGCGGCAACCGTCGCTTCCTTCCTGGATGCCACCAGAGCGCATGTGTGCTTGCGGTGCGCGACGACCGATTGTTTCGCTGTCTTTGAGCCACGCTCCTAGCAGGAGTATGCCACTGTAAAACGGCATTCCGTACTTTGGGACAGTTTGAAGTACAGATTTATATACTGACGCGGCCAGATCGGAGTAGTAGGAGGTCAGGAGCGGCTGAGTGCACGTCGCCGAGGTCGAAAGTTCAGAAGGTACCGCACGTGCGATCTCAAAATTCTCTGGCTCTGGCAGCACAGGGAACATATACCATTCCGCACGTGAAATTGAGGTAAGTAAACCAAAGGAGTTGATCGCAGATTATCGTATAATTACTGAGTGGGGAAAAAACACTGAATACGCTGAACAAGAACATCTAACGGTGTCCTGACAATGAAGTGAGTTTATTTATGAATGCATGGCATCTGGGACCTCGGTAAAGACGTTATCATTGATGTTTTAATCGCTACTAATTTCCAGTATTCAACTCAAGTCTCCTCCTGCTCCCAGTTTTTAACAAAGCTGTAGAAGTGCTACTTGTATAGTATAGTGTACAGGAGTGTATAGGAGTGTAGGAGTACTGTATAGGAGTGTACATGCTGCTTGACTCCGTCATGGGCCTTTCAAATATTTACTCTGTGAGTCTATGCATCTTCATGCACAGCACTTATGAACGAAAAAAAAGAAGACGTGAGGAAATCTCGACTAGAGTGCATATAGACATCATTCCTTTTCGCGAAAGACGTTGTTAGGAGCTTACAAAAATCAGAATCAGAATCCCTTTATTCGACATCTTTACAGAGGTCAGGAGCACAGACAAAAAGCTGAAGAAGACACAGCTTGACGGAGTCTGTGCCCCTTTACAATGCGTATACATGTGTGGAATGTAAAGATGGTTTTGGCTTGGAAATATATAACAATAGATGCAATACAAAACATAAAAAAGTGATAACAAAAATTATAATAGTAACGACAACAAAATGCTATTAGTAGCGAAGTAACACTTTGGTAGTAATAGAATGTATAACAAAAATATAAAAGAGGTGAAGACTGCAAAGAAAAAGTGCGGATGAAATTCAGATAAGAACCAGAAAAAAAAAAAAAAAAAACAAGCACGCAGCCAGTTCCCCTGCTCCCTTCCTTCCCTTGCCATTCACAATAGTTTATTCTTTTTTTTTGTTTTGCCAGAGTTCATAGCCCATGCATGTTTACTAGAGACGGTAGCGTGAACTGCAATAACTGTGTGCCGTAGTTTGTGCGCATTAATGGGATGTGCCTAATTTCCTGATGACTAGTTTCATAGATATCAATGTTTCTGGTCAGGTTTGCTAATATTGCAATAAAATTATTTCCGAGGTGTTTACTTTTGGAATATTACTTCAGCAATTTTTCTTTATGTGGAAACTGTACTGGGCGAGTCTTCAGAATATCAAAAAAAGGTGCGGTGTGAGAATCATGTGATGATCCGGAAATCACGAGTACCGATTTTTTTTTTTTGTAGTAGCAGGAGCTTATTCATGTTCGAAGCAGTGGTATTGTCCCAAACTAAGTGACAATAGTTAAGGTGCGAAAGAATAAGGGAGTTATATATAACTAATTTTATAATGGTGGGCAGAAAGGAGCCTAATTTTGTCATTATTCTGACTACTTTGGCGAATTTGTTAGTTAACATGGCGACATGCAAATTCCAGAATAAATGTTCTTCAAATATAATACCAAGGCTTTTGAACGATTCATCAATGTCAATGACGGATGTTCCGATCATGATATTACCGGTAAGAGAAACCTTTCGTTGGTTGTTTGTTTTGTGGGGTTTAACGTCCCAAAGCGACTCAGGCTATGAGAGATGCCGTAGTGGAGGACTCCGGAAATTTCGACCACCTGCGGTTCTTTAACGTGCCCTGACATCGCACAGCACACGGGCGCCTTGCTTTTAGCCTCCATCGAAAAGCTGCCGCCGAGGCCGGGATTCGATCCCGCCTCCTTGGGAACAGTAGTCTAACGCCGTAACCACTGCGCCACCCCAGCGGGGTACATTTTTCGATTTTTAGCTCTGAATAGCACGGCTTTTGTTTTATTAGTGTTGATTTCGAACAAATTTGCAGAGCTTCATTTATGAAAATTAGACAGCGTGATGTTTGTGCGCTCTAATAACCCATCAGATGTAGGAGAAGTAAAAAGCTATGCTAGTATCATGAGCGTGGATAACAAATGTAGTTGAATCATCAAAGTTGATTATGTCATTAATATAAATATTAAACAACAATGGGCCCAGGATACTTCCTCGAGGTACCCCAGAATTAACTGGCCTAATTTCAAACGTGTGATTGTTTATTAACACTTTTTGTTGCCGATATTGCAGATAAGTTTCCACTAAACTAAGGAACACTCCTCGAAACCCATAAATTCTTAGTTTTTTCAGTAGTGTGGTATGATATATGCCATCAATGTCTTGGAGAAGCCAATAAATATGTCTAGAGTTAAAAGTTTGTTTTCAATCGCATGCAGAATTAGTTCTTTTTGAGTGAGAGGTACCAATTCAGTTGAGAGATCCTTTCTGAATGCGAACTGAGATTGCGTTAATATGTTATGTATCACAAAATTCACTCACTCTGTGGTTGATTAGTTTTTCTAAACCACTTGAAAAAACTGGAAGAATAGAAATTAGTCTGTAATTAACTAGGTTATGTCTGTCGCCACCCTTAAAAAGCACGCTCACTTTTGCCACCTGCATAGCTTTCGGGAACAGTCCATGCATAAAGGAGAAGTTATATGCGTGCTCAAGGACGGGGCTGATAATGTCTATGACGTATTTCACCGGGCGCATCTTAAAGTTGTCTGTATCACATGATTTGCTGTTGTTGAAGGCGAGAAACGTGCTATGAATTTCTTGCACATTAGTTGGTCGCATAAACGCTCTTTTACAATGCGCTGTTACAAAAGGTTACAATCTGCGTACAGGGATCAAACTGCCCTTTAGTAGTGCCAATCTTTAACGCAAAGAAGGCCCCATTTTCCAGAAAATCCGGTGTTGGCGACGTCAGCTTTGTGAGCGAAAAATCGCAGGCATGTCTCTGGCTGGTGTTTATCAGCAAGCTGCATTGCCGTGCACTGACCGGAAATCAAGTTGCGTGACGTCATGAGACCACGTGACATGGCTGCTTTGGCAGGCGCTGCCTACACGGGGTGGGAGGGTGAGATCGAAATCTATCCGAGACCTTTGGATCACGAGTCGGACACGCTGCCGCTATAGGCCACGCAGGCACGGGTTTTGAGTGCAACAGCGCAACGGCACGAGGCAAGAGAACAAGGAGAGACTAGACACAGCGTTGACAACAAAGGTTTATTCAGGAAGCCGTTGCTTATAAAGGCGCCAGCAACACTGAAAAAACAGAAAAATGCAAAAAACCGTGACAGATATCCCTCCTACCAGGCACATTTTTGATACCATAAGATTACCTAGCTATGCAAAAATTCATGTTCTTTCTGGAAGATAGCTGCAGATGGGGCGCTTACACATTTCTGATTCAACTTCATGATCTCAGACGCTTCGATAAGTTCTCTAGTCAGCTGATCTTTATGTTTTTCTAAAATCCAGTTTTTTTGTACAATGGTTGGCAAGAACAATCACAGTGGTGAACTCCGATGTGGCGTGTGACATTCTTGACATCCCTTTTATGCTGCCTCAGCCTGTCGTTCCAACAACGACCAGTTTGGCCTACGTAAGAGCCACCACAACTCTAAGGGATCAAATACACCAGGTTTTCTGCGCACTTCACAAATTTAACCTCGTGTTTTTTTTTTTTTTTTGTGGAGACAGATTCAGCCTCAGTTGACTTTTCGGAGCCATTTACACGCGCGCCAATCTTCTCAATTTCATAGGAGCGTAAAACACAAGATCTATTCCGGCTCCTTTTTCAATTATTTTCAAATTATGCGAGACAACATGAACGTAGGGTATGACAGCCACATTTTTTCTTCTGGAGCTGTGGTCGACTGCGGTGCCAAGTTTCAACTTTCTCAACAAACCCTCCGCTACTGTTGCTAAAGTGTTAAGAGGGTATCCTGCAGTAACGAGCCTCTCAACTTGACCATAAAACTTTTGACAGTCCTGTGGGTGATATGATTTCTTCATCGCATTACTGAAGCAAGACGCGACAATACCCCTTTTTACAAGCTTAGAATGTGATGAACTGTAGGGAAGTATGCTTGTACGACTCGGTTAAAGCGGGGCATGTCGGGTGGTCTGTCATAAAAGATGTGTAAAATATGACTGTATGGTAATTACATGTGTGGCATAATAGAGACAAAAATTAAAATTTTCAGAAATTAAGAAGCGGCAAACAGAAACCATTGTGACCGTATCGTCATACCCTTAAACACAGAACGTCCACAAATTTGTTTTCTTTCTCCATCACAGGAGGGCGCACAGTGCGGCTCTTTCATTTTTTGGCCCTCAGATGGCGCTATTGGAGTCGAAAACAACCGTCAGAATGTCTTGCGCTCGTGGGCGATCATAATCGGGGAATGCGTTACATTCCTTGCCTGCTTTGCTGAAACAAAGCTGTCATCTGTGTGCAAGTTTCAATAAAATATTGTCGAACCAGTGCAACCAGAGGAGAAGAATATGCTTTACGCATGAATATGACGCTAAGTTCATCAGCAGACACTGCAATTCAAAGGTTTATTGTACAATCATTATCACAGGTGCGTAATATTGATGCGGAACGGGCCCGCCATGGTAGCGCAGTGGTCGGGGTGCTCGACAGCTGCACCCAAGGACTCGGGATCAAATCCCGGCCATAGCGGCCTCTTTTCGATGGGGGAAAAACCCAAGGTGCCCGTACACTCTGCGATGTCTGTGCAGAACCCCAGGTGGTCGAAATTTCCGGAGCCCTCCACTACGGCGTCTCTCATAGTGTTACTCTCGGGCATTAACCCTTATAAACCAAACCAAACCAAACCTCTTACGAAGGAGATCCCAAACAGAGATAATTATCCGGGACCTCCTATAAATATTGTCACAATGGCATGATAAAAATAAAGCAGCATTAATCAAGAAAGAGAATCCGACATCTGCTTGAAAACTTGAGATAAATTTTTTGAACTATACCCGGTTACTTTTGGCCCTACAAGATAGGAAACAGTATACAAAATTAAAATTAAAATGAAAAATCTAAACAAAAACAACGCTTAGTACAAAGCGTAAGGCTGAGAACAGAATCGGAATGGTTCAGAGGTGGAAACACGAACGAGAAAAAAAAAAGATCACATTCTGAGCAGAAAATGTTTGAGATTGTATTTAGTTGAGTCAAATGATGACACTGTTTTTAATTGGAACGGTAATGAGTTTCGGTCTAATGGAGCATTAAAATTAGCCACGAATTTCCCGAAATTAGTTTTGAGTTTTGGAAACAAGAAGGTGTTTAGAACGAAAGGTGTAAAACTATGGTTAGGTGTGTGATTGGAACCAATTATTGGATACGCGAGATCATTGCTAATGAACTTATGTACAAAAATATCGTGAAAATATACTTGTACTCATGCAACACTCTTAGGCGTTATCCGGGCGCAGAATAGATAAAACGTCTGGCATGAAGTAGGTGAAAGTTATTATGCGTAATGCTTGATTTATAGATGCAACAAGGAGGACAAGTCAGTTATTAAGAACCAAACCATAATTTCATGCATTAGCTTATGTGACTGTGAACAAAGGCACATTAACTTGATATTATTGGATTTGTATTGAATAAGAATGCATCTTGATTAATACCCTTATGTCATACGCTGTTTTTCTTGTAATAGACTGGAAAAGCTTGCAAAGTTTTAAATTTTTATCTCATTCAAGTCCAAGAAATGCCGTGCTGTTAGCAACATGAGTGCGAGGGAATCCATTGTAGTAGATCCAGACCAAGATAGAGTTTTATGATGAGAAGTTATGATTGAGGAGCAAGAATATGGGCAGTCAGAGCGATAACGTTATTTTGACGCCTAGCGACCATATTAGCCACGTCTGCAGTAAGTTCGGTTCTTCAATAGATTTGTTAGAACAAATGTTAGTTCTGTGGTCCGGTCATAGAAGCAGTTAGATTAGTGAACACAGCTCTGTATTAATACGCACCAGGTGTAAGAGAATGCCAAGGATGATCCTTGGTTTGCCTGAGTGCTGGAGATTGGTGCTGTTTGTTATTTAATAAATGGGAAGCTAAGGATTAGATCTAGAGCTAGGGCAGTTACGCTGATATAATTTACTTAAAAATAGTATGTTAGGGTTTACAGAGCCGAACCTTCAGAAAGAATAATCAACAGAATGACAAATAACAAATCAGAATCTGTTGCCATCTTAATTAAAAAAATCAGTGAAATTGAAGCTATATCACTAGAAAGCATGTTCTAAGCCAAACTAGTACAATGGCAAGATATTCACTTAGATACGTATCCTCTCACGGGTGCTAAAAGAAGTGTGTAAATAATTTTCCCTGAGAAAGATAGTATTGCGGCTGTATTTTCGATGCCCAGAAATAAACGCGTGCAAAGGATCGGGGAGATGAAAAGCAATCGACCCACACCTCTTCCGGATAGGCGATAAGGCACGGTTGGAATTATCGACGCTTCTCGCACACACATTCTTCACGGTGACTATACGAATGACCTCTGGCCCGGTAGCTGTATCCGCGCAATTACAAAAGGAATGCCAGCAGCTGCGGAGCTCACGTAGACACCTTCCGGAGTCTAGACAACGACCACCAGCCCGCGGCCGCGGAATGGATGCAGAAAGTCATCAGTGGGAGTTCAAGGCATCGCCAACTCCGCAACAGTCGTCTTTCTCGGCGCGAAGGACCTTGAGGATAGAGAAGTACGCCATGGGGGAGTACGTATAGACAAGTCAAGTCGTCAACGCTTCGAGTAGGCTCGAGTGCCGTGCCCATGTATGCGATGCTTGTTGCGCAGATTACGTCAGCTGAAAGTGCACCGCGGGCGGCCTCTAGAGATGCGAGGCGATGAAGTGACAGGTCTTCTCCGCCGACGTTTGGCCTCCGCGGCGAATCAATTGGGCGGCCGGCGGTGCGCGCGGCTTCCGTCTCGGCCCTCCCGCCGTCGGTTTCGTGATAGGCATGGCTTACGGGTATACGATGCTGACATCTCGTTTTCTTTTTCGTCTTATTTGAGCCTGGAGGGCGAGGAGCAGTGCGGAAAGCGGTTGTGGAGTACGCGTTGTTTTCTGGCGTGTGGCGGTAGTGTTTGTGCACGAGGCTCGCCCATGAAGGAAAAGCAATTTATGGACAATCGGCGTGCGTTCCATTTGGTGTGGAAGGTTAATAAAGCGTGACGATCGTGAACCTGCCCTCGTGCTGGTGTCTCCAGTGTGTGGTAGTCCAGTTTGCAAACACGGAATGGAAGTAACAGAGGTAGGGTCGTCATGGGAAAAGAAACTCTATAAAGAAACTAACCCTGAAACCGCTGATACGTATGTACAGCCGTCCGCATGCTGAGCACGAATGCTCGAGCGCGTGGTCTTGACGAATTTACACGCAGTTGAGCGCTGGCCGACGGGTCTTACAGCCCGTTTATGTACAGCCTCATCCACTTCTAAGCTATAACATGGTCACTGCTTTTAAAGCGCCATTACGTCCGAACTGTCCGCACAGTAAAAAGAAGCTCTTACGAGTCCCTCTGTGCTTGCATCGCTTTGCATCGATATTCACTTGGTTTAAACGTAATGTTGCTTTGAAAGCAGTGACCGTGTTATAGCTAGAAGTGAATGACCCTGTACCTCAAGGGCGCCATCGATCTCCACCAGTAGCAAGCACACAGTGCAGCATGATTTCAGCCCTAGCAGCTAGCGCAGAGCGGTGCGAATATCCGTCCAGGCAGCGCGCTCGAGCATTCGTGTCAAGTTCTGTTCAGTTTCCATCGTCATCACTATCGGGCTTAAATACAAAACCATCTCGGGGTTTTGGCCGCCCTCCATTTTAAGAAGTTATAGCGACCGCAGCATGGCTTTCTTACAACACCCCATTAGAGTGTAAATTTAAAAGCCACATGAAATAGGTGTAAAGAAAATGTGACAAATATGACAGAGCCTAAAGCTTCTCGCATCGGCAGTGGGTCCAAATAAACTTTTCCTGGTCCCCATTTCGTCATCAAGAATAGGTCTAAAAGCGTAAACCTCACTATATTGAGAGCACAACATGCCAGACAAGTTGCTAAAGTACGCCTTCTCCCAGATTCGACCCTGCTGCGGCGGCCGTGTTTTGATGGAGGCCTAACGCAAGATAAACATGTGCTGTACAGTGTCAGTGGACGTTAAAGAACATCAGGTGGTCAGAATTATTTGCAGCCCTCCTCTATACTGCGTCTCTCATAGCCTTAGTTTGGGACGTTAAAACAGGGAAACCATAAATAGTTTGATCACAATGGGTTGTATGCGATACACGCGTACTGAAGAAATAAGGAAATGTCCATCGCGTATACTTAAATTCCTGCATTGCCACTGACTTGACGTTCGCGCAGGCATCGTTCACGTGTGCGCGCATTGGCTTGTTATCATCCCAATCTGTTGCATTCGCCATTTTGATGGCGTCAGTACGCGTACGGCTAAGGCACGGTATCTGCCTTCCCCCTCAGACTATGGTGCACATTTTTTTTTTATTTTTATGATAAGGCGGAAAGTTACTGTTGTGGTTTTGAAGGAGCTGTTTCCCGCCATTTTTTGTTTCGATTTTTTTCCTTATTTAATATTGAATTTGCAAAAAAAAAGTAAAACAAAAAACGAATGTGCTTAACGACATCACGTTTATAAGAATGCGATGTAAACTATGTGTTTGCTGGTGACTGAACAGTAAAGTGGCTTGTTGGGCGAGTTGGTTGGACATTATGTTAAAACAGCGTTAGAAACACTGATATATAGAAAGACAAGCACACATCAGCGCTATGTGTGTTTGTCTTTCTATCTTTCCGTGTTCTAGTGCTGTTTTAACATAATAACTAAGTACTCTCCCTATATTGCTTGTCGGGAAACCTTTATAATAATTCAGATGTTGGTGCACTAAAATAATTTTATTACTGCGACAGGATTACTTTTCTTGTTATGCCAAAAACCGGCGGCGTTCATGAACGCGAGGGGCTAAAAAAAGGCGTCATTACAGCAACTGAACAGCAAGGAAAATGTATGACATCACCAATCAGCCATGCGACGCGCACAGCAAGCCTGGAGTCCAGAGTGCGTTACTTGAATGCATCTAGATTGATCCGCGGCCTACAAGCCACTGCCTCTTCAGACAGTGCTACACTCATCCGTCTGCACACACTCAGTACTGGCGTACCTCAATGGGGTGACAGCCTTACCATCATTAAACATCGTGACACAACTGTTTGTCGCGCAGAATTTTGGTGATGCCATGCGATTTCTTGTTGCATATAGCATAAATGCGGCAGTCAAGTTGCAGGCAAGGTCGCGACTTAGATTCCAACCAACGACATGCACCTCCAATTGCATGTTTTGTATCCTAGTTTTCGTAGAACATGATTCCCTTACGCCGCATGAAGCACGACAGTGCGCGTGGAACAGGCAAACGCACACACCTAACACAACCCTAGCAGAAAGAACTTAAATATAAGTAGATAGCCTCACTCAGAAACATTTCACCTCTGAGATGTGCGTTCGCATTCATATAGGTAAGCGTGTGCCGCATTTTTTATTGAGATATTTTCGTGTAGACAGCTTTATTTAGCTTACATTGGCGTAATTTTTTTATGCTGAATCCGGTTGTTTGCACAGTAGCTATTCGCAAGTCATCACCTAAAGTTTTAAATGAAAAGATAAACAGTAGTACCTAGGCGGTTCTAAATATCAGTAAGTTTCCAAAACAGCGCCTTCACCACGCGAAGTTTTATGATAAAATACGTATCATTGTAGGGATCTGTAAAGCTTTATAACAAGCCAGGAACTCTGTTTGTGGGCGTGGGCGCCCACGCGTGTGCGCACA
>JAJIZL010125023.1:392722-415576 GCA_023969395.1 Amblyomma maculatum
TTAAACGCTGTTTCATTTTTTTTTCTCGCACAGCTGTTGTGGTCCCAACTTGAGTATCATCGCAACATACTTCTAGCTCCGATTAAGATCACACAGCGAAGGAGGCGAAGAGTATCTGATGTTCTTATCTCGAGTAGCATCGAAGAATTTGCAAGCAGTGTGTAACTGCTGATTTATGTGCGTCACGGGTTATCGGAGCCGCGTTTCACTGAGTCTGAATACGTGAGCACTCCACTGTGATCTACCACGTGCCCCATCGGCAGTCCCCCGATGCTTTCCACTTGCAGACTCACCTTCCGCGCACTAGCAGGCGTGCAGCCTCGAACGACTCACTCGAGCCAATCTTATCCGGCAGCATCCTTCGGCTTGAGGTGAACGCGGAGTGGAACTTGATAAGGCGGCCCCAAGACGGCAGGGCGCCCAGATGTACTGGTCTACACTCGCTAACTGCAGTGTAAGCGCTTTCATTGAAAACCTTTCGATCATTGACGTTTCTGACTTGGAGAGCTGGCCCTTCAAGTGCCGTTCTTTTGACGTCATTACTGTCTCGTCGTTATGCAGATGCTCTGTGCCTCGACTTCTTACTGGGAATCAGGAGCCACGGTCGGTACAGGGTAAAAAGTTAGGGATTATGATAAAGCTTATATTTGTTGCCCCTTTGTCGTGTCAAGCGGTAGAAAAGACTGCACGAGAAAGGTTTGGTTCAGTTTCTGGGGTTTCACGTCCCAAAGCGGCTCAGGATGGGAGTGAAGCCGTAGTGGAGGGCTCCGGAAGTTTTGATCACCTGCAATTCTTCAACATGCACTGACATCGCACAACACACGGGTGCTTTTGTTTTCGCCGCCACGGCCGGGATTCGATTCTGCATCTTTGGGCACAGAAGTCGAGAGCCCTAACCATTGTAACACAGCGGCGAGGTACGAGAAAACATCGTGATTTGTAAGTCAGTGCTGTGGATGCTACGCTCAGTCGCAGTAGACTACCACTCTGTGAAGTCGCTTGCTCAATGCAGACGCGTATATCAAATGCAGCAAATAGTGACTTGAATCCTTTATCTATGAGATGCCAATACTTACTTGCAGGTGATCTCGACGAGCTTCATGGGGACAAATGTCTAAGATTTCAGCTCTATATTTTTGGGCCGTCAATGTAAGATGGTCAAGGAAAAATGACACTCGGGAAACTTGCCGGGGTGGAGAGGGCAGTTCGAAAGAAAAATAATATGCTCTCGGGTGCACATAACAGTTACGACGACGGGAGGCGGCACTGAGTACGCAATAGGCGTGTATGATATATTGAGATACCAGTTCGAGTGCTAACCATTCCTGCCACAATTATTGTTGCTAGCTTTCGCTACATCATAATTTTTACAACGTACTTTCTTGGCTGATATCACTGGTTGAGTATGATGATTGCCTGAAGAACATTCGGCAAGTTAGCCCCCCTCCCCCCCTTCCCTAATTTTTTATGAGGCAGCAGTTAAACCAATTTTTATTTTTATCGCTTCTAGCTTATTGCAACGATCTTATATATTTAGCTACCGTTGCGTTCTTTCGTCGTATAAATGCGTATTCCTTATTAAGTATGTTTTCTACGCACTACGAATCTGCAGTATAACTATGCTTGCTCATTTATGTCATTTTCTTCTTATCTAAACATCGTACTTTCAGCTACATATTGCGCATGTTGTAGTATTGTTTGTGTTGTGCAGAGTGTTATACGTCTCTAGAACAAGTGGATTTTTTCGCAGGAGAGACCCCTAAAGCGTAGCATAAAATCAAGCGAATAAAATTGAAAACCTTCGCCCGACTGAGTTCATTACAAACCAGTTTCTATATTTTTCATTCAAAAGTAAGCCGTTGCAACAAAATGAAACTATACTATCTGTGACAACACGATATGAATATTTAAGTGGAAGTTTGAAGAGCTAATTTGAGCAGTAAGGCCAAAGTTTCACTTCCGGCTAGAAAAAGAAAAGCAATGCATACCAACCTTCACCAAGAACAATGCTGCTATACTTTCATGTAAAAACTCGAGGGTTCGAATGTTTTTCTATTTTAGACTTGGGTTCAGTTACCTACTTACGTCCGTGAGCCTAAAGTTACTTTTACGGCCTCCTGTCTTTGTATTTTGATGCCTTATTATTGCGTTTACTGTGCATTTTCAACTTACTGTGTTTATTTTTATTTTGCATTCACAGCGGTAATGGTTACTCACTTTTTAATGTATATACTTCCATTTGCTGATGCAGTCGAATCCTATACTGAATATGCTTTGCTTTTGCGATTAGCGGCGTTTTTATATATATTACGTCGTCCGTTGCAGTTTGATTATTTTTCTTTGCTGTGAAAAGGAGTAATTAGCGGTCAGGCACCAACGTCACATTACAGTTCGAATAAAATAAAAAGGTAGCTGAACAAAAAGGAAGGCTGCCAGGCTTTCCTCTTTGCTCGTCCCCTATAGTAGCTCCTACCCTGCTCTCTTGCCCTTTTAAGCATTCCCACGTCCTGGCATACCTGTCAGAGAAGACCACGGGAGACGCGGTTCCTGGTTCAGACGTTATACGTTGTTAAAACCTTCACCTGTGTTTTTTTTTTTTTCATTTAACATGCGAAATGTACAGTGTTTACGCTGAATACGATCGTTAAAGGCTGATTATTGTTTTTTGTGCATGAGTATTCTGAACGACACGCAAAAACAGAAGAGAAGAGAACGTATTAAGTTGCGCCGTTTAACACTAGGTTCTCTATATAGCAATCAGTACAGCAATGATATTACATTGTACACCTGTTTACAAGAGCTTTGGTTTCGATTCAAAAAGGAGCATTTCGAAATGCTTCGCTTTCAGAAACGATTTGTGAGCTGTGAAAATCTAGTACACAGGAACGGGGAGGGTGGATGAACTGTACTCTCTCTTCGGTAATGGTCGTCCAATCACTTCTTTGGGGTCGTGCGAGGTTCTTTTAGTGATTTAATTCTTTTTTACTAAAAGCATCCGCGCTTCTGGCGGCATAAGACTGGCCTCGGCCGAAACGGCTTCGCAAGCAGCTGAAAAGAAAGGCAAGGAAGGGTTCTCAGGCACTTCACCAGGCGCGTCAGCGATAACTCACTGGGTCACATAACGTGGCTGCCGTTGGAGATAAGCTTCCGTGCCAGTGTCCCTTGCATATTCCTTTCACTAGACACCCTTGGCATGCCCTACACTTTCCACGACTGGGTATCTCCTTGAGGCCGTATGCGTGCCCTGTGGCGACGAGGCGGAAATTGCGCAACTCTTTTTAAGACCGCGCGTTCACTACGCTACGCCTCTCACCGGACGTCGGTCAGTCGCACAAGTCTTGATGAGGCATTTGTGCGAATATGCAGGCATAAGTGGAAATCATTCATGAGAGCTAATAATTAGGTTTGGTTGAACCCCGTATAAATTTGCTTGCAAAACTGTCATTGATAACGACAGTCGACGACTGCTCTTAAGAAGCAGTGACTTTTATAAATTTGTCTGTCTGTAGTCTTGCGGTGTGTCTTCAAACGAATCTCCATAATATTTTTTTCAAATTTTCGCCTCTTTCGTATGTTCACCACTATTAATTCCAGCTACACACAATAACGCAATTTGTTTTCAGCGAGATCTCTGTCACAGGAATACCTTGGCAGCAACTCGTGAAGCACTGATCCATAGATAGTTTCGAAATGATAATAATTTGCAGGAAAACGTTTAGAACAGTAGTCACCATTTTTTCAATACATGCAGTCCCAGACGACTTATACATCTTTGAAACTTGCAGCCAGTCGGTGTTTCTACTGATTAGAGTAGTGTCTGTACTGATGTGAACTCCACCCACCTTTCCATACTCGACCGCGGCCACTCTCTAAAGCCAGAAGTACAGGAAACATGCTGCCAATGACATGTCGGCAGTATGTAACCTGTCTCTGCCTTTAAGGCTTTAAGGGTTTAAAGTCGCAAAGCCCCTTAGGCTGTCAGAGACGCTTTAGTGGAGGGCTCCAGAAATTTCCACTACCTGGGGTTCTTTTAACACGCACTGACATCGCACAGCGCACGGCCGCCTTGCTTTTCGTCTCCATCGAAAAGTGGCCGCCGCGGTAGGGATTCAATACCGCATCCTTGGAAGTCTAGCGCCCTGACCACTGCACCACCGCGGTGGGTACTCTGCCTTTAAGGGTATGTGAATGGCTCCCGCCTGCGGCTTGCCTTGCGGATCCTCTTTCGCCACATGTACTTTGATGCTCTCTGAATCACTGTTTTCTTAATATTTTGTTTTTAATTTTACTGAACGGCAACCTGTCAGAGACATGCTAGCAACGCCGACAGCGTCAACGGCAGATTTTTTCTGAGGAGCGAAGGCGTTAAATTTGTCGCGGTTTATAAAACGTTCGACGAGAAGTTTACCGAATTAGCGTGGGAGCGCTGTGGGGCTTATTTGCCGGAGAAACTTCTGAGTAAGTAGCAGTGTCACCACTTACGCTGCAGCACTTCTGTGCTCCATTCCTTCTGCTCTTGAAGCCGTAATAGGAGCTATGTGCAGAATCTGTCCGACCTGAACTAGAAGGTTGACCTGCCTTTCACTGCTGTGACGGGACAAAATTGGTCCATGGCGCCTTATGTCGACACCGTACACGTGACGAAGGAGCGACTTTACCAACGAATTTGTATCAAATTGAGCTTCTGGCATGCAAATTCATATATAAAAAAGTTCACAGAAAATTCATTAAGCTTCCGGGCTGAGCTCAGTGCAACATTTTGATACTGCCATATAAAAGATACTTGCAGTGTCGCAAGAAAATGCACGTTGCAGGAAGTTGCCTTTGCTAGAAGGTTGGTAAATGCCTCTGGTTGGGGCCGCTATCTGCAGAAATAGATGCCTGATAGAGAAAAAGCTGGTGACCTGGGAAATCTGCGGACTACTATTTTTACTCAATCCCGCGTTATATGCCTGCCATATCTGTCCCTTGGCTATGTAGCGCTGCAGTTTTTTTTTTCCTACCGATGCTGGAACGACGTAAACACCGCTTTGAAGTTATTTAATGAAGAAGCTCTTAAAGATTGTGAGCAGGCTCCTTCAAGACGGATAAAAAACAGGTGTGCTGAACGGTAGCTAACCGCTTCGCAGACAAGTGAGAAGAAAATTTACATGGCTTATTCAAAACTTTATCAGGTTAGCTCGTTGCGAACGTTCTACGACCCACTGACAGCCTCGTTTAAAGATATTCAGCCTTAAGACTACAAACCTTAGTATAGTAGACACTTTGTACGACTGTGCGGCGTTACAAGAGGGATACTTTAGCGTGCCCATGTAGTAGGACGGCTGATTCTCGAGTAGTTCAAACCAGTGCTTAAAAAAAAGGGGGGGGGGGGAAGGGGGGCAACGGTAAATATACAATATTAAGATGCCAGCTCAAATTAGCCATACGCCAAAAAAGACTGAAAATATAACAGTGGGTTCGGCGTGATCTTTAACAAGCATATATATATATAGCGACAACTGAACAATATCTCCAAATCTGAGCACTGCGTAGTGCAAGAAATTTCATCGCGGTGCTGAAGGAGTGACTTCACCAACCAAATCCACCCCTCCCTTCCACCCCTCACGCACACACTTTGCATAACTCTCTTGAAGGTGCTGCCTTTTCCATTTTACCACGTGGCCATGCTGATTACATACACTGCGCATGTATTCTGCAGCTCTGGTGCATTTGAAGACCTCGTCGTCTCCTGTCGCACGGTCAGGAGGCGACGCTGGTGTTTTGGTTACTACTGGGAAAATGACGTCAGTTAACCCCCCCCCCCCCCCCTTCCAATGATACCACCCTGAAACAAGTGCTGTGAGCGCGCATAAACCTTGGACCAAAGTGCTAAAAGAATAGACTGCTTGCAGCAAGGCTCAGAAGCTGTTGGCGCGAGCTTGAATCATTGGCTAAGAAAGAGATTTCCCGCTGTCGTTACGCGCCTATTTTCATCGCAAGCAGAAGCCCAGCAGAGTGGCCCCGCAGAGGACTAAACGACGACGTTTTCAAAGATGCCGCTCATAAAGAAAACATTATCACCAGACTGCGAACGCAAACAAAAACTACCAGAGATAAGTTCCGCGCAAGGCCTTTGAATGGACGTGGAAGATCCTACTCGTTCTCGGAGAAGAGAGGCACAAGGGGACACGCTTCCGCTCCAGTATAACGGGAAAGGCCGGTCAGCAGCTACTCGATCCCATTATTACAGGAATAATCAAACCTTTTCCCTTAGAAAGGTGAATAGAGTTGGAAGAATGAAAAGGAACGGGAGTAGTATTTCTGTGGGACAGCTATCTGCGATGACTATGCTTCATCCTGAAGACCTTGGCGCTGCCTGCCGGGAAAATTTCTTAACAAGCCAGCATGAACTACTGAATGCTTAAAACGGTAATTATTGATTTCCTCCTGGAACCACGAGGGAGATTTTAATGTCATCCTGGCTTTGTTTTGTGCACCGTGTTCAGGGTCACGTATAAAAGATTATTTTGTTCACATCTCAAGTCAGCGCACTGGCTTCTATTCGCAGATGCTTTTTAACGGGTTCCTTGGTTGTGTAACTGCGCGTTGTGTTGCTTTTAAAAGGCACGCTAGTCAACCTGAATATTTTGTCGCTATCTTCTTGTGCTTTTTATCAACTACGAATTTTTGTCACTGCTTCTCGGTGTCATGCGCTGATGATATCAAGGTAGATGTATGTTCGTGCCATTTGTTGCCTACTTAATCAAGGCACCATTACTCTTGTATTAATTTTATACAGACGCACTTTTTTTTTTTTTTTGGGGGGGGGGGGGCGTCGTTGTGAAATACACTTTCTACCCTTAAGAAGGAGGGACACATGCTATTTGTGCAGATTCTTGATACAAAAGAATCGAACCAATATTGATCGCTATCACATTCGGCTTGAAAATGTACACATTACTTTCTAAGCGGATTGAATGAACCTTACGTTTCTACCTTGTAGCCTGGGTCTTGAGACTGTATATTGATAGACCAAAAATTAGACATTCGAAAACAATTCGACTGTATTTCTTTCTGCCTAATGCGGCAAGTAGAGAGGTTCCTTATTTTACGTCCTCTAATTCCTTTCAGCTTTCACGCCTGACACTTGTGCATCAAAGAAATGATAGGGAGTGTTTTTCAAGTCAAAGTACTCGCTATAACGAACTATCTTAGCGCGGAGCATGGTGATGTGTCGGCGAGATCAAATTCCAGCGTGCTGTCCCGTGCGGCCGGGCCAGGAGACAAACACAACCTAGAGTTCACGAATGCCCTGCGTCACATCGAGTCGGCAGTTAAAACACGAGGTGCTGCACTCACCGACTCATCCTCTGAAGAGGGCCGGATGCTGAGGCTGTCTCCAGCTCAACGGCGGGCTCTACCTCTTCATGCGCAGCTTCTGCGCCTCGGGGAGCGCTGAAGACCATCGCGCACACGAACACGGGGAAGAGGCAGAGTAGCACGGGGCTTGTTCTCCCTAGGCGGGCCACGTGCCGACGGGGCTCGAGGCCGCGGCGGACCATCGCCGCGCGGGAGCAGATCATCCTCCTCCGGCAGCGGCTCTCCGAGTAGCGCCGACGGCAGCAGCGCGCGCGCGAGCGCTCGTAACAGCAGCACACAACGCGGCGCTTGCGCGGGCGAGGGTCTCCTTCGAGGGTGGTTGGTGGGGTGGGGCGGGCGAGGGCTTCGGCCGCTGCCAAGCGCGAGCCGCTCGCTGGTCGGGCTGGACACTGCTGCCGAGAGCGGCCCAACAGCTTATCAGTCACTGCTCCGCTGCGGCGGCACCTGCTCACAGAGAACGTGTCAGAGGCACGCCGTTCGGGCAACACCGGCCGGCCGAGGTACTCTGCCCCTCCTCTTTCCCACGTTCATTCTACCTGTTCGATCCCCCTTTCATGTTGTCTCGCAACAACCCCTCTCAACGTACGAACGTACCTATGTTATGCGAGGTCATGTGTACGGCACCTACGGTGGGGTGATGTAACGATACGGAGAGCTTCCTCAGCGCGGAAGCAAGAGGCACATCCTTAGCAAGCTTGCGAAGGAACGCTGCGTTTGTCGGCATGCAGATGGTCACACGGGCTTGGGTTTAGTCGGAATTTGTGGGGACGCTATAGATTACTTCTCCGACCAGCCCTTGGAAATGTGAGGGCTGCAATTGAAGCAGATTGCCCGCCCTAGTTTGAGTTCTTGGGAAGTTTCGATTTCTTGTCTTTGGTTTAGAGGCAGACGTGAATTCGATAACTTTTCTGGGATCAACAACTTCGCGTTCACATTCAATGTCCTACCCGAAAACTGCATTTTTCATATTTAGAGCGAATGTTTTGAAAGTGGGCTTAGGCCATCTGGCACTGCTCGCCGTGGAAGGTTGTGAAGATTGGCGACTTCACTACATCTCCAGGACTTTCTTGCGTGTAAAAACAAACTAACAAACATTGCAAATTGTTTAGTGGCAAGATGTGGACATGGCGTGATCGCTGTGGGCGTGTACACAGATAATATCGGGGTCCTGTTAGGAGCCTTCCAAACATTAAATTTTGTTTTCTCGGTAGATCTGAGAAACGAAAGTTTTTCTGCTGAGAAACTGTGAAAATGAATCATTGCTGGCTTAGCGTGCAGCTAAAAGGGTTGAGAACTTTCGTTAAGAAGAATTTCTTGCGCTTCATATTGCGCGCCCATAGCGCTACTATTTAGCAGTCGCAACACACTGTGTGGCTTTAGCAGAAAATTAAATATATATGCTGTCTAACTGAGGCTACTGCATGAATCCGAATATAAGCAAACTTTATTGACGAATGACTAGTCCGTCAAATTTCTGTCTTTACATCGCGGAAGCTGTCGCTGCTCTGTTGACAAAACACACAAAAAGCACGGAGAGGGAAAGCAGGGGAAAGAGAACGGGAAAGGAACGCTGGCTGTTTGTGCCGACTCTCCATAGCGGAGTGTGGCATGCGTTTTTCGGGCGTACCAACAATTGACTCGTTGACAGATGGGCTTGGCAATCTGTCAGCGGCGGAGACGCGCGCATCTTCCCTCCCCGGCACCGTGAGCGCAGCTGGAAGCGATCCAAGCGCGCCACCGCGCGTCGAGACCTCACTGAAGTTTGCCGTAGTTAGCAGGCCGACGCCGATGTGAGCCGTTCTTCATTCGAGACGCGGGGACCCTGGCAGCGCCGTTCCTTGCCTGCCAGTCGGCATCGAGGACACATGTCGACTCTGCAGCCAGTGTCAACGATGAAGAGCTTGGCCCCGTGCGCTGCATTATACTTTCTTTCGGAGCTTAGGTCGACCGTACTTCTCCCTCATTTGCTTCTTCCGTTTTCTGGATCGTTAAGCGCCGCTTTGTGGTTGCACGTGATAGCTTGTTAAGGCACTTTCAAATGCAAGCGACGGTAGCGTAGTGCTGTCCAAAGTACTTCTTACGTGGGGTCGGTAATGAAGTTCTGCAGAGTAGTGATTACTTAAACGCAGTATCATTCCATAGCCAAAGGTCTGCGAAGGCAACTCTCCTTCACGTCTGACGGCGCGAAAAGTGACGTTGAAGCTTCTCAGAACGTAGCTGCTGGAGTGCAGAGGAGTAGCGATGACTTCTAAGCATGGGCACTCAAACCAAGCTCTTACCAGGGTCTTCTAGATCTGTATCAGAAACCTTCTCTTTCTTATTCGCCT
Organism: Amblyomma maculatum; assembly: GCA_023969395.1. Lineage (NCBI taxonomy): Eukaryota > Metazoa > Arthropoda > Arachnida > Ixodida > Ixodidae > Amblyomma > Amblyomma maculatum. The sequence continues at coordinate 402,412 of JAJIZL010125023.1, forward strand.
TTCTTAATACGCAGAACGATGGGCAACACGAGAATGGAACAATCCAAGGGCAACACGAGAATGGAACAATCTACACGCGCACATTACTAACAGCACGTCCTTAGCTGAGTTTAGTTCCCTTGTTGCAGATGAATTATGCCCATTGCAGTAACAATTGTGTACCTTATTTTTATGCTTCCTTGTTCTCTTGTTATTTTTACTTGCCTGTTTGTGCCTAATTCAAGTTGTGAATTCATTATAGTCGATTTTCTTCTGTTTTTTAGTATTTTAAACCGTGATTGTGCCTTGACTGTTAATTAGAACTAATACTGATCCCCTCGCTGACACTGTGATTGAATTTTTTTCTTGTGATAAGCCTTTTGTACTAGTTATCATCCGTAATTGTGTAATTAATATATGTTATACATCCTATTTTCTTCGATTGTTGTAAGCTGCATGTAATACTACACCATGTATTATTATGTATGCTTTTAGGCTTCATTGTACATACGCTCACAGCCCTTCTTGTTACAATCCCTGATGGGATTCACAGTACCAAATAAAAAAAAAGAAACAAAACAATATTGGTGTGGTGCACCACACGACAACATTAATGGCTCCCGTTGGCCGGAATACTCATCGTATCCTCGTCCAAGTAGATGCCCTTTGTAACTTATGCCTCTATTATTCGCCATACACACTTTAGAATGCAGTCGTAATATAATATTGTCACGAAGACAGGGATATATATAAATGATCATCCCACATAAATATACAGCCCCGGTTTAGGCAAGCTGTACAAAAGTATATCCGTGGCCTTCATGCAGCGTCTGTTTAACCCAGATCTAAAAGGGCTGGATTCCGATTCCACCCAGCCAGAGAGGGCAGCTCCTCTCAACTCAGCTATGTCATGTGGTCGCGTGACGTCATAAATTCCGACAACCAATCAGTGTACGGCCGCGTTTATTGCCAACTAACCATTCCGACGCATGCACGTGACTCTTCGCTCACAATGCCGACGCCAGATCTTCGTGCTCATTGCTGACAATGAATGTTTTCCAATCCAATCTAAAGAACGAGGTCTTTAACTCTATCGGGTTAATATATCATGAGACTCGAGTTTGAAACGACAACAGTATATAAGGCAGGAACAAGATAGGCAGCAGGTCAAGCATCGTATGAAGATTAGAGCTTTCTGTCAGACGTAGTGTACACACGCCTTAGCCGCGCTTCTTCTCGCTTAGTGTGTACGTGTCTGATCTGGCGCAGTTCTTTGAGGTGTAGTAAGCTTCTCTGAGCGATTCTTCCGCCGAGGTTGATCATTGTCTCGTTTCGAACACATGACGCGCTCCGCTGTGGTTTGAGCAGTACTTTACACATCTCGGACTTAGAAAAACAAGGCCAGGGGGCAATGCCTGGAAGCGTGCTGTAGTGTTCATCTGGCACTGCCACCCACATCATTTTCGTATTTTCGGGATGCACAGTGGTACTAAAGCGGCTCTCCGAACGTATACAGCACTTACTAGGAAGCATGAGTTTGAAACGGGATAAGTGTACTACACGAAATATAGGTATCAATTTCAAGAATAGTGATTAGTGTCAAGAAAAATTTCAGGGGTGTGCTCAAATCTGCTTGGTGCAGTAATGGCAAATAATTGCATGTTACTGCCACGCCGTCTGGTGGAATCGTCTTACACTAAATTAACGGACACCGGCTGCACTCGGCCAGATGGCGTATGCGTATGGCGGATTTACCTAAGTAAATGAGAAGCGACGCAGACGGAACTTCATGAGGACGTCGATGTTCACTGCACATCATGAGAGTTGCACGGTTGAAAAAGCGCGAAATGGAAACGCGGGCGAGAGAAAGAACAACATCGACAGGCGGAGTGTGTTGCAGTTGGAACTTAATAAAGAAGACAACGTTTACTGCACAGCATGAGTGCGTTGGAGTTTTGCACGAGGAGTGATCTTGTCTATCTGATCCGACAGGACAGGCTTGCGAAAGGATTCTACGGGGATTTCTTCAGGAAGTTACGGATAGCTTTAATTTCCTATGTGCTCACTTTCCTTTAGATTACCTGTATAACCTCTCCAGAAGGAAGGTGAATCGTGTCGTTACCTAGTCTCTGTTACTCATACGTTGCATCGGCCGCCTTGTCTGGGGTTATTGAGATACTAGCGTTTTGAAGCGCGTTAAGCGTATGTGCATTATATCTCCTGCAAAAACATTCTTCAAATTGCACACATCAATGTTTTTGATGCTAAGGAAATGTTTCTGCCATGACTGGTGAGTTGACACCTGTGTATTACGACAGAGGCAATTGACCATTGTTTCATCTTTTCTTTCTGCAGAGACAACCTGTGCTATGCTTTCCTATATTGATTGGACTATATTCGGCTTGCGGAAGACGTGTACAGTTGAGCGCCATGTCGAATCTCCGCGATCACTTAAGTCTTTATTCCGAGAGCAGTGCACTTTGGTGCGGGGAAGTGCACGCTGCCCTGGAAGAGTCGCCTAGCTGGCTACCGTATCTGGATGCTTGCATGTACCTCCCGGAATTTTGTCATTTGTAATGGTGGAGAACTGTTAGGGTGCGGCGGCCTCGCATTATGCAGCCGGGTGATTTGAATCATGGGCTGTTCGTGTTTTCCTTTTTGAAATGTTTTCCACTGTTCGTTATAGCGCGGGTTCGAAACCCAGTCGCGGGAATGTTTTTTTCTCTCTCTATCCATTGAAAGTTCGTGCGTACACGCCCTGTCCCAGTCCCTGTTTACAATTCCTATCCATGCAACTCATGAAACCAGAAATGTTTACGCATTAATAACAAATAATCTCGCATCATGGTCACACCTTGAATGGCGTTCAAATGCATTCAAATTAGCTTCTAACTCGTAATATATTTCATTAATAGCGATATCGAGTCCGAACCTAACCGGCAACTGCCCGCTCAGATACTTTAATAAAAAGAGCTCAGAAGGCACATTTGCGTCGGCGTCTACTCATCCGCCGATGTAGCCTTCATGGCCAAGGCTCACCTGGGCAATAATATCAATGACGAGCAGATGACTACAAGGAGGTCACTACGACTGCGGAGTCCGCTCTACAACTATGGCTTACGCAAACAAACGAGTAGCTGCCCGGTAGCGTCGACTCCCTACCCTCCGGTAGCCACTGATCAGTGCTGCACCAAATTGCCCTGAGTGCACAATCGGTTCTGTTCGAGTCAGTGACGGGGCCGGATGCGAGGCTAACCCCCCCCCCCCCCCCCCCCCACCGCTCCCCCTTTTGTGCAAAGCTGCGCCGCAGGAGCGTCCTCGACAAGGAAGGAGGACGGGCAGCCCTAATTGGGTCGCCGAACAGGACCCCTTCATCCACTGCACGGAGAGCATCTCTGCGGTCTGTCGCCTGAATGGCCGTCGTTCATTGCCGGCCCGGAGACGACAGAAGAGGAAGGCCGACGATGCCACTCGGCGCTCATTAATGCCATACGCAGCGCGTGTTCGCTCGCTCCTCTTTCGTCGGCGCACTTGAAACGGAGCCGCGGTCGGCAGTTCTGCGTAGCCGGCTTCTTTCTAAAGCCGCTCGCATGGCATGCAGAAAATGTGACCCTTTTCCTAACCTCTTCTTCCGAGCAGTGTGGAGGCGTAGATTAGCTGCCTCACTTTCGCCTGTATGTGGCTTCGCTCGTACTCGAATTGCCTCCGCTGTGAATAAAGGCTTAAGAATATGCTCTCTCAGAGCACGGTGTAAGCGGGGGTTGTACCTGCCTGGTGACCATCTTTTGTCTGGCAACTGTTAATTAATGAATTAGCAATAAGAATTTGGAGGGGGAGGGAAAGCGACTTAAGCTCCACCTTAAGCACTAATGCCTTAATTTATGCCTCATGAATTATTGGAATTGGTTTATTGATTTCTCGTACAAGCGAGAGGAGGCAGGGACTAAAGGCTATGTGAAAGCCTGACAGAGGTCCCTGCCCCCCACACAGATTCTGGCATTAAAAATTAAAAACATGTATCAGTAACAGTTTGTCATTTCACACACTGTTAGGATAAAATTGCCCACATAGTCATAAGCGTGCAATCGTGCACCCTATACCGCAGTATGTGAAAAACCAGCTGATGTAGATATAAATCCCCGCTTAACCAAGTCGTCCCAACGTACCCAGCAGGCACACCTCAACTGACCGCCGGTCAGCCCATTCGAGCACGGAGGGTGAGAGGAGAACCCTTTCGAAGGCCAGCAGTTGAACAGACCGTCGCCTCTCTGAACGAGCACGGCAGGTGACAGCTTGGACAGCGGCTTCGAATTATAACTTTGACTATCTACAAACTCGAAAGACCACGTGTCGCCGCTGGGACCGGACTCGATTCCGCGATGTACAGGTATTTTCGGCGATTTAGTCGATCGAGATGCTGCATAGGCGCGGTGCCTTCCCATCTGCTCCAAATCATGATCAATGACTTACAGAGGCAAAGCTGAACGTTTTGTCTAAAGAATAATATGCAGAAATTTAAAGTAATGTTCAGTGTTCTAAGACGGCACCAGCTCATCAGGTTACGGTCGGCAGCGAGGCGCTGGAAACGGTACGGGAATATATCTATACTTAAGGAAGGTAGGGACAGCTGATCCGGACAGCGAAATTGAAATAGCTGGAGGGATAAAATCAGGACGTAGCGTATTTGGCAGGTATTCTCAGATCATGAATGACACTTCACTAGCATACCTCAAAAGAAAAATGTATAAGAGAGTATATAAGAGCCGTGTTTTACCGATATTCGCATATGGCGCTGTAATGTGGAAACTAACAAAAATGACTCAACTTATATTGAATATAGCACAGCGGACTATGTAAAAGATCATAATATGTTTAACGTTGAAAGAAAGGAATATAATAGAGTTGATCAGTGAAGAAGCCTCAGTTAATGACATCCTAGTCAAAATGAAGGAGAAGGAATGGACGTAGGCAGGGCATGCAATGCAAATGCGAGATAATCAGTGGACTAGGATTGAGGGTGACAGACTGGGTTCCATGGGAAGACAAGTGTATCAAGGGGCGGTAGAAATTTGGGCGGCCGGATGAAGTTAGGCAGTTTTTGGATGGCAGGAGTGCGCCTATATAGCACAGGACCACCTGAACTGGTAATGATGATGATGATGATGATGATGATGATGAATAAAGAAGCAGACAACCGTAGGGTTTCCAGAATAGATCCAGATTGGGCTACGTGCTAATCCTCTCAGGACACGGACGCAGTAGAAAACATTAACTTATTCAAGAGTGCAAAAGGCAGCACAAACATGTTTTTCTGCTCATTAATCAATAAGGATCTGTCCCACGGCCTTCAAATGGGGCTTAAGGACTGCTCCTAATATGTTATTTGAAGGTATTTTGTCTATTACTTGATATCTCTCGTTGCTCATTCTTATCTCTTCTCTGCTCTCTCTGCTCTCGCCGCTTTAGATTCTCCTCAGATGACCTATTCTTTCAGCTCCTCTTTCACAGATATCTGCCACGACGCACTGCCTTCATCCTTCGTTTAAAACGATAGCGTTAAAGGTACAGTCCTCCTGAAAATCCCGCCATCGGTGGTGTCGACAATGCCAGCAAAAATTACGGGCATGGTTCTGGCACGTGGTATATAGCTGGCAGCTGACATGGCTGGTCGAAGAATGGCCGTAGGATTTTGTGACGTCACACGACCGCGTGACATTATCGATTTGGCAGGAGCAGCTTACTCGGGCTTCTTAAATCAGATGAGAGACTCAAGGGAATTGAACTTTAGGGCCTTGCATTCCGAGTAAGAAATGCTATCCCTCTATGGCACGCAGGCACTTTTGAAAGTCTTGGTTAACAGGGCTTTATGTCAGGTGGTCTTGTTACATAACCTGATAGCTTAAGAATGTATGGTAAACAGTGCTTCTCTAAATATTTGATTCTGAGATTAAGAGATTAGCGATTAAGCGTGCGGTAAAGTACAGGTACGCGAACGAGCATCCGCAAGGCGAGCCGCGGACGGGAGCCGTTAACGCGGTCATGTCGCACTCTTAGAAACGGAGCTATATGTATCCCTCCTGACTCTTTTTAGTATCTTTTTCTAACTGTTTCTATTCCGTTATTCTCCCCTACCCACTTGCTTACGTTCTTTCTTCGGGCTATGGATTAATGGAAAATAGGAGCGTCCCCTTTGAAACGGGGTGGTAGCAGTAGCTATCATGCTCATTTGCTCATTTTTCTCCCTATATCTTAATTATTGTATTAGATCGGTTAACTATACCATCATTCTATTTATTGAAGTTTTGTTTCTACATTAACGTTATGTCACTTTTCTGCTTTTAGGCCACCGATCTTCCAGTCGTTTTTTGCTAGCTTCCACCGCCGGTTTATTCACCCGGCCGCTGGTATCTCTAAACCCCAGAGCTTCAGAAAGAGTGACTGCGCCTGCAGCGACTCTCGGATGGATACCATTACATTCGAGTATAATATGGATACTTGTTTTATTGGAGTTACCACATACAGCACATGCCTCATCTTCATTGTTAAATTTCTTTTTGTAGCTTCGTGTTCTAAGAAACCCTGATCTAGCTTCAAAAAGTAGGGCACTGCCTCTTGAATTATCAAAGAAAGCTTCCTTCCTGATCTGCCTCTTCAACTTTCGGTATAATTCCACACTCTGTCTCTTTTCCATCGAATTTATCTAATTTTTACCTTCTGTGTTTTTCACCTGTTCCTTAACGCTGTTTATTTCTTCGTCCTTGCGACCAGCATACTTACTGGTTAGTTTGCTAGTTCTTTTCCTCCATTGTGAGTCAACGCTTTTTAGGTATAGGTATTTACATACTTTAGCTGCCCATCTGTTACTGTCCAATTTGTTCAGGCATTACTCCTATAATATTTTTCTCTGAGCTTCCCGAACTTCAAACGATGCCCAGCCCATATCTCGCTGTACCGCCTTATTTGTGGTTTTGCCTTGGACACCCAGTGCTAATCGTCCGACGGCTCTCTGATTTATTTCTAATGTCGACTGTACCTCTGCTTTTAGACACAAAACATCATTTCCGAATGTAAGCCCGGGTACCATAATTCATTTCCAAATACCCCTCAAAACCGGATACCTGTTGTATCCCCACAATACCGCATGCTTCATTATCTCGGCATCTCCTCGCCCTTTTGCCTTAAGTGATTGCTCATGCTTTTCAATGTATGCCAATCCTTCGTATACCCATACCCCGAGATATGTATATTCTGCCACTCTGAGTATTTCATGACCTTGTATTTAAAAACCTTGATCAGTTGAGCCGTTGAAATCATTAGACCCGACTTTACTGCCCTAAAACTGAAGCCTAGAGCGTCCACTTCGCCTTCGCAATATTTAACTAGAGTTTGCAAGCCTTCCTGGCTATCTGCTAACAGCACAATATCCTCTGCATTCATTAAACCAGAGAGGCGCTGCTCTACCACCTTTCCGCCTAATCTATATGACAGGTTAAAACCTAGGTTACTTTCTTGTATCCTCCGTTCCATATTTATCACACAAAGCATGAACAGCAGCGGTGATAGAGGTCAACCTTGTCTTAGTCATTTGCATACCTTGACAGCTTATGTATTTGTCATTCCTTCCCATGTAATTTCTACTTTGTTATCCAGGTATATTTCCTGTAGAAAATCTGTTATCTCATGACCGATACCTTCTTCTTTTAATATGTTCCACATGAGTTCCCTGTCCAGGAAGGCCAAATTCAAAGGTCTATTTTCCATTCTGGATATTTCGATGCATTGGGTAAGCACGAACAGGCTATCATCTAAGCGCCTACTATTTGTAAAGCCGTTCTGAAGTTCTCCGAGTACCTTCTTACTTTCTACCCATGATTGCATCTTTAATTTCACCACCTGCATGTTCAACTTGTATATAACGGATGGTATGACAATCGGCCTGTTAGATTTTATGTACATCCTATCTTCTTTTCTTTTATAAATCTAATTCAGTTTACTCTGCCGTCAGCTGTCCGGGATTTGCTTATCCGTTATGACTGTTTCCAAAGATTTTAATGTTTCCTTACTTCTTAGACCAAGTTCATTAATCAGCTTGATTGGAATTTCATCTATTCCTGTAGATATGCTTTTAGGAATATTTTTCCGTCTTTTTCTGGTTTAAATTGATCAGCTCTAAGCTGCTTTGTATTCGGCTCTCTTGTGTTGCTTCCTGATTGGCGGAGATTACCCTATCGTCGCTCTTATATGACTCGGTTATGACTGATGTAATGTAGTTCACAGCGTTGTCTCCCTTGAAGCGATTTCCCTCGTTATCTTGAATCCGGTCCTGCTTTCTTTGAGTCTTTTTAACTAGCCAGCTTATATTGTTCCAGGATTCCTTCCTTCTCCAAAACCCTTCTCAATGCCGTTCACCTCCCTCACTGTAGGAACCACCAGACAATCAATGTGCCTGACGGCGCCCAGCTTTTTGTTTGTTTGTTTTGAGACACCTTTTTTTTTTTTTTTCTCATGTGCCTCTCTGAACTTTAAAAACACCTGTTCATATTTCCCCCCTTCGCCTCGAGCTTATAAACACTGTCAAGTGCAGTCCTTTCCTAAAATTTATTATTTTTATTTATGGGTTTATTTATTGGAAGATCAAGTAGTCGGGATCAAATCGGAGAGGATGAACAGTGATGTTAACAAAAGGGCCTCAGTGGCAGGCATAGTAGAAAGGGGTAATGTAGAGAGTGTGCACTTCATTTTCTGGCTGTTGTGGTCTATTTTGATTTGATAACAAATAACATACATTTCGCAATGAAGAATTATGTTTGTAGTGTTAGTTGAAAGATTTTTGAGTCGCTGCCTTAATATGAATGAATATCCCTCCCCTCTTTGGGCTATGGAAAAACGGCCTAGTCCTGTCGGCGTACACTTCCTGCACTTTAGCTCAACTAGTAGCCCTCCGCAGCATTAACTCTACCTTGTTGAATAATACTTTCTACTTTTTGTTTTGTTTGCTAAAGCTTCCGCTATCGTTTCGCTCTGCATGGCTGGATAGGATCATTTATAAATTAAATTTTTCTTGAGGCGTAGTAGTGAGGTGTGGTCAATGTACTCACCTGGCCGAAGTCTGTGGGCTCTCTCCTACATATAGAGATATACCACCATATGGGTGGTCCATCACTTGCGATAGCCTGCCAGAATATGTAGCAACCCATTCGTATTCACTTGGTCTGAATCTGTGGTCTCTGCTTTACATACGGAAATGTTTTACCTTAAAAATTACTAAATGTCCCCTGTCAGCTATTCCAATGGCCCCGTATTTCTACTGTATCGATCAGTCTATTCCAGGAAGCTGCTTAAACTCATCTTCCCACCTGGCTCTGTTATCTCCTGTCGCGCCTTACTTCCTTGAACTTCACTGCAATACTAAAAGCCATCAATTATCAGCTAGATCTGACTATATCAGAATACCTCAATGTCTGTCGTAAAATGTTAGACTCTTCGAAGGCTACTAAACTATATTTTCTGACAGTAACTTACTGCTCCAGTTCCATATTGTGGTTCTCGATTACGTGCTTGAGTCAGCCTTCTGAATTACTCAGCAGGGTAATAATGAGAAATTCGGGGGTTACTAGGTCGTTTTATGACAACTAAAACCTAGTTATTCAAATCGAGCCTTCCATATACCCCTGCCAATGCTCACTCACAGCGAAGATATTATGTCTCCTTGGCAGACACTCTTTTTAATCAATACACTCTTTTTCATCGGACAACAATAAGTCCGCCTTGTGCGGCAAAAGCTCATTATGTGGCCCTTTTTTTTTAGCAACTATTTGAGACCTATGACCACTTTTCCAAACATTTCACCCCAAAGAGCCGAGCACCAGGCCGGGGGAAAGCTTGTACCAATTGAAAAGCCGGTGGGTACCCGGCGGCACCAGGGATTAAACCTGGTACCTCCCGAACACGAGGCGGATGCTCCATCACAAGGCCACGCTTCGGTGGACCGTGTTGTGTAAGAGTATGTTCGTTACGCAGTGGCTGCAGCTATTTTCTAGCACGCACATTCACATGTCCACGTCCAAATCCTACCAGACGTCTCTAGACAAGCCGAGCTGCGTTGTTTCTTCCGCTGCAAGTCTGAAAGGGCGGTCGTTGTGCAGCCTGTTAAAGCAGCTACTTTCGTCGCGACTGCTAGACCAGAACCAGAAAGGCGCAACTCCACGCGCACATTACTTGCTAACTAGCCGGCTGACATGTTAGTAATCCGAAGCTGGAGAATTCGCACGAAGGGCTGACCCACATGCGTGATGCCGCAGTATGGCAGGACGGATGTTTAGTCTACGGCTCTGACAAAGCCCCGGCCTTTGCATCAAATGCCAGAGATCCCTGCGTGGCACCACCACTGGCGTTTGCCAGAGGGTCCTACTGCAGCGGTGGCTTCACGCGCATAGTTGGCGACTACGAGGCCGCGGATTAAGTTTCCGGTTGCGGTTGTTGAGCTTTAAAGCGATAGGAATGCTTTCAATGAAACGAGAGTAAAGTGCAAAAACTACTATAGAGGGTTAGATTGCAAGCACGAAGTTTACACCCCTTTCGTTTCATACTATGCAGTTCTGAATTCCACAGTCACAGCGCGATTTACAGAAACAAGCTATGTAAGCCGACTATTTGACGTCACGCCTGTATTCAGGCACCACATGCAGTTGCTCAAAGGACGGGGACCTGAACAAATATGCACTCTTTCAAAGCTACCAGCTATTCTATGACCCATCCTGTTTTATTAAAGAGAAAGACAGCTTACCAGTTAGTTATATGTGGTTTTATGGCACATAAGCAACAGTGGCTATCATGCGCCAAACAAAAGGTTAGATGATCTGTCAGATGTTGGGGTTATGATACTTATATTTGATTTAAAACATTGGCTTTCTTCAGAAATGCGCAAACAATAGAAACACTGACGAGTGCTTGTTCTCCTAAAAGTAATGCAGGGTGAAATGAAATGTGTTCCTTGTAAAATACAGTAAAATATTTTTTCCTGTGTTCTTCAAGTTGTGAGCATGAGATTAAAATATGATTAACTATGAGCTCCTGCCCACACATTTCACACACAGGTTTGTCTTTCTTTGTTAGTAGGAAGTTATGGGTGATGTGTGTGTGACTTATGCGTAGGCGAAATAAAATTATCTCAATGAATCGTTTCTGATGATGACATGATTGCCATTTTCCTTAAAATGGGCTTTATGGAGTGAAGCTTGTTTTCTGCTTCACTTTCCCAACCAGCCATTTATCTCTTAATTTCTTGCGTACTTACTTCATACAATCTCTGTGTGGCGTGTGTATTTGTTCTATTTGCCCATTTTTTGCTCGCGCAGCACATATATCTGCTTATTCATTACCCCTAATCCCAACATGACTGGGTACCCAGCAGAATTTATCGTGTTATAATAATACAGTATAATGAAAACTGAATTTATTTATACCGCTATATTAGACGTGCTACAGCCTGTTACATACGACTAGATATAACTTCAATGCAGTAGAAAAATCATTTTAAGGAAATAAATGACACATTATGCGGTGAATCTTGGGTTCAATCCGTCAAATGCAATCATAGTCAAGTGTACATAAGATAGCTTCTGCTAATATAGAGATGCTTTTATCTCAAAAAGTTGTCTGATAACTTAATAACATTCGTGCTCTCTTCAGAGCATCTTATGTCTCCTGTGAATTCCCTTTATCAACGTTTTACTGGAACCTGTCGTTGTCCTCACCTCAATGAGTGGAACGGTGGATACAGCGCTAACCATCATAATATGGCAGCACACATCACATCACTGCATGCTTTCAACTGCGTGCGTGCTGGAGACGTTTATAGAAGTTTATGATCTTATCCGCTTAAGATGCATATAACACCTGAAAATTAAGGTATTTTCCTTATATACGTCATTGTGCCGATAAGTGCTGAGGTCACATTCTCATTCTCTAGCGCCAAGTTACTATCACGCGTACGTTACATTTCAGTTTCTTCATTTCGTTTTGACCGCTACCGCTCTCACTTATTTATCATGGTACCAGCAGAAAAAACGTTCAAAAAGCAATGTGCCAACTGATCAAAAAGTTATTTAAAATATTGTCGCTTCTATATGTTAACCGTTTCCGACAGACCACCTGGATATAGCCATGAGTTCAAAGAGATAAAATCCACTAAAATAAGTGGTCTCGCTTGTTAGATGTTGTGCCAGCAACTCAGATGCTCTCGTTTTTTACTATCTATAGTTGGTTCTTTTGAAAGTGTAGTTGGAACGCGCAAATTTCCGCGCAGATGATTTGAAACGCTGTGCCACCTTTCCGCGCTACATGTGCGACTTGTAAAAAATAAACAACATTGTGTGCCTCGTCTGGTGAATTTAGGAATAAAATGCTTTCAGTTCCCATTCTTGGAACTCTTGGACCTACTTCACGGCAAACATGGCTACAGCCGGAAATGACGCGAAAAGGAGCCTCGGCATTAAAAAGAGAAACAAGTTTTAGCTCAGCAGTGAATTCCCCGTTGTGCTAAGCTTATTTCGTCTTGGGATATAAAAAAAAAACAAAAAAAAAAGAAAAAAAAAACAGCCTTTCTAAATGTGCTTGTATATCTCAGAGCAAATGAGTCAGTTCTGGCGCTAGGTTTTACCGACTTACACTGCGTTTCAGATTCATCGCCGGGTCTTCTCTCGTTTTTCGCCAGTTTCCTATTGTTCACCTATGCTCTAGCAGTGGAATGTGCAATGGTTGAAGGAAATGCGATATTACATCTTGTTCATTGCGGTTCACGGAACTAGTGGTACGGCGACAGCAATGCGGAAGACAAGAATGGCTGCTTTCTTCGACCATTATATAGTGCGAATGGAAATGACGCTAATATCTAATTCCTCACAAGTTCAGGACAAGCAGAAATAAGGTTTGAACACAAGCTTGAGCGGAATCAGCAGGTGCCACTTGTGTTTTTTCTTTTCTTACTTCACAGCGTCAACGGTGCCTTCGAAATCTCTAGGGCAGAAGACCAGGACAGCGTTTTCGCCGTCTTTTAAGGTGTTATTCTTTCGTTGTTGCATGGTTTACAGTGCCCGGAAACCCTGGATTTCGCGCAAGAGAATGATCTTTTTTTTCTTCTTCTTCTTTTTTTTTTTTTTTTTTTTTTTTTTTTTTTTTTTTTTTT
>JAJIZL010125023.1:415976-448482 GCA_023969395.1 Amblyomma maculatum
AGCAGTAGTCTATCATGCTCATTTTTCTCTGTATATCTTAATTATTGTTTTAGATTGGTTAATTATACCATCATTCTATTTATTGAATTTTTGTTTCTACATTACTAACATTATGTCACTTTTTTTCTTTTAAGCCACCAATCTTCCAGTCGTTTCTTGCTAGCTTCCACCGCATGTTTATTCACCCGGTCACTGGTATCTCTAAACCCCAGAGCTTCAGAAAGAGTAACTGCGCCTGCATCTACTTCCGGATGGATACCATTACATTCAAGTATAATATGGTTACCATTACATTCAAGTATAATATGGTCAATTGTTTCACTGGAGTTACCACATACAGCACATGCGTCATCTTCATTGTTAAATTTCTTTTTGTAGCTTCGTGTTCTAAGGCACCCTGATCTAGCTTCAAAAAGTAGGGCACCGCCTCTTGAGTTATCAAAGAAAGCTTCCTTCCTGATCTGTCTTTTCCACTTTCAGTATAATTCTACACTCTGTTTCTTATCCATCGAATTTATCCAATTTTTACCTTTTGTGTTTTTCACCTGTTGCTTAACGCTCTTTATTTATTCGTCCTTGGGACCAGCATACTTACTGGTTAGTTTCCTAGTTCTTTTCCTCCATTGTGAGACAAGGCATTTTAGGTAAAGGTATTTAAATACTTTAGCTGCCCATCTGTTACTGTCCAATTTCATCAGGCGTTCCTCATATAATATTTTACTCTGAGCTTCCCGTACTTCGAAAGATGCCCAGCCCATATCTCCCTGTACCGCCTCATTTGTGGTTTTGCCGTGGGCACCTCGTGCTAATCGTACGACGGCTCTCTGATTTATTTCTAATGTCGACTGTACCTCTGATTTTAGGTACAAAACCGCGTTTCCGAAAGTAAGCCCGGGCACCATAATGCATTTCCAAATACCCCTCAAAACCTCATACCTGTTGTATCCCCACAATGCCCTATGCTTCATTATCCCGGCATTTCTTCGCCTTTTGGCCTTACGTGATTGCTCATGCTTTCCAATGTATGCCAACCCTTCGTTTACCCATACCCCGAGATATTTATATTCTGCTACTCTGGGTATTTCATGGCCTTGTATTTTAAGACCCTGATCAGTTGAGCCGTTGAAAATCATCAGACTCAACTTAAATGCGCTAAAACTGAAGCCTAGAGCGTCCCCTTCGTCTCCGCAATACTTAACCAGAGTTACAATTATTCCTTACGTAAAAGGTATTTACTAAGGTAAGCGCTAATAGAATTCGGACCTGCAATCAAGCAAAGGATCTAGCAGGTTTTCGGAAACGGTACTCTACTATCGATCATATCCATACCATCAATCAGGTGATAGAAAAATGCTCGGAATATAACCAGCCCTTATACATAGCATTCATTGATTACGAAAAAGCATTTGACTCAGTTGAAACCTCGGCCATGATGCAGGCAATGCGAAATCAGGGGTTAGACGAGCCGTACGTGAAAGTGCTGGAAGATATATATAGCGGCTGCACAGCAACCATAGTTCTGCATAAAGAAAGTAACAAAATTCCCATAAAGAAAGGTGTTAGGCAAAGAGACACGATCTCCCCAGTACTATTCACAGCTTGCTTAGAGGAAGTATTCAGAGACTTGGAATGGGAGCAGTTAGGGATAAGGGTAGATGGAGAGTACCTCAGTAATCTACGATTTGCTGATGACATTGCCTTGCTAAGCAACTCGGGGGATGAACTGCAAATAATGATTGGTGACCCAGACAGAAAAAGTAGAAAGACAGGCTTGAAAATCAATATGCAGAAGACTAATGTAATGTTCAACAGCCTCGGAAAGGAACAGCAGTTTGCATTAGGTAGCGAAGTACTGGAAGTAGTAGGCGAATATGTCTACTTAGGACAGGTAGTAACCGCAGATCCGGACCATGAAAAGGAAATAAGAAGAAGAATAAGATTGGGATGGAGCGCATTTGGCAAGCGCTCACAGATTATGACTACCAGCTTGCCGGTATCGCTAAAGAGTAAAGTATATAACAGTTGCATCTTACCTGTACTCACGTATGGGGCTGAAACGTGGAGGCTAACCAAGAGAGTTCTACTTAAGTTGAGGACAACCCAGAGGGCTATGGAACGAAAAATGGTAGGGGTAACATTAAGAAATAGAAAGCGTGCAGAGTGGGTCAGAGAAATAACTCAAGTTACCGACATTCTAGTAGAAATTAAGAAGAAGAAATGGACATGGGCAGGACATGTAGTGCGAAGAGAGGATAACCGATGGTCGCTGAGGGTAACAAACTGGATTCCAAGGGAAGGAAAGCGTAGCAGGGGGCGGCAGAAAGTTAGGTGGGCGGATGAGGTTAAGAAGTTCGCAGGGGTCAAGTGGATGCAGCTAGCACAGAACCGGATTAAGTGGAGAAATATGGGAGAGGCCTTCGCCTTGCAGTGGGTATAGTCAGGCTGGTGATGATGATGATGACAATTATTCCAGACTCTCAGCTAGCAGCACAATATCGTCTGCATACATCAAACCGGGGAGGCGCTGCTCTACCGCTTTCCACCTAATCTATATGACAGGTTAAAACCTAGATTACTTCTTGTATCCTCCGTTCCATGTTTATCATATAAAGCATGAACAGCAGCGGTGATAGAGGACAACCGGGTCTTAAACCTTGGCATACCTTGACAGCTTCCGTACTTCTTATTCCTTCCCATGTAATGTCTACTTTGTTATCCCGGTATATTTCCTGTAGGAACTCTATTATCTCATAACCGATATTTTCTTCTTTTAATATGTTCCACAGGAGTTTCCTGCTTACGTTGTCGTACGCCCTGTTTATGTCCAGGAAGGCCAAATACAAAGGTCTATTTTCCACTCCAGATATTTAGATGCATTGGGTAAGCACGAACATGCTATCATCTAAGCGCCTACCATTTCTAAAGCCGTTCTGAAGTTCTCCGAGTATCTTGTTACTTTCTACCCATGCTTGCACCTTTAATTTCAACACTGGCACTGGAGGCGCCATCTTGTGCGGTTTCTCCCAACTCTGTCCCTACAGAAGGGGAGGGGACGGAAGGTTGTTACAAACAGCACAAGATGGTGCCACCAATGGCAGCGCTGGGGCAGCGGCTTCTCTTGTTTTGCTGTTGCCGAACACGATAAAAACATCACGCTTCTTCTGATTGAATCAGCCAAGTATCCCAAACAAATTTGGTATTACAAAACACTAAGAAACAAACGCCATTTCTGCGTCATTCCGCGGTTTGCGTTGAGGGTTACGCGGTTTAGTTTGGAGAAGCATTCTACAACGCGCCTATGACTGTGCAACGCGCTGTAGAATCATATACAAGTTTGCCCAAGTATAATTTGTGCAAGCTATCCTGAAACATCGAATCAACGATCAAGTGTTACCAGAGGCACGTGCATGTACCTTAACATGAACAGGCAGCGAGATATCCGCAAGCAAAAGACAGCAGACAAACGCGTTTGAATCAGCGTTATCAGTGTTAAGCGTGTTGTTGGACGTACCTTTTTGGCGACCTTTAATATCATCCATGTGTCCGGTACCTGAGATCTTCTTGGTCGCATTGATATTTTATATTATGCTCTACTCGCCTCACTTATTTCTGCAAACGGGCCTTAACAAACGTTGCTAGCGCATGGCCATTCTATTAGAAACGAGACGCATATCATGCCACTGTTTATCTCGTTGGTGATTAGTAATCTCGTGACTCCACAATACCATCAGTTGTTTTTAGACGTCACTGCATCATTCATATTATTTTTTAATAACTGCGCTTTGTTGTGCCTGGCGCGTCTTGACGCCTTCACTGTTTGATGCCTACCGATACGCATTATGTTTGACTATGGAGAAAAATAATGTGCATGCGGTAGTGTGCAGGAACAACGTTATAACGAAATTATATGTAGAGATCCGCTGAGATGGTGTATTGTACGGCTAAAGGGAAGAAGAAAAAACGCTCATGACGAATATAAAAAAGCAATCTTGTGACAAAAGCTAATAGTGTACAGTGTCCGTTGAAGCAGCGCTTTGGCCGGGCATCTCTCAAACATACAAGGTACGATACTGTATCCTGTAGCCTTGCTGTTGTTTTTTCTTTACGCTCATTGTTACTTTGTGCGCTACCTCGTAGTAATATTCATGCCACCTAACCATGCAGCATACGACTTTATGCTACTGAGCATGTGTAAGATAACAGAGACAAATGAAGGGATTAGAGAATAAATGAGTAGCAACGCACCTATATGCAAATGATGACCATCAAGGGGAGTCGCAGCCGGGAACAGTTAACGCTATCGCATCATAGTCCTAGGGGCGGAGCTTGAGGGCCCCGAAAACAACATCTCGTAAATAAGAATTATACTGATTTCTTACTTTATTTGACATCGTAAAATAAATATTTTAAATGTCTTTGTTGATTTCAGAGGCTGCACTCTTTATTTCCCTGCTCTCGTGTACTCACTGTATTATAGTGCTTACTGGTCATAGTGACAAAAGTTTTAACTGCAGGATTTTAGGGAAACAAGAAGGGTACAAAAAGTAAAGAAATGCAATTGATTGAGGTAGAGGCGTCGATCAAGGGATGAGCTCGGACACTTCCTTGGGATCGGCCGTAACTTTTATTTATTTATACAACATACCCCTAAGGGCCCGTAGTTCGAGGGTATCACATAGGAGGGGGGGGGGGGGGGAGGGGATGCAGGCATATAATCAAAAGTAAACAAATAAACCACAATTACATCATATCACATAGCGCAAATCATATCACATAGTAGGTCCGGGCATCGCGACATCGCATAGTGCGGTGGAAACCGCGTTTCTCAAATTCGCAAATCACGTCCGACCCTGGTGCATCTTCATGCTGGATAATGATTCAACTGTGTGAACGCTGTACTTCAGAGAAAAGGTGCAGATTTATTTTTTTTTTCTTAAGTGAAGAATTGGCTGTTGTCATTGAACTTGGGAATAATGTAGTCTCTGCTTTTATCCGAATAACTACACGTAATGACACGGCCTGCTGGGCAGAACTTCCGTGTTTGGATTCTTCGCCTGTGTCTCATTGCTCCTTAGTTGCCAGTTCACAACCTTCCTGGTCGAGGCCGGAGATCCGCTGCACGCGCATTACCACGGAGTCAATGTCTAAATACTGGTCATATGCGCAGGAACATAGACTGCATTGAAATCATTAGTCCAGCAGAATTGGTATCACTGAAATTTGGGGCTGTCGATTGGAAAGTATTCTAACCCCCTCGCATGAGTCCTGTTTTAGCTTATTCGGTAGTGAGAAAGATGCAGCCGAATGATGTGCCAAAGTATTTCCGTTGGATACGATGGAATTATCCACGATTACATAATAGAAACTGGTAGCTTAACTTGCTAACCCTCTTCAAAAGCCCAGGTTTTTTGTTCTTCAAAATCATTCATTACACTTCTTTACATTCCCGCTTGATGCTAATATTTCTCTTTTAATCGCCTGTGGAAGTTTAGTTGTGTGCGCTCCACTATATCTTGGCCAGCAGTTATTTGGACAGGAGGCCACCAATCTCATCCAGTCGCCATGCGTGGAAGAGTTACTCCTAAGGAGCTGTTCTCTCCTCACTCCTCTTCACTCTAGCGCTGTGATGCCTACCAGGTCGACTCAAAAAGATCCCAGGCTTTAAACATACCTTTGATGATATAACTATTTGGGCTGAAATGGGTTAAATGAGGCACATAAAGTTGTCCCCCACGCAGGCATCAACGTTGTTTGTGAACATATTGGCTCACGCGGGTTCTCCTGTTCGCCGATCATATCAAAATACGTAGTTATCCTCCTCCTTCCTCAGCGGGGGGACAGGCCCTGCGCCCGCATCCGCCTGCAGGTAAATGACAACCCAGCAGACAATGCATCCACGATTCATATGCTGGGCATGAAGATCCAAAACAACTGCCGCAATGGAAGGACGCTGCTTACGCTGAACAAACCACCCGCCTAATATATCGCATTTCTAATTGCCACTCTGGCAAGAATAAAGGAAACCTCATCCGGCTGGGTTACGCCTTCACCAGTCGTATCAACTACGTGGTCATCTGTATCAAACCATACGTGACCGACCGAGACAAACTAAACCATCTGAAAACCGTCAACAAAGGTGCACATAAGACTCCCGCGAAATACAGTCTTTTTTATAAGTTTAGAGCCCAGAGCGTTTGCTTTTAAGCCGCATATTATGACTTCTTTAACAATTGGGGAAGTCCTAGCCATTGGAGAGCATAGGACGAAAAAATCTTGCTTTCAGCATGTTTAGAAACTTGGGAATGCATTACAAGCCACATGGTATGGCTCAGAAGTAGACCCCCTGGGCTCTAAACTTCTGACAAAGGGTGTACCTTATACGAGAAGCTCTTGGTGCCAGGAATTCACAACGCGTTCGAAGAAATGATCGAGGCTCAGCTGTATTCCCAATATACGCGACTTACCATCACCTCCACCAGCAGATATACCCTACAACACATTCGCATTCACCGCGAATGCACGGCGGGTCCGAAAACTATACACTTTTGCAGACCATCCGAGATCGCCTCTTGATACGTACTTTACCTCCCAAATTACAAAGGATAGTCATCCGGGCTTCCACGTGGAACGATATCAAGCGAGATGTGAGCGCCTGCATCAAGCCATCAAGGCGCAAACGCGCGCGTGTACGCGGACATAGCGGATCACGCTCTCTACTTTTCTATGGCAGCGGTGGTTATACATAGTAGGCTTTTTATTGCTGTGTCGTCGGATGTGCTGGGTTGTACTTGATTGTATTATAAGCAGCAAAATTATAGTGAGCGACTTATGTTACAGTAGGTTGGGAAAATGAATTTCTTTCCATCGGTCAGTGCGAAAAGCGAGTCAATGTTTTCTGCTACGTTTTTGAGGTACGTGAAATTTCGCAACAATTTTACACTTCTTTTCATTTTCATTTGCTCCAGTAATTTGGCGTTATGGGACTGTTTCTTTCGAAAAGTTTTGGAATAATGCAAGGGGAGTATTAGACGACTAATTAAGACTAGTATCAGACGTTGGAACACGAAAACGCGCAATGCATGCAGTAAGGATGTTATTTTTTGTTCAGGCATGCTTTCCCAGCAGGAAACAAGTGTTAAGTTTTTATTGCTGGTGTTTTTATCCGAGTTTATTTTAATACTAAGTTACCTTACAGACCAGGAGACCTAGTGAATAGTTTTGAAAAATTCTAAATGCGCAAAGTTCTAAATAAAATAATAATTAGGACCAAACTCTTAGCCAGTGGACGTCGTTTCTTTAAAAAAATGTTCCTAATCAGGCGACTAACTGTCACATATTTATTAATTAGCATTTCTTTAGCACAATTGTGTGCTCAGTTGTCAAGGAGAATAGAAGACACGCTCCTGCGGTTCCGGATTAGTGTCTCGAGCGGCGTCTTTGTCTGAAATTCTCGAGTGGGAGGAAATGCGGCAGTTTCTTTTTTTTTCGTACGAAATCAAAGTTGAATGCATGAGATCACAAAGTGAGCTCGATGCAAGTAGGATATCGCTGATGACATGTTACAGTAATCGCGGCGCAGAAATAAAATCAGCATATTCCATGGTATCATCACGTGCAGTTTCGTTTCCCTCCATTGCTATAAAAACTAAAGACACTAACTAAGCGTTGACTATTTTTTTTTCTCACACTAAGCGACGATGTTAATGCGTGCGCATGCCGTGGTACAATTGCGCCATCAGTTTTAATTGGGTGTAATAGCGATAAACGTATCCTCAGCGTACGTTGCATTGGGACCAATGTTCTTGTGCGTCTCGTGTTATCTGTGCAGTTTTTCTTTTTTTTTTTGAACAAAAATAATACTGAATTTTTTCGCTGTTCACAGCTTTAGACGATGACATTGCCTCCATTTCAAACGCTGGTATGACACTGCCTTATACATGGATGCCCCACCAGCGGCTTTAGAAATAATATAGCTATAATTCTTCTTTTCGATAAAGAGGGTCTGTTTCGGATATCGTGTGTTTGGAAGTGGTCCCCTCTCCACAAGTAGTCCAATTAACCTTTTATATTTTTCACTAACTGTTTTGCTTCTCCAAGCTAGCCTCCTTTCTCCGCCTCGATGGCTTTTCCTTCATTTCTCACGCTGCCGTTCACCGATTGTACTAATACTAACCATTTCTTCTCTCTCTCTCTCTCTCTTCCTTTGGGCTCAGTCGCTGGTTTTCTTCGGTCCGCTCGGCCCGTCCCTCTATCTGCTCCTCAATGTTTTTGTATCGTTCCCTCGTTACCGCGCAAACCGTTAGCACGTTACTAATTGCATTTTCCCTCAATATTGCACTTCTAGCGTTCAGAGCCATATTTGTAGACTGTCCTAGGTATTCGCATCAGTGATAATAGATAGACCGATAAGACTTTTTTTCGACACCATAGTTATAAGAGCCGACACAACAGCTCTCCAAATAGAGCTGGTGAATTAACCTTCCCCGCAACAATTCCACTCTCTTCATTGCTCCACCCAGCTTTCGCATTAGAAAATCGGAACTTCACTCTTGGCATAACAGTTCAACTCGCCGAGGGATTTAAAACAAGCATGCATCGCTAGGGACCAAGGAAATAGAAGGCGAAGTGAAAAATCTATTCAAGTCATGATCTTCGTGCTGTGTTCAGATACAACTCTAGAACGGACCAGTAAATTGCTGTCCAGGGTGGTCTTCCCAAAATCAGCGTCGACTTATCATTCTCAAGTCTCGGTCAACTAAACTTGATCAGATGCCGCGCATCACATACGGCTTCTATGCAGGTGTCATGCGACTCGTTAAGTCGTCGTCGAACAATAGGCAAATGAAATTTACTTCGGTACGTTCTTTTGGAGCAGACTGTTTCTCAGTGACAAATGATTATAATATTTATTTATTTCAACTTCAGTATTTTATGCTGTTGTTTCAGTGGCTGGGAGAGCTCACGACTGGTGCAACTTTCTCCATGAGTGGCGCCATTGAGCAGTGCAGCGGTCATCAGTGTCTGGCATGAAACGATAGCCCGACAATGCATGTGGCTATAGTTTTTTCCTCTTTGCACATTTTTGGAAGTGGCAATTTTTTCTTGTGACGTTTGCAGTGCGTATTGGCTCTTTGGCAATTAGCGAAGGAGCTTGTCAGAAGCAGCGATAAAAAATAATAAAGGTAAGTATTAGGTTGGAACTGTGCCCCAAAAGTGGTTCGGTGACGGGTTCTCCCATTTATTCGGGTTCAGGTTTACTTGCAAGATGGCAAAAAAAAAAAAAAAAATCAGGGTTAGATTCTATGCCGGGCAAAATTTCGGGCTCAGTTCCGGCTCGGCACATTGCTTAAGGGCTCCCGGCTAGGATTAGCCAACTTCCCTGCATCAATTATCACTAATAAAGTCGCAATCAACCAACCAATCAAATAAATAAAGTTGCTTGCTTTATTTCACATTAACGAGGTGTAAGAATCATTTTCATTCAGTTCTTGCTTCCATGTTCATACGATCCCTCTCAACATTGCCCGCTGGAACGTGAAGTTCCTGTTCCCCAGAGGAAGCGTTTCTTTCGCCACCTCTATATATATGTTTTTCGAAAGTCAATGTTCTCATACATTGCCTTGACCTGTACGTGCGCCGGGGCTCTCTTGACTCTAACAAAATCACCGCCCTCAATTCTGTGCCTCTTGTGGCACAAGGGGCACCAAAGCTTCGTTGACCCCGGATATAGATGCACGGAAAACTGGCAACCGTTCACGCCACACATGTATTCTTGACCGGGAACAAATGGCTCTCTGGAAACCACCTGCGTGATAAAAAAAAAATAAAGAATAAAACGTGACAGGCGGTTACCTTTTACAGTGGTAAGAACTATACTTTCTTTAAACAACCAGATTTTCTCTGCGGCTGGATTTTGACTGAGGATTAGCGCAAAGCGCAACAGTGTATTTTGTGATGTTAATGCACGCCAAAGGTCTGCAGGTGGTTAAACTATTCCAGAGCTCTGCAACATGCTACACCACCTTTTTAATTTCACTCCCAATTTTTCCTTCCCTAACGCCACAGAGCGGTTGAGAAGCACAAGGGGAACTTGGAAAGATACACATTTCATTTTCTCAAAGCCGATTTTAACCTTTTTTTTTTTTTTTTTTGTGCCAGCTTAATTCAGAAATCACAACCAAAATATAAAGGGATACCTAAGCTTCGCATTCAAAGCCATGTTGCGACCGCGTCGATGGCTCCCGTCTGCCGGTTCTATGAGGCTCCTCGTTCTCGGGGCGTTCCCTTTGCTATTTGCGTAATCACTAAAGTCTCGATTCGTACACTTGCCTTTAATATATTACACATTCGTTATTAGGCAGCCGTAAGCTGCCACTTTACGCAAAGTACCGACCGACATAGGCATAAAGCCACGCTGTATGCGGTACGAGTGTGCCTGCGTGGACTTGGAGCTGCGCGCCTGATTCGAGACACGAGTGTCCTGGAGGGTTTCGCTCCCATCTGAAAGGAGATGCCCGAGTTGGCGGCACCTGCCGACTCGGCCATGTCCCATATTATTGTGATGTCACACAGCCTGCCGACCAATCAGTGGGGTTTTCTGCTCAACTACCGGCTGTCAGAGGCATGTTCGTGAGTTTTCGCACACAGCGCTGGCGCCAGATTTTCTGGAAGATGGGTGCGACCTTGTAATTAACGCTATCGCTTTAAAAGAGAGGCTACCATTGTTTCTGGTATGGCCTCAGAACAGAAATAATGGGGGACAATAAAGCGCCGCCTTGAAGCGTGTGATCGGACAGTGTAGGTAGGCTACCACCCAACATATATAAAGCCCCGGCTTTAACCAAGCCGTATAAACGTACCAGTGCGGCCTAGGGGTAGCATCTCTAACTCACTATGTAAGACAGGCAGATTCAGATGTAACCCTCACATAAGGGGAGGCCAGAGTTGGCAGCTCTTGCCAAATGTAACGTCCGTCAAATCTATGTCCAGGCAGTACACGTCCATATGCCAGCTCCCAGCTATAGCACCTGCCAACACCATGCTCGTGATTTTTCGCTGACGACGCCAAACGCTAAATTTTCTGTCTAACGCGCCCTTTACCGATATCGCGTTACAACAGCTGCCTTTCAGTTCTCGTGCTTAGTTCTATCCTCGTACTGTGCCATGGGTTTGATCGTGCAGTGAAGAGAGAGAGGACAAAGTGCTCCTTTAACGTCAAAGGAAGATTCTGCAGCGGATGTGCCACCTTGCGCACCAGCGTCAACCATTTGGCGGGCGCCGCCGAGGATAGCCACGCTCCCTACTGGGAAGGAGTAAGATTATTTAATATTAGAATAATGTGAAGAATGTATGGCTGTGGTTCGAGCGAAGAGAAAATGCTGGCGAGAAGTGGCATGATAGAGTCCGTCAGCCATGGTGCGTCGCGCCATCCCGCACTGCAACCTCCCTTTCGAATGTAGAAAGCACCAAATGACTTGCATTTTCAGTCACCGCCACCTCCTACAATTTCTCTGTTTTTCCTCTTCAACTGTTTTTTCTCCTACCTTATGCGGTTCAAAGGAAAGTTGATTTTCCCTTCCACTCGCCCACTTGCAAAGCACAGCTTCAGACCGACGGATTTGCTTCACGGTAAGGATTATAATGCTAACACAATAAAAATAGCGTTTCTATATAGTCAGCGCCGGCTTATATGTCTTCATTGTTATCCGACAGTAATGGTATACTAAAGAGGCGGAATGGTTAGAGGTGGCTGAAATGTTATTCTCTTTGCCTGTAAGATTATTTTCAGAAAGAATCACCCCATCTCGATCCGTTCAGGAGCAGCTTAGAAATTGTAAGGGACGAGACAACAGGTGGAACAGGTGAATTGGCGACGGCTAGTCGTAATAAACACAGGCATTGAAGGCTGTGTCCTCTGCCTGGGCAGATTATTTATGCATTACGCTAAGTACAGACTACCATGGCCCCTGTTGGTTGTAATACACAACATAAATAGTGTCACCATCTCATTCAAGCTACACATTTATTCTCGGTCACAATGATGCAACTGCGGACATTTATCACTAATAATAATCCTCTCCCCAGGTCGTTGATTCAGCGTGACGTCCCCAGCGTTTTCACTCTTGCATGGTGCTGTGTACTGGACCTTAATTATACTTTTCTTTACTGTTTCTATATTACTTTATAAAGGTGTATACCAATCATAGTGTTAGCTATATACCCCCAAGGAAAGTTTCCATTTGCCTTGTTGTTAGAGGGGAAGGAAATTAAAGGATTACTTCAATATTAAGGCAGCCGGGTGCAACAGCTGTTGACTAGCCCAATTTCCAAGGGCAAAGTTAACTTCGGCAAGTTTTTCGTTGCCTATTGCAAATGCCATGCGAACTAATGGCACAAAATCCCAATGCCTTCAGCACGCGCTCTACCACGAAACAACGGCATTTCGCAAGGTCTCGATTTTTATCGACCGTGGATGCATCTATTGCTTAGTTCTTAGTTTTACGCGCAGCATTCGTCGATAAAAATTGATTGTTTGACGTTGATGAAAATTGATTGATTTTCACGTGCCATTAAAACGCTGTTTGAAGCACGTTTATAAAAAAAAAGTTTTTTACCTAGAGTCAAGAACAGCTGAAAGGGATTTTTCCATTCTGTCTTCACGAACAAAGAGCGCAGCGACATCGAGGCAATAGGGAGGTCTCGCGAAACCTGAAGAATATCACCTCAAATATAGACCCTATATCTCAGCCGTTTTCGGTGATGTGTACGCGTTAAACTAATTCACCGCATTTTGCGAACAGAAGTCTGACCATCTGGAACGTACTGCAGACGCTTAGTGTTCCCTCTTAGTGCAGAAGTAATTGTCCAAAACCACGCATGCACTTTCCAGAAACATCGCTATGAGTGCTAACCACCGATTAACAAGGCCTATCCGCCGGAAACGAAATGATTTTGGATGCCGATCGCGTTCCTTTTCACATGACTGATTATAATTTATTTCGATGACATCCTCGATCAATCTTTACGCGAAAAAGCTTCACGGTCTGGTGTGCCCCATCCCTTTGTATTTTAAGGATATAGCAAGATGTCATGAGGCACGCGCTATTGGGGCGCTTTAAAATAATTTCCACACCATGGGTGTTCTTTAAAGATACCTCAAAATATATTTACGGTCATATTTTAATGCAACTAATCTGTAGATAGAGAAAATATACGTGGGTTTTTGAGCTAAGATAAAACGGTCTGTGTGATACATATAATTTAGATATTAAAAAAAAAAAACGGTCCTATTACCCGCTCGCCGTCGATTAGGGGACACCTCACCGCGAGTTCTTCGCCACTATTTACTTTTGAAATCAACTGTGCCCATAAAGGAGCGCCACATCATCGGGCGCGCAAAAGCGACGCGGACGGGACTTGTCACAGAAAGGCGCAGTTGATACCTGTTGCATCGAATTTTTCTTGCTTATCGCCATGCGTTTAGTGGAGGTCGAATGTATGAGGAACATCAGTTTATATTGCCTACGTAGTCAATATAGTTGAAAAAGTTCAGGGTTGCGGAGGAAACTGACGTAATACCCATTTTGCATACTCGTTTCTTGTTTTTAGTTAATACCTTTTCACTATCCCTTCAACATGATGGGGATTCAAAGCACACGAGCGCGTCTTCCCATTTCGCCGCTATCAAATATGACGCGGCCTTCGTGGACAATGCCACAACCGCTAAGCGACCATGACGAGCATTGAGGGAAGTATTTGCTTTCCTTGACAATGAATAACATTCTCTCAATTGCTTTAAGCGAAATAACCAAACTCAGCAGACCTCTTTATGTCTAGCCAGCTAAGAAGTGCTCTCACCAGAAAAAAGAAAATTCACAAATACTATAAGTCTCGGCACAAAGAATTGTTTGGTGACTATGAAGGACGCTGTGTGGCAGAGATCAGGAATGTTCGACCCCCTCGGGTTTTTTAACGTGCACTGACATGAAACAACGCAGCCACCGCGAATCTGCTCCAGCTCAAGATCTCAAAATTAGCCTTCGAATGCCTTAAACACAGAGCCACCGCGGCGGGGCTAGTACAATGAAGAAGCAGCGTAGCTGAGTGAGGATATTGCTAATTTGCAAGCACGTTTGCAAGCAAGGCGTACTCACACGAAGCTGACTCAAGGCGGAACCCGCGAGAGTGCCATCTGCCTAAGCCGCTCATCTTCTATATCCTTTGCTATCCGTATTTGCCTTCACCTCAACACTAAGGTCCTCAGCCCTTGATCGGGAAAATTGCTCGATGACGCTTGGATACGACTACAGGCCAGAAGACGTTGAAGCTCAGTGGCAGGGAAGGGAGCACTTGCATTTGTCAGCGTAGCTCTTTTCTTGCACTTCCGACTATAAGTTATAATGCTATATAACATCACAACGAATAAAGATTGTTCCGGCTATCTTCAACCTTCGTTCGCACGAAGACCGTTTCCTTCCCTTCTTGAGATACTTCTAGACATCATAATTAAAAGCAATTTCTTTTAATATTTTATTACTAATGTACTCGAAACAATTCACTACTGATGAAAGTATACCAGGTATGAGCGCAAGTAACCTAAATGGAGAAAATGTAGGTATCGAACTTTACCTCCTCTTCTTTAAGATCCTCCTCTTCAAGATTTCCACCACATGCACCGTTCAAGTCACTTTCGCTCTGTAAAAATAAAAAATAAAAATAAATAGAAACGAGAAACATAAATAAACAAAAAGGAAGCTTAAATTATGGTGATTAACCAAACAGTGGTTAATTCATGCCAGCAATTATGGCTGCACGCAACGGTGAATGTGACGAGCAAGGAGAGCTGAAACATGTTCATCCCTCGCTCCCAGAGCTTACAGCTACGTTCCAAGATTGGTCGCGATTCCTCTTTAAATATACCAAGTCAGCTATGCTTCTAACGTTACCATTCCTTTACCATTACTACTTGTGAAGCACCCATGAAACACAAGGAACACAGATACACATTGAACTCAAGTGCGGCTCTTGAGATAAGGCAGCCTCGAACGAACAGTATGCAAATGTTAAATTTACCCGGAGTCCTCTACTACGGCGTCTTTGTTTTGCTGAATCGCTTTGGGATATTAAACCTGTTAAACCTTATAAACAAACCAAACTAATCACTAATTCCTTAACTCGTCCATATATTATCTTACACACACTCATTAGCATACAGTCAGAAGTTATGTTATGGGAGTGACCACATGACAGATATGAATACCAGCTTTAACGACAGGAATCTGCCTGCGAAGACAAGGGGATGTCGGGATCCAAGGGGTGCATACTCCCCCCATCTCAAATAAAAACACGAGTTGGCGGGCCTGGTAACGTCACAAAACCAATCGAGAAAAAAACACAACTAAAGGGCTTGTTCAAGGTTCCTTTTATTTAGTTCTTTCACGCTCCAACGATTACGAACACAGCCTTGAGGTCACATGTAGTAAACTTCCGCGGTTTCTATGTTTATTTGTAAATTAGGTAATGGGTCTAGAAGATAAAAAGAGACAGTATCTGTCACACATCTAGGAGAACACCTGGACCATGCCGTAAAGGAAATAAGGAAGGAAGAAGGGATTAGGGCAGAGAATAGCGAAAGAACTGGAAATGTGGAGGGCTCCTGAAAATCGCGGCGGCTTGCTAAATTCAGCGGCCGCTGTCAGCAGAGTGTGGCTGTCTCACGAAGTCTAGTGCGTATTCGTGCCACTCGTATTTCACTTGACACAACCATAAAAACGACATTCGTATGACGATGATGTGATAACCTTAATTGGTTTCGGAGCCTCAGAGTAGCCCCGCTACATGCTCGGCGCGTCCCTAGTCCGGGACACCGCTTGGCGAGTCCCCGTCTCGGGCCCGTTTCAGCACAGCCCGTTGAGATTCCAGGAAAGAGCAACTGAGGATAGGGGACCGCACTGGCCTGGTTGGTTGGTTTGTGGGGTTTAACGTCCCAAAGCGACTTATGCTATGAGAGACACCGTAGTGGAGGACTCCGGAAATTTCGACCACCTGGGGTTCTTTAACGTGCACTGACATCGTACAGCACACGGGTGCCTTGCTGTTCGCCTCCATCGAAAAGCAACCCTCGAGGCCGGGATTCGATCCCGCGTTCTTGGAAACAGTAGTCAAGCGCCGTAACCACTGCGCCATCCCGGCGGGGTGCACCGCACGGGCCTGATTTACCGGCCCGGCCCTACCATTCGAAGCCCGAGCCCAGTCTAGGCCCATGGCTCCAAGCCCAGGCACGGCCGGTGGACCCAGGCTGACATGAATGAGGCTCGAACCGAGCCCCCGCTTCTGTGACTAGGCCCACCCCAGGCCCTGCAAAGTCAGTCTGAGCGGACCCCTTAAAAAGGCTTTTGTATTCCATCATAAATAATCTCGACCTGACAAGTGAAAAATCTCAGGCTAGCGGTGTTGCGTTTTAAGGCGCGCGCTCACGCAAACGAGCCGTGTGTCATGCGTTGCAGCGCTCCGTGAGACCTGCACTGTAGCAGAGCGCGCTGCAGGGTTTTACGCATTTCCTTTTTAAGTTTTTCGCTCGTGTTGTTGAGTGCCGAGAGGCGTACGCGTCTGAAGTTATTTGGACAAACCGCTGAGTGGCGCTGATTAAACTGTCTACAAATGAACTTTCTCTCATTCAGCGTAAACAAGGTGACTAGCAATGGTTTATTTATAAACCACTGGAACGATTGTACACCGGGATTCCTTCATTTCCAAAATTTCCGAAAGAAGCCGTATTCAGCTAGTCTTTGCCTGACGTGAGCCCATCATTTCAAGCCCGAGCCCGACCCGTTCTCGGCAGAGAGAAATGTATAGCTCGGCCCGGCCTGCGGCCGGGCCAGGCCGGGTGCTCTATAGTTGAGGAGAGCAGTGTCCCATGTCTCTCGGGAAGGGCTTGGGGAAGGGTGAGGTGAAGACTTTGAGTACATGTCCACACTACGTGGAATATACAGCAATTCCCACCCGCATTTGGATCTTAGTGTTTTGTGATTGCAGGACAGAGTAGAATGTCTGTTTGAAGGCGCCTTAAAGTTCGCTCCTTCGTTTTACTCAGCCCCTTTGCAGGAGCCGGGAAAAGACGGTCGTTGTCGTGGTAATGTTTTACGATTTCCTTGAACTCATGTGGCTTTGTCTTCGAGCCAGAAGAGCTGTGATCAGGAGTCCAGCGGGTAACCGATCGGACAGCCGCTTCAGCGGTCTGATTATCTCTTAAGCCCAGGTGGCTAGGAGCCCAAGTGATTTTCTTCGGTGTTGGAGCTGTCGAAGTCCGCCTTAGAATTCGACTGGCGAAGGGGAAGATGTTCACTACCAAGTAATGCCATATGATTTCCGGGAGTCCGTGACGATTAATCTTGAATTTGGGCCCGCGGCTACTTCTTTGACTCGCGCTTAATTTTGGGCTCGGAAGGAGAGTGCACCAACGTGTTTTTCCTGGTGAATGACAGCACCAGGGTGAAATCCCGTCCTGCTACGTCTACATAGTACACACCTGCTCAGGAGCCGTATCGTTTCCCAAGCGCCCGAGCCCGTCGGTGTCGTCTGCTTGCGTGTCGGTGTCCATGTTAAGGGGGAGCGGAGAGACCCAGAGCATATGGCGCCACAGTGGTAACGTAGGCTTCTCCTCCTTGTTGGATGTGTAAGCGGTTAAGCAGGCGGCGCCTGGTCGCCGTCTGCATGGTTCACGAGGTGGGCCGGGCTTCTCGCAACTCCCGGTAGGAGTTGAGCACTCCCAACGCCTTACGTTTGGCGTTAAAGGTAGCCACTGAAGGATCTTGGGCTCGATTAGTTTCTTTGCAGATGACGACGTCTATTGGCTCGTCGTGCATGCTTAGTAGTGGGAACGTATGCGTGGTGTAAAGGATCCGGCTAGTCAACAAAACATGGGCGAGCCGAAGCGCATCCCTGCCCTGCAGACCGAAGCGCATCCCTTCGCTTGTTGGAAACGCGGGGAATCATGTGCCCTACCGGTTCGCCTACTGTCTTGAGTTTCGCTGTAGTGGAGGTATAATTAAGGAACAGCGCAAAGGACGGGACACAGAGACACAAGAAAGCACAAGCACAATGTCTCTGTGTCCAGTCCTTTGCGCTGTTCCTTAATTATGCAAAACCAACTAGCCCGTCAACTCGCTCTTAGTAGTGGAGGTGCTGATGATGTGATGCCAGTGCAAGTTAAAGATCCCCAGGTGGTAAAAATTATTCTCATTATTACAGATCTCTCTCTATACTTCCTTCACTTTTTACGCCATCTTCCCTGTTCACGGCGCAGGTTCAGAGGTACTCGGTTTTGTTTTATCACAGCTGGTATGAAAATGGAAGTGGCCTGACTAAATGGATCCTCTTACTCGACGTTTAAGCAGATTGCGTGTGAATAACTTTTATACACCTGCCCTGACAGTAAAACAGAGCAGGTGTTTAAGGAATTTGTTGGCAGTTTCGGTTACGGCTCTGATAAACTGAAAACGAAAACATAGTACGCATCAGCTCGACGCGCCCCGTCCTGCGAAGCTTAACACAATGGAGCTTGCCCCTAAAGCTCACCATGGTGCAAGTTTGCCTTCGCTGCCGTGCTCAGTTTTATTTTTTGAGCACTGTAGCGACGCAAACGAAACACCAATACGAGAGCAAACTCACCTTTGGCTTTTGAACTGGATAGCGTTGCGGACTTACCTCTGTGTTTCTCTCTGCAGCTATCCTTCTTTTGAAATCCTCGCAGTTCTCATTGTCGTGTTGCGCCTTGCACGATATGCAGGTCACTTTATTGCACGTTTTGCAAGGCCAGTACGATCCAGATTTTGGTGTCAATTGACCACTACAGGCTTTACCGGCGCAAACAGATATTGTGGCACAGCTGTTCACCATTGCCGTAAGTTATGATCTGCCTGAAAAACAAAAAGAAAAAAGAAGCTGCGGGAATGATGAAAATTGAAGAAAGGACGTTATAAATAACGTCATTTAATTATTCGATGTATTACCAGTAGCGGAAGCAGGGTATACTCACTAGTCTGTGAAATTCTGGTTAATAATGTCTAATCCATATGTTCAATTGCATAGTTCCCGAATAGAGATTTTTTTGGCAGCTGATTTTGGGCTGCGTTACGCTCAGTTTAAGGACGTCACGCCCGCAAAGTGGCCCAAATAGTGCTATAAAGGCAGGTGTAAACACTTTGTTTGTACTTTTCCTTAACTTTAATGCCAGTGATAAACAAATAACAAATTTGGTGATATTTGTAATGTAAAATCTAAAATAGTATTAGGTAAAAGTCAGTTTTTAGGCCTGCGTGGACATTTCCATGGAATCATCCCCGTCCTCTATTTCACTGAACGGGTGTGCTGCTAAAAAAATATGGCACCCGATTTGCTGCTGAGCTGGTTGAAGCGGCAATTGTTTTAGCCGGCGCATTTTATTGATTTTTTTTTTAACGATGTGCACTGTTCCGGAAGGGGCGATGCAGTCTCTGGGATTCATATATGTAAGGTTAAATATTTTGTTATTGAATTACTCATATTGCTCATATTGGGCGGCCAATCTCTCTGCCTTTCCTTTCAATAAAGCCATCTATCTATCTACTCATATTGATCAATTTTAGTTTCGGTTTATCAGCGCCAGGCGGTGCATTGATGTCGCAAGGAGCGAAAAGCAGCCACCTTGGTCACGTGGATACGAACAGCCATCACGCATTGCATGCTGCGCCGTCTACTCAAGTACACACGGTGCGCGTGCCAGCACCTGTCTAAAGCGAGCCAAATGCCAAGGTCGGGGAAATATTATACCGAGTTAAGCCAAACGAGCGAGGGTGGCACGGCGCTCTCAAATCGAGCAGTTCTCTTGGCCCGTTCTTAGCTTTTGTATTTAGCTTCGCAAGACAAAGCGATGTTGATTCTTGGCGAACATATGTGTCGGTGGCCAGTAGCCGAGAGACGCCGTCAGTCGGCCGATCCCCTTGTTACGTTTGAACGGCTCGATTACTCGCTATACGCAC
Organism: Amblyomma maculatum; assembly: GCA_023969395.1. NCBI lineage: Eukaryota > Metazoa > Arthropoda > Arachnida > Ixodida > Ixodidae > Amblyomma > Amblyomma maculatum. The sequence goes on from JAJIZL010125023.1 coordinate 435,995, forward strand.
CGCACACAATCCGTCACCCTGCAATTCGCCCCGCCCTAAGCCGCGAGACTTCCCTGCTGCTGGGCCCTGTGGCTGTTGATTCCGTTATCGGCTTTTTATACTGATTTGCTTTATCAAACCTTTAACGTATCCGCTAGATGAATGCTCGATTCGCTTCCACTTGGTTGCACCGGCTTGCACCTCAGCGCTGCTTATGTTTACATTTGTATGTGCGGTGCACCTTTGTGTGGGGTCGTTTGTCCTTAAATGGAAGTGCGTTCTGTCCAGCTGGGTTCAATCTTGTATATTTTGCACCAGTTATAAGCTAATAACTCAGCAAGAAACGCGCCGATGAACGTAAATGGAAGCCTGGGAAACGCTTATTTCACAGACGGGTTGTTGACACGTTTCGTACTCTCTATCAGCTTTCTCTGGCTTGTCCGGCGCCAATTTTTGCTAATTCAAACGACTGAAATTGTCAACTAGTGACCGACGAGTCGAACAGCTAGTGCCGGGCGCCTGCAGTCTATCTCTCTTGTTTTTGTTTTAGGCTGACTACTTTCAAAAAATATGAAGTTACTGCGAAAACAATAATTGGCCTACCATAAAGGCTCGTGTGACTTGATGAAGAATACTGAGAAAACTTTCACTCTAACCTGTAGCGCCCACCTACTCCAAAATGTAGCGGTACTAATATAAGCGATTGCTAAAGCCCCTATTGAGGGGCGCGCCTCGACGTCGACTGAGCGCGAAGGGAAATAAAGATGAGGGGCGTGTGCTAGATACTACCTAAGCATGATACGAGCGACTTAAGTTCTGAAGCCCGCGGCGCAGGTCCTTTTCTGGCGATCCACAAGACGTCCCTGCAATTCTCAATAAACCAACGGGTTTGACGTGGCAGAACGGCAGAACAGAAAGTGGGATGCAATCTGGTACGCAGATTATTATTAGGCTTATTTCCATATAAGTTCGGCGAACATTGCTTTACTACTAAATACACCTCTCCCTCTGCACAGTTTTAAGTACTAATACGCTATTTATTAACACCAAACTGCCTTCAGTCCACTTAAACGGCGTTGTTTTCCAAAGGCTGCCTGAGAGACGTGCACAGAAACAACGAATATCGCCTACGCCTTCTGTAAGCGTACATGGAGCGCCATCTCTATAAACGAAAACAAAACGCTGCGGATTTTGCAAGAACGGCGAGACACAATCAAGTTGTTTTGCCAGCCATTACGGTCACTTTGGCATGCCAGGGAACTTTAACAACTCCATTAAAACACATCGCCACAAATGAATTCGCCCGGCGCCTGAAGTGTTGTAGCGAATACAAGAGTTCATTCACTTAAGAGTTCGAATTTTTCTTATTACTCACGTTTGCTGCGATGAGAAGCACGGTGCTGTGTTCCGTAAATTAGGAGCGGTTTTCTCGAATTCGTATCCTGCTAAATGATCTGTTCGTTCAGGTACAGCCACCGTCGACAATTCACCGGTGTTTTCAACAAGGAATCGTTAGGGCAGGGTGCGTGACACTGGTTTGCAGGCAGCGTTCCCCAACACCGCTATCTTGAAGCCACTTCCTATCGCGTCCGTTCGAGCTGCCAGCAGCTCTTATCACTCGTTTCGCTTCCATTTCCTTCTTTTTTGTCCTGTACAGCTTTCCTTTTTTTTGTTGTTGTTGCACACGGTTCGCGCCTATTCTATGCATGTAGCGAGAAAGCATTAATCTACACGGCGCCACCATCGCCAGATGGGACTGCGCGATCACAGTACAGTCGAGTCGTAGGTAAACTGAGCTCTCTCGTATATGGCTAGTGGGGGCGCAAGTCAGTTTTAAGCCAAGGAAAATTACGTATTTGCAATGACGCTTATACCCAAAAAGGATACGGATCTCAGTATCGCGGTGGTGTCGTAGTCATCGGCTATTTAGCATTTAACACTTCCTCGCATTCTATAAAATAAAATTGAGTGACGCCTAAAGTACCCTTAAATGTACTTACAATTTGATAGCATTTATTTAAAAAAAAAGTGTTTGGTGAAGCCAGTTACCTATCGATGGCATCAACAATATTAAAGAAGCTTTACAAATGTTTAATGCAGAAAAAAAAAAATCAGGGCGCCTTGATTAAGTCGGGAACTCGAATGTAGCTCAGGTTCATTCATAAACAATCACCTCACTGGGTGTTTGATGATGAAAAGCAGGCTGCTCTTTGCAAAGAGCTTTTAGGAATTCGTTACGGAAGTATTACATGCACTAAAACGTTAAGTATTTCTGCTGCATCGTTTGATAATTTTATGCAGTTCTTCGGGGGTATAAGTGGATCAGATTTTAGCCGCTTCAAAGAGGAGTTATCTCGACTTGAAGATGAGCAGCCTGCAGTCATCGGGGAGCCTTTGGTCGAGGTCAGATTGTCAATTTCTGCTCTCCAAGGTCGGAAATCTCCTGGTTCGGAAGGTCGTGAATTTGATTCAGAGTTTGTCTTACCTGCATTGCTGAAAAATTTCAAGGCTTTTTGTGACGCGGGCTTTATACCTCCCACGTTCTGGACTGGTCATACCATATATGCTAATCCTGGAAAGCACCAAGGCAGATCGTATGTAACTGTTGAAGGGTGTCGTCGTATACTCTTAAACACCGTGGGTTATAAGACATTTGCGAAGATTCTTTATTCTCGCCTGCAGCTCGTACGTGGCATTATATTTATTAGGGCCACACTAAGTCAGAGGGATCGAAGGCAGTAGTATTCGCAATCATATGCATATCGCAAGTTCAGTGTTGGTGGACAGCGTCAGATGTAGTCAAGTATTCAGACTGATGTGGAAAAAGCTGTTGATCATGCGGGTCATGCTTTCTTATTTGCCCTTTTGGAGTATTCGATCGTATAGAGGGTTTCATGATTTTTTTTGTAGCTATCGATATTGTAAGAAGATTATCAGTTTTGGCAGAACTATAGATGGTTCAACTGGTGGTAAGTATTACTACCCCAAGTGCCATCTATAATACTATGACAGATGATCGATTGGACTGATTGTATTCATCATGTTGTTGGCCGGTGGAAGTACCACAATATTCGCATGAACTGAAAACCAGCAAAATTCGGCTCATGTTTATATTTTTTGCGGATGAAATATTTTTCTGCGCTGTTAAATGTTCGGAATATGTCCCTTAATATTATGCCATGTAACTAGTTACACGATACCAACAAGTATCATAGTAGGTTTTGTTACTTTTAAATAAAAATATGTTGAATAGATTTTATATTCGACGAGCTGCTCTGTAACTGGCTGCGTTCCCTCGACGATGAGCACAGTACGGGTAAAGGGCCGCTACGGATTTGCGTTCTTCTTTTACTTAAGACTTGCTAAAGTGTTTTTATTGCGATGTCAATACTGCGGCAGATTTCGAGCCGTCGCATATCCCCGGCGGACGCCACGCTTGACCTTAGCCGAGCCGAGCAATCGCTACAGCCGAGCTCCGCCAGATGGCGGCCCCGTCGGCGCGCCGCCCCGTACTAAAGCCCTGCGCGCTGAATCGGCGCCGCTGCCGCGCTGAACAGATGGTTCGCCGTTGCTTCGGCCTCGCCGTGACTGCTAGGCGCGTATATAGTCCGACGGGTTCCGTGCGCGCGCAAGCGTCGCTTGAGATCGGTCACGCTACGCCGGTTTAGACGTCAAACGATACTTCGGCGCTGCGCGCCGTCAGCGGCTCTCTTCGGAGCATGCGCAGAAAGATCGCCGACCCGCGGGCCGTCTGCATCCAGTTCGCAGCCTCAACCGTTCGCGGGTAAAGTGATCTCGGAGCTTCTTCCACAACTTATAGCATTCTTCAACCACAGATAAAAACGCATTACAAAAAAAGATCAAAAGTTACGGTATAACTTTGCGTGCAACAAGTGGAAAACTCACCTCGGCCGACAAGCATACAAACGAAACCGAACACAGCAGCAGTGAAGAGCTCACCTGTCAAGAGACCGCAGCTCCGCCTTATCTGTTCACATGCGTTCTATTTGCGCTGCTGGACTCTGAAGTAGAGTCGCTTCGTGTCGTACGCACTAGTGTTAGCAATAGAACGAAAAAAAAAAAAAGATGTGAAAGAAAGGACTGAAGACACAAACAAAATACAAAAGAGTACAATGGCTATAATAACAATTAACCACTCGGTTACATATACACTTTGTTTTGCACACGCACTTTGCGCACAATTTTCAAGCGGATCCATTCTCCGTGCTGACGAACCGCTCACTGATACGCACATTTCTTCACGCGCCCGCTCTCACTGTCGACGCATCGCGCACTGCTGCTCGGTATCCCGTGATCGCACTCTCTCTCACCAAAACACGGACGCTGTATTCGCTGCGTACTAGGCCCATTCCAAAAGAAAACACCACAAACACGGTAAACACGGACGGACGGCACGGCATCGGCCACCGCGGCACTGACTCGTCTGAGGCACGCTGCCGCGGGGAGTTGTCAGTTTACATCGCACTCACAGGACGCTCACGCGTGGTTCAAGGTTCACACAGTCGCCGCCCAGGCGGGAATTCTAAGTCAGCCGCTGGCTTCGATAAACCTCTCCACCAAACTGACCGAAGCGAGTTCAATTCACGTTGCTTATGCGGTCATCCGCCATCTTTCTCTGCGCGATGCACTGTGGATACGCCGGGCCCCGTCGGGGCGCGCTGGCCGCCGCCGGTTACGTTGGGCGCTGGACCTCGCTCAACTATCGGCGGAGTGTTTTCGCCAGCGTAACGCAGCGTGTGCGAGCGCGCGCGTGCGTTGTGTCGGACTATATTCGCGCCTTAAAGAGAGGTGTCGACGACAAGCTACGGCAGGGAAGCGACAACGTGCACAGGAGATAGTGGAAGAACGTGAAGAACGTCGTGCTAAGAGTCGTGCACAAGATGAAGCTCGGCGACTACGTTCTAGCTCTCCGGGTGCTTCCACCTCGTCGGCTACTGATGAACACATGACTGCGCTGGAACGCCGCAATGCCACCAAGCGAAGACAGCGCGCTGAAGAATCGCCGGAAGAGCAGTCGTAACCATTGTGATTCAAGAGTTACTCTATAGCCCAACTGCCGAACCACACAAGCTACGCCACAAGCGAACACACAAGCGTAGCCATGCGTCCATTGCTAACGCAATTTACCAGGCAATTTACCAATTTACCACTGCCAATATTTTTATGATTTTGTAACGGTGGCTGTTTGTATGAAGTGCGACAGAAATGAAATCCACCTGGTGGCTTGGAAATGCATTTCGGTGATCGGCCCTTATGTTGACTGATGAAAATTGGTATTCCTGGTTTTTTGATTGATCGTTATATTTTACCGTTTTGTCATTTTTTTTAATGCTACTTGATAAGCTGACGTCTAATGAGAACACACGTCACACATGCAAAGAAAGTAGAAGAAAACATGTTTAAAGCAGCTTTCTTTGCAAGCAGTTAAGAAGCAACTTATATTTACAATTTAGGATTGAAACATAATTACGAATGTTGCGCTTTTATTTGGCTTGGGCACTCACGTTTACACCCCGCCCCTTAGCGTTGTATGTTGAAAGGTGAAGCCTTGTTCTTGGAATGATGTACTCCTTTTGTAGTGTCGGTGTTCAAGATAGCTTCAGGCAGATGCAGCCTACTTTGACCACCACGTGCAGGGGTACTGTCTTGACTCGAACAAGTTCATTGCCCTCAAGCATGTGCCTCCCGTAGCACACGGGGCACCAAAACGTTTGGAGAAGAGGCGCAGAAAACGGGCAGTTGCCCGCTAGTACACTCGAGACACTTATCTTTAGCTGGATATGAAGCGTGTCCTGAAGGCCTGCGTGATAATAAAAGAAAAAAAAAACGAAAACGAAGTGGAAAAAAATCACCATTTATTTAATTACACCACCTATGAATTCCCTCTTACGAAGGTATTGCATAGGAGGCACACGAACACATACATAGAAATAAAGCACTAATTCATCAACTGAAAATCGCACAATGTACTTGATAACTATAAATAATAGCGGAACGGACGAAACATACAAATAAGTAATATTAAATCACCTAGTTCACAGTGTTTTGCTACAAGTAACTTATCTTCAATAGCGTTCTGTTATGTCTGGTTATCCCAGTCTATTAATGTGCGTGGTATGAATTATTTTGAGTGGGGACATATGAGCTGCAAGTTACGCATTTTATTTTGTTATTCTGATTCCGGCGCGGGTAGAGTGCAGCATATGGCTCAAAAAAGTTATCATGGAGGGTGAAATGATGATATAGTTTTATGAAATAAGGTTACGCGAGCAAATCGCGTCGATATAAAAGTAGTTCACTTTGTTTTAACACTGTAGCATTAATGAAGCGGGAGTAATTAAAAAAGATCAAACGTACAGCTCGGGTTTGGAAGGATTCAATATTTTTTATGAGCTATCACATTGTACACGAAATCGGCGCACATTTTCGTTACGTCGGTGCGGCGTGAGGGAGGCGCGCACGGTGTTTGCGTATAACGTTCCTCAACCTTGGATAAATGTCTCCTTTCCCGCCTGAGGAGAACTCGTAGCCTGGCGCGCATCGGCGTCCCTCCCTCCTCATCACTCGGCAGCGACGATGGTTCACCGGCGGAGAAGCAGCCAGTCACCTCCAGAAAGTTCTGCCGAGGCTGACCAACGACGACGCGCATCTCGGCGGGAGGAGGAGAGGACGCTTGTACATTGGAAGTTCAGTGCATGTGCGGTGCCGCTTTGGTGTGGCGTAACACACAGACGCAGCGCTTCTTATAAATTGGGGTCGCGTCGTTTCGACAAGCCAGTGTTAGAGCTAGTGTTGCAGTGAATAAAGTGCTACTGCTCGGCTCCCGGGATCCACCCTCTGTTCGGAGAGCCCACTGATCTGCGAGGAAGCGGCGCTCGTCTACGGGGCGGCCACATAGTGATTCTCCAGAGGTCGGAATTCGAGATTGCCCGGTGAACAATTTCGTGTTTTTATGTTCTGATTCTCTCGTGCGTTGCGTATTGTTATGAAGTCTCTGTGTTTGTTATTAGAGCCTTTCTAGTTGCATGCTCTGCATTGCTCGTTGTAAACCTCGTGCGGTGTGTTTTGTTAGTGTGAATTCTTCTGTATCGTCTCCTGCTGTGTATACAGTCTGTTTTATTTGTTAACCCTGACTCCGACCCTTTTTATGTACAACAACCCTCTGGTAATGTCTCACGTATCAAAGTGATTGAAGTATTGCCGATTTTATTCAATAAAAAATCAGGCCAAAACAGACAAGAAACATTGCGAGAAAGCCCCGTAACAATATTTGCGTGTCTGCACACTAAGTAGAGAGTAAATTATGAGATATAGGAGTCACCAGTGCTTGATGTTTGCAAACCTAACAAAGCTCGATTAAACCAGAAGCATACTTTTCTCAGCGCAGATGTTTTGTAAGGGAAGCTGTCGAGGATAGCAGAAGCCAGAGCCATGAAAAGAGTTGCGCCACACTGAGTTGGGTGATGTTCGTTCCGAAAACATTCGGCAAAATATTTTAATTTGCAATGATAGCAGCGACTACTCACCAAATTCGACACGGCCTTAGCTGTAAGACTAAAAACGATTACTCTTGGCAAAACTAAAGTACGTCTGTGTCGGCGAAGAATCGCGCCGGGGGGGGGGGGGGGGGTGGGGCGGTGAGTGCGGTTTGGTTGTTTTTTCTGAAAGGCCATTTGCGCCCGTGCCTTAAAAGTACGGTTTCGGGGAGGAGCGCACCCAAACGGTACAAGCGTCACATATATGATACAACCTTGCCCTGCAGATGGGCGCGGCGTTGTTAAGCTGCGCAAGTTCAGAGAACAGCTGGGGGCACTATTACTTCCTCGCCTTTTTTCTTATTCTGCTGTTTGCAGCTTAACCTATATTCCTGTAATAAAATTTGTGTTCATAAGAGAGCAAGCACTTCTGAGGCAAACACAAAAATACTTTTTCCATGCCCCAAAAACATCTTTTGTGAACAACGGCATTAATGATGACATCCAGATGTAGGAAAACAATTCGAGTGTTTTATTTATTTGCTTTCTTCCGTTCTCCCTGAAGGTTTTTATACGCCAGAACGTTGGTCATGGGTGAGTGGCAAGGTCTTGAAATTCGATATCTTTCCTCTAGTCCCACCTCATATGTATGGCTGATGATCTCTCATGCAACTCTTTTAAGGGATTAGGAAGTAGTCTGCAGCAGAGTAGACTCAGTGTCTGCCTGTAATTTCAAGAGTGCATACCAAGTTTCTGGAACGACTCCAATAAGAAACGTGAAGCCGCTCCATGCCGTTCCATGCCATTTCATGAGCACACTTGCATGGGGTCTAGCTGTATGCAATTGCTAGTGGCGTCGAAGTGATTTTATCACATGCGTTAAACTTTTACCTTGCAGAGCGCAGCTCTGACGCACCCGTTCGGATGTTGAGCTCCGTCGCCGTCGATTCTGTTACGGCGTAGCCGAAGACATTGTGTGCAAATTAGCTTACCAGACGTACAAATGTCAGAGGAAGGATTGTCTCCGCAGTCTGCAGCGTGTTGTTGATTTGCATGCTTTACTGCTATTTCAAAATAGCCAGCAGCTTTTTCATTGCAAAGGGCGAGCCTGAAGGAGATCTACGCGCTACATCTCATGGATAATTAGCCCCCGCAAATGTTGCAATGACCGATTCTTTCGACACCCTTGAGCAATCAGCATCCCTGCTGCATCGGAAGAGTTATATGATGCCAACGACAGAATCGTTAAATTCCTCAATCATTTCCCGAGGAGCAGTCGATTGATCCACGCCACATATTTATTTATTTGATACATACTGCTAACCTCCTTGCGGAGGTTGTTGCAGGTTTTGGGGTATAAAATGAAAGCACAAAATGACAAATGTTGACAGTCCACACTTGCTAATTTTTTACACAATTCTATATAGCAGTGTGGAGCAAGAAATAAAAAAGAAGAGAAGAATATGATACAATACAATACAATATGATACAATGCAATACAATACAATATGGTTCAATACAATCACCCTTAAGGCACATGTTTCACAATATTTGTACAGAGATCGGGCTAGACATATATAGGGTTCTCAAGAAACAGTTGCCAGCCGTAAACTGAAACTTTCTATTGAGGAGCAATTAACCACTTCATCGGCTAAATCATTCCATTCGCGAACCGCCAGGGGAAAGAGAACATGAACGTATCGCTGCGTGCGCGATACTCGACTAGATGCTTGGAATGTCGTGTTCTTTCGTTTCTCTGTGGTGAGAGTGAAATGGTGAAATGTATCTATTGCGGTCAATTTTAAGGGCTCCAGTTAGAAGAAGGTAAACCAACTTCAGTCGTGTATATTTTGCTCGGGTGCTAATAGTGCTAAGACCAGCCTGTCCAAGAAGTTCGGAGGGAGAGTCAAGTCGGCGATACCTATTGTAGACAAATCTCATGGCCTTGCGTTTTCCAAGTTTGGTAATTAAATTCTTTGTGTGAGGGAACCAGCATATTATGTTGTACTTTATGGTTGATCGCACGAAGGATGTATATGCAAGCAGCTTAGTTTAGGGTGAGGTGAACTGTAAGGAACGTCTTAACGAGCACAAAGCAGAAAACGCTTTGGACGTCACATGTGAAACGTGCTTGTCCCATTTTAAATCAGATGATATGATTCTTCCTAAATACTTATATTAACTGACAACGTTTACTTTATGGTCTGCAATATTGTAGGGAAAAACTAGCGGTTTCTTCTTCCTTGAAATAGACATCACTACTGTTTTTTTCTAGACTAAGTGCCATCTGCCATTCTTCGCACCAGTTCGATACCTTTTCTAGGGTATTGTTTAGAATAACTTGATCTTGTTGACTATAATTTTTTGTTTATAATACCCTTTGAACACGCAAGCCGTTCAGGGATGAAATATTTCACTAGTAGTGATGAAAACGATGCGCATTGAAAGAAATCCGACACACACGAAGATCTGAGGACTTGCAGAAAATACCCCTCCAGCCAAAAGGACGCACCTCAGTTATTTTTACGCACCCACATTTTGATGATCAAGAATAAAAAATTTCGTATTGCACTATATTGTATTGTAATTCCAGTCAGTGGCTGGGAGCAGCCTTTAGCTGCTCTTCGAATATTTTTGGGTTTTTCAGTTTCAGGGCTCCTTCTGAAATTAGAACAAACGCTATCAGCATCACGCTTACTCAATTTCTGCCAAATGATTCCAGGTTCAAGCTTTTTGCCGGCAGACTGGCAAACCAGGATACCAAAGTCTCACCTGGGAAACGTAGAGATATTACCAAAGAAGTATGAAACATGAACCCTATTTTTTAGTTTAAACTATTACTGACCAATCCCCCGACGTGTAACAGCCTCACTGGTAGAGCTGTCAGGCTAGCAGACAAGAAAGGCACCAGTAGTCAGAGGACAGCAAAACACGATCACAGACCAGATTGACCAACTGCAACTAACGTCACCGACTGCAGCTTAACTGTATACGTTCTTCTTCGTCCTCACTTCGGATGTGCCACTATCCGTTCCTTCGTCTTCCTCGTCCGTAGCACTATGCGAGACTACCGAGCGATTGCTCTTATCGTGGACACGGAGGCTCTCTGTCTTGATACCACGGGACTAGGAGCACGCAGGTCCGAGTGCATCAGTGTGTCGGCGCAGACGTCAGGCTGAGCCTGATTATCCAGCCAATAAGCTCAGGAAGGAGAAACAACTAAGAAGAAGCAATTAAGAAGAAGCGTGATCGCCTCGTGGCAGAGACCGCCGACAAACGGGAAGCTTGCATATATAAAAGACAAGCCAATATGACTGTGTAGCCATGCTTGACAGAGCTTATGCTCAGATAACTAGATTGTACCAGGATAAACACCCACAACATTTTAGACTCGCCCCTGTGCTACGCAGTTACCATATTACATACAACGCAGGTCTCTACCGACCCTCGCACCCTATTCCTGAAAATCTGGGCCGCTCGTCCCCCTGAACTCCGTACACTGCTCTGGACACAGCTCTTTGCCCATATAGCCCGTGTGATTGGCGACATAGATTCCAACTACTCGACTTGAGCCGATAACCGGACCAGGGTCTATAAATAAATGTTTTCTCTTTATCTCTTCCAACCATATGGTTCGATAGAACGAAACCAGAAAGAAATTTGCTCCGGCCTTGACTTCACGGCGCGGTTGCATTTGTAGAGGACGTGTTGGTGATGGTTTTTATCAACTACCGCATCAGCCGAGTCAGTCAGCAGGCGCGCGTGAAGTTCCAAGTTGAACCGAGTGCGCTAAGCTTTGCAATAACCATGAAGCAGACAAACGAGAGAACCTTGATATGCTAGTCGTAAACAAAACAATATGGCAGCGTTTAATATTTGGAGGGCCAGATCAGAAACCATCGGTCTACCGATGTAATGAGCCATCGAGACATGGCTGTAGTTGATTTCTTTCGTTCAAACCACGGTAAAGAGCCACATGTTCGTTTTGCGCGAATGGCCTTGTCACATGGTTTGCTCTGTATTTTTTGACCCGAGAAAAATAGACACGTGAGGCTTTCCTAATCGAAAATAATTGAACGGCGGTTTCTGAGGGTGCGCTCCAGAATACCATCTAATAAACGGCCATGTGAACGAAAACTCACGGTAAATGCTCTGACAGGTGGTAGTTGGGGAGGTGACATGGCCAGGTATTAATTTTTCGGCAAGTGATGCGACGTCATGAGAAGATTTTGACATAATTATTGTATTCTTTGGCAGTTGCGATTTGTGTAGAGTGCTGGCACGTTCTGGCGCTGTATGCGGCGAACGCGCGGTCGCACGAGATACACTGAGATGTGCGGAGACGTGCGACGTTCAGTCCGCCCACTGCTGCAGCGTTCACTGCTGCCACCGCAGTTGTAATGTGAACACGAGTTCACACAATAAATGTGTTTTGTTCCATACAGTCACCTTACTGCTCCCTATGGCAATATGAAATGGCTAGAGCAGACAACAGCAGCTTCTCATTTGAAATCGGTGAGTGAGACAGGAATCCTTGACTTCCTGGATGATTGGGCTACGAACAAACACGCTACTTATAGGCCACGAAGGTGCGTCCGTACGGCCTGGTTAAAGGGGTGCTTTATAGGTATCTATGTCCAGCAGTGTTTCATATAAGTATGTCGCTTACGACCGCATACTAATGAGCATGTGTGGGATAACAGACGCACTAATTAGGAAATTGGTGATTAATCGAGTAGCGAAATTGGCGCACGCGAACGACGATTTTCAATGGGAGCCGGCAGGCGAGCGCCATTAACGTTATCACGCCATGCCCTCAAAGGCGGAGCTTAAACGTACCTTCAATTTTTTTTATCTTAAGTAAATATTTTGCTGTTGAGGAAAATAACCGAGTTTGAATAATTATTTATTTCAGAACAAAAAAAAAAAGCTGCTTATGGTACGCAAAATGGCTTCCAGCATCATGCACCGGGTCTCCCGCCTTCCTCTAATGTTTTAGTTTAGAGCCGTCGG
>JAJIZL010125023.1:448882-463269 GCA_023969395.1 Amblyomma maculatum
ACATACATACATACATACATACATACATACATACATACATACATACACTTTACTACACTAAGGTAATGTTCAACAGCCTCGGGAAGGAACAGCAGTTTACATTAGGTAGCGAAATACTGGAAGTAGTAGGCAAATATGTCTACTTAGGACAGGTAGTAACCGCAGATCCGGACCACGAAAAGGAAATAACAAGAAGAATAAGATTGGGATGGAGCGCATTTGGAAAGCACTCGCAGATTATGACTAGCAGCTTACCGGTATCGCTCAAGAGGAAAGTATACAACAGTTACATCTTGCCTGTACTCACCTATGGGGCTGAAACGTGGAGGCTAACCAAGAGAGTTCTACTTGAGTTGAGGACAACCCAGAGGGCTATGGAACGAAAAATGGTAGGGAACATTAAGAAACAGAAAGCGTGCAGAGTGGGTCAGAGAAATAACTCAAGTTACCGACATTCTAGTAGAAATTAAGAAGAAGAAGTGGACATGGGCAGGACATGTAGTGCGAAGAGAGGATAACCGATGGTCGCTGAGGGTAACAAACTGGATTCCAAATGAAGGAAAGCGTAGCAGGGGGCGGCAGAAAGTTAGGTGGGCGGATGAGATTAAGAAGTTCGCAGGGGTCAAGTGGATGCAGCTAGCACAGAACCGGGTTAAGTGGAGAAATATGGGAGAGGCCTTCGCCCTGCAGTGGGTATAATCAGGCTGATGATGATAATGATGATGATGATGATGATGATGATGATGCATACACTTTAAGGCGAAGTTTAAATGTGCACGGGTTAAGGCGCCCCCGGTGGTCGCCCTATTGCAACTGGCAAAGATCAACCTGGGGTGGGTTATGGTCGGCCTCAGGGAAGCTTCCATAGTCCCATCGCCCACCTGCCAACATGGCATGTAGTCACAGAGCGAAGCGTCACCGGCTGTCTGCTATCTAGAATGGCTATCAGGTGGCAAATTGGGTGGGTGGAAATCCGCTACCCACATTTGGTGGATAAGGTGGGAGTTTGAGAGGTAATGGTTGGCGTTTCGGCTTAGGGACCATATCGCGAGAACAGTGGCAGGCGCCACCGGAAGGTGACTGCCATGCGGGAAGAACTGGAAGGATGGCTACCGTGGAAAGAGGGGGCTATGTTGAGTTCCGAGTAGTGTGAAGCCACGGGATGGTGCTTCAAGAAGCAGAAAGTGACTACCGTAGAAGCATGCGTTTATGGCGAGAGCGGAGGAGCAGCACAACACTATGGCGAGAATGAACGGCGGATGAGGCAGATGCGATTGGAGGGAGAGAGAAAGGAGCAGTGGTGGAATGAGGAAAAGCAACGGATGTGTCATCCGAAGGATTCGCATTACTGTCTGCCAATTTTTTAGCCCTTGCCTTACTTTACCTAGGACCCCCGGTATATCGATCGAGAATATGCCGTCATATTCTGGGATCCTTTCACTAAATCTAACATTGATAATTAGAGTTCAAAGGAAAGCAGTACGGTTTATTTACAACTCATATAGCCGCACATATATCACTACTCTTTTTAATCAAAGTGGTTTGCTTCTAGTCTCACACAGAAATCTTATCTGTCGTCTAAAATTCTTTTTTCAATTAATCAAAGGTTTGTACAGCATTGACACATACAATACTAAGTCGTTCTCTTTAGGATACAACTTTAAACAATGGCATCATTTTAGAGTAACACCATTACACGAACGAATTAACAACTATTATTACTCCTTCTTCCCCAGAACAATTACAGACTGGAATAATTTTACTAATGATGCAGTGACACAAACTTCACTAAAATTGTTTGAGAAAGAAAGAGCGCTCTATTTGCACCCATAGAGAGTATGGGTAATCGGGTAGCTCCCCCTTTCACCGTCTATCTTCACCCCTAGACGTCGGCCGGAATCAGTTGGCTTTCGGCGGCGGCCTGGGCTTGACCGATGACTTGTTTTTGGGCTTGTTCTTCCTGGCTATGGAAGGAGGATTTCCGAGATGCTTTGTCTCCATGTAGCCCGTTTAGCGCTGGGCAAGTGCAGAGCATGTCATTTGAAACCCATCTTTAGGATCGTACCGCTACATCCCTGTGTTTTGTTGGTACTCCCGCAATTGTATTTTTCATTCTTTCCTTTTGTTGTTTCCAGCATTCATATACTTCTGTATTGTGAGCCCACCCTCTAAGGTATTGTAAAAGACCGCAGTATCAATGAATAAATAAATACACTTGTCCTGAGCCGGTAGGTTCTAACCACTCTTAATGTTGCTTTCTCTAGAAAATGCTACCTCGCGTACCATACGTTCTGCATCGAGCACTCTTTTCGATGGAACCACTATTATTCCGTTATCGCGCAGGACACGCCCGGCTCAGTACTACGCGAACTCAAACAACTCGGGAGCATTATAATCGCAACCATTTCCTACAGCCAGTCATTGCGAAAACGATATCTTCTGGTTTCTGATTGGATTAGGAACAGTTTCTGATTAGAATTTCCCTCCAGAAATCTTAGTTACTCCAAAGTTTGACAGGCACAACGGAAATATTTATTTGGTTGACAATAGGTTTCACTGATTTTTTGCGTTGGCAGTTTTTGTGTATTGATAACGTTACGGCTCCACTGACGTGTAAATCCCTCCCTATTTTTTTCTTTGGCTGCTTTTCGGCTGTAGACTACATGCTGTTACATTGAATGTTTTGCTTAGTTTGCGGGTGGCATGTGACTGTGTCATTGTTATTCGTATGCTCCACTTTTTTATGCGACTCCTACTCTACCAGAACACTGACTTGCAGTATTTTGAAAAAAATAATAATAATAATAATAATAATAATAATAAATAATTGTTTAACGAAGACGCTGGATGAATGGAAGACGATACACGTATTAATAGGTTTGGCTGTCATTTAACTGGGGCGGCTCGGGATCGACGTCCCAAGAATGCGGGTCAGCTTGACTTGCCATCTGCTTTTCAGGCTTTGTTTACCAGCTCAGATGTACCCATAGAAAGAGTGCTTTTCCACATCGTACTGGGATCAACACTGCGGGTGCGCATTGCCGTGTTACAACTTTTTCGCATCTTTTCCAGGCCCCGTGTGGACTTCTCTACTGACACTCGTGACATGTTCATCTTCGGTGACAAACGGCCTCAGAGTTCCAACCACTAAGGAGGTCATAGAGCAGTATGGACCTAGGGAGCTTCTGGAGTATCCTAGCCTCCTTGAGCTGCATATGACAGACGTTTCAATGAGGATGATCAGGAACGTCGCGTGCGGTAAGGGCGTGTGTTTGGTTTCCGCAGCTGGTCGCAATGAAGATATCACTCACTCACTCAACGCACACAGACGAAGTAATAGACACTTCATTGCTGTTACGAACATAAGCTGATAAAAGTTTAGGACAATCCCGAAAACGTAGAGTGCTTTACAAAGTATATGGACTTCTTGCCAGCTCACGGTAGCTTCTGCGAATGACTGGTAATCAATCTTTTTGTGTGCCTGCGCGAAGTTGTTTATATAAATAAATTAATATCATTACGGAATGAAAAATAGATGCGTGGATTTCTGCACCATGGCTTTCTGCTTCCTACTTAGCGAACGGTACTTTTGCCGAGTCATGTTTTAGATTGATCACATTCATACGGACAGGGAAGCTGAGCAAGGCTATTGACAACCGTCATTGGGACTAACGATCATTAGTCTTCCAGATCATAACATCATATTCCTTGTGTCCTTTCGGAGAAATTCAAACAGCCCTTTCGCAAAAGTGTCATCGATCTAACCCGGTTATACCTCGGATAATTCTAGTCGAAATGCACTGGTTCACACGGTCAAACACAAGCAAGAATATTGTGGTATGCCTATCCGATGAAAGAAAGTCTATGAAAAGAGTGGATTCGAACACAGTAATTTCTCGTTGGAAGTGAATATGTAATTTCTTAGTTATGGCCGCATGTTTTTCATATGTGATGTTTATTGCACGTGGGTATGCACACGAAGGTCCACTTATATATACAATTTACAAAGCATTCAGTCATTTTTGAGCTTCGCTATATGCACTAAAAGACGACTAAGGGGGCTGCAAAGATAGGAAGCGTGTCAAAGTGGAATTCAAACTGGCTGAAAGTAATTTGTTTTTAAATGTGTCTCTTAGTTGGAGCATCATTCGGCTAAAATCAATTCTGGTTGAAAAAAACAGGTTAAACATGCATGGCTATTCAACATTTTCATATTCGACAAGCTGTGCAGCCCCATAAGCAGCTGATTGTCCCTTGCGTTAATCTACAACGCACTCTAGCTCTGTGCATTGAACGTCCTCACTCTCCATCAACTTTCATCTGTGTGTATGAACTTCCGCATTTCCAGCTCTGTTCAACTGCGTTGACAACTTCCCGTTTTTTACACGGGGCGGAACTTTCAGTGATAATGTTGGTCTCCGTGCCAGCTTTTTGTTGTCCGCTTCACCGCTTGTTTATAAGAGAAAGATAGAGCAGGAAAGGGAAATTCAGGCAGATTCGTCACGTTTATGACCGCTCAACCACCAAACACTAGAGAAAGCTCGATCGCTTCGGCGGATGACCCTGTCCCATTTGCAAGGACAGCATGTGCAGCGTTATCCTGTTTTTTTTTTTTTATTTTTTTTATTACAGCAGGGGCTTCCACCATAGCCTCACCGTTCCGTGGTGTAGAAAAACATTCGATAGCGACTGTGCTACTGCAAGTGCGTATGCTTTCAGGGCTACTAATAGGTTTCATGCGTAGCCCGATGCAAAGTTTGGCAATGGTGCTGCTCTCTCTATTTTTCTCTCTCGTTCGAATCTTTACCCCCGGTTGTGTTTGTAGATGACAGATTTCATCGTCTAGTATGATGGCAAATTAGCTGTTAACAACTATAATGCGTGTGTGCTTATGTGACAGAAAAGTATCCGCGGGCGCAGTACTTGGCTCTTAAACTAGTTCCCTCTTCAACTTAAGCCGATACGATCGACTCACTAGAGCTCACCTCCTATTTATCTTTTAGCTTATTTATTTTCACATCTTGCTTACATAATCTCTGCACATCTAACATTTTGAGGATCATAACGCGACAGAGAGAAAAAACAAATCAATTTGACACCTAAAACAATTCTCTGTCGCCACAATCCCCTCTATAACTTATCTAAATTAACATACGTTACTATTTGCACTAGCTCCTATTGAAGAGAAAACGTTTGTGATTAAGATATAATAAACGAACGTTTAAACTACGCTGTATGACATTCGCGCAAAAAGAATATGAATGTTACTTTGACATAACCCCGCAGTGCTATCTTGTATAACTTCATAGTTTGATACATTGCTCGTCTCGCATTTATAGGAAGGTGTGTCAGCGATCCAGAAGTACGTCGCAAACTTCAAGAGTGCTTTGAGTCCTATGTAAGTACTAAAACACAAGTGCGCCTCCAGATGCATTTTCCTTGCATGCATTTTCTATCACCAGTTTATCCTTACAGAAGAAGCAGTACAAAAACAATATCTTGCGACACAAATGCTTAGATAAAAAAAAACGAACACAATAAAAACTGCCATAAAGCTTCCTTCTGCGCACTACCAACTCACTGCGCCGACTGTCCATTGCACGGGGACTGAAGAGAGAGCACCGTTGCAAGCTGAAGTTGCAATGTCAACATCAAAATTCTCGGCGATTATCATAGCAGCACAAACATTTCAACTACATCATTATTAAAAAAAGCCGGCAACTGCACTCTCGGCGCAGCGACTTTTGTAACCCCATCTTTTTTACCGACTTTTTGTTTCTTTACAACGGTTTTAGAGATGTGACAGTTACCTTTTCTCGCTTGAGCGGCGCAAGAAAGTAATATTTATATAAACAGTTTAGAATTCTTGCCTCAGATTTATTTTCGGTGTGCTAGTGCTTAATTTCTGCCTGAGTAAATTGAAGTGCTGACACATCGCACCTAAAAGAAATGCCACCATTGGAAAAGTTCCAGCTTCCAGATAGAAAAACATAATCGATGAATTTTTTTATTGAAAACGCAGAGTTCGCCGCCGTAAAGACGAATATTTGGACTGTTATTCTTCCCTGGGGAAAGGGAAGAAGAGAAGAAACAACTTCTCGATTGTTGACGATGTGGCGAGGAGAGGAAGAAATTATATGCAGGCATTTTAGCCTGCATCAAAATCGTAGTTCGAGGCCCGCTTTGCTAAAAAAAATGGGGCATTGTCTCAGCAGTTTTCTACTTCGCCTCAAAGCACCTAGCAGTAAGTCCTGTGAGAGCAGCCTGCCGTCGAAACACCGAATTAAGTGTCCAATTTTATTTTTTCATGCTCGACCATGCACATGCTTGACAGTCTCATTTATGCCACATGTACAACAGTACGAAAGATCACCTTTCCAATCAAATTTGAGTACTTTCAAGCGAAGCCAACTTCTTAATATGTCTAACATGCATGAGCAAGCGGAATCTCACGAGGGAGAAGAAATACCATTGTTGGATTTAGCATTTTAAGGTGGATGATTCCGCCGTGGTCCCAGCATGTCGCCATTACACTTCCCATAAAGCTGAAAAAAAAAAAAAAAGGACACTGGTGTTCGGTCTGGAGGAAGGCGAAACGGTTCAGAGGCCATTCCTGAGGGCGCTATTTGCTTAAACATCGAGCCTGCAGTGCAGTGCACAGTATCATGTGGCTTTGGTAATGATCAGATGAAAGGAGCCCTGTGATGTCTAATGTGGTAGGAGGTGTTGCGCACTAAACTTTAAACTTATAGCCCAGGGATTGAATGAGAGAAGAAAGACGAAATGATGCAGCAGTTGGGCTGAAATATGGGGTATTCGGAAAAAACGTATTTGAAATCTGGACAATGACATGATAAGAATTTTCAAATTTGCCCTCAACTTTTTCTAGCAAATGTCCGGAATCACGAAATTGGAAGGGCAACGAGATGTACGGTTTGTCTTTTTAAGGAACGATAGCCGGGCAAGGAAGTGAAGACGCTCACACAAGAGGAGCGTCAAGTTGAACTTGCTAGTAAAAACTTTAGACGGGAACCACTTGTGCTCACAACGTAAACATGTTGACTTCTGGCTCGATAACGTATGCCAAAGCTATGCTGGTAAGGCTGTGCCATGGAAACAGCAGGACACAGTCTTTCTTCTGGCCTACTTTATGCACGTATATGAATAACTGTATTGAAGATATTGCTTTTGTATAGCATGCTTTTCGAAAACAAATGCCAAGAACTGCATAAGAAAGGTCTATAACAGACATGGTGAGCAGACGTGATAAGCCTTCACGACAAAACCTGTCACTTTTCATTAGTCTACTAGCACTGAGGACCCCACATCCGCATTTTGCGGCTGTCCGTTCGTTTGTTCGTTTGTTTCTGTTGTTTCTTCAGTTTGCTTGTGTACCGGTCCTGTTCACAATCACGCCTCTGGCTAGTGGTAGTCGGCAGGTGGGGTGGCCGGCAACTGATTGGTAAACATTTTGTGTGACGTCACGGGTCTGCACGCCATAGCAGAACGACGAAATTTGCCATCTTGGGTAGCACACTTCAGATGGCGATTGCACCCACCGAGACCCTTGTGTTGCGAGTCAGACCCGCTACTCCTAAACCACGCAAACAGCTTCGCGCGACTCTGATAACGCTAGAATTCATATCTATCTCGGGTCGCCTGTCACACACTGTGGCTGATTATAACTGCATGCAAATGAGCGCGTGTGATTCTCAAACTGAGTGCTAAAGTACCTAACTTGCATTTGGATTATCCCCGCTAAATGGGCATATTTTTTACTCATTTTGCACCGTCTGAATCATTAACGGTCAGCGAAGCCTCCAGCGACTAGTTCCCACCAATGTCACAGAAGAAATAGACGAGGCTCTCAAATGTGACTTCGTTACTGGGCGGATCAATTATTTGCTCTTTGTCCTGTACTACAAAGCATAGTAGTTACGTCGAAACACCTTTTCCTCACTTTACCAGAATGGACTCGTATATGTGGCTGTTTTCTTTGTTACAAAAGTAACTACACACCAATGCTTTCTATAACGCATTTGTCGCTCTATCATGACGCCTTTTTTTGGGAGCGTTTCTACTCCTTAAAGTAAAATAGCCACTTTTGAAACTTTGCAAACTTTTGCTGGGGGCTTAGCGCAGAACCTAAGTTCTCGCATTTCGTTGAAACTCGCACTCTTCTATTACCCGTCTGGTGCACTGGCATTGACCGCGTCTTTTTGCGCCTCTATGTTTAAACCAGCTACCTTAACGTTTTTTTTTTTTTAAACACCAGCTAAGTAATGGTAGCTTAACATCTATTTCTAACTCTTATGGTAGCATCTCTGCATGTACTGCTGCGCACAAAGAGACGCTTTGCCGGCGAGACCACATATTTCAACATGTGCAATTGGTCTAAAAAATAATGGTCTCAAATTCGGGATTGTTGCAATCACCCAGACCCCCATGTTTGGTTAAAATAACTTTCGGTGAGGAAGCAAACTGATCTCAATAACTGCGAGGCACGCCAACACGCTATAAATGCAACATTTCTTAAAAGCTATCTGACGTTTGGTGTTATTATTATTAGCGCGTTAGATATTTTGACTTGTTGCGCTCTGTAATAGCGAGACGCAAAGCTGTCTTTTTATTATTGCCACTGAGGGAATGAAAAATAATTAAAACAAAGCATATATCTGGAAAGAACTCTACTGGTGGGAGGGCACCTGCAGCTGCCTGTAAATGTCCACAGTTGAAATAGAGATGTCTTGTAATCACATAGCGCGCACGTTTCTTCACTCAAGTAATGTTCTTTACTTTCAGGCAGACTACGAACCGAAAGGCTGCGAAGTAACAACCAATACATACCAGGTAAAATATTTTGTCATCGTTTTATAGCTCCCCCCCCCCCCCCCCCCCCCCCCCCACACACATACACACAAAGATTTAAATTATTCCAATGAAACTTAGGCGGATGATTTAGAGTCATCATATTTTTACCTTGGGACAGCCGTCATTGGCGCAGCGTCAAAAAACTGGGGATAAGTTCTTACAAAGGAGGACCATTCGCATGCATCATAGAAGACGAAGATCACTTTACTTAAAGAACTCACTAAATATGTCCCGTCGTTCCTATATTGCAGTTTTATACTGGTGACAGTTCGGGGTCTTCTAGCTCGTACAGGCCTTATTAGCGACGTACACAGTTCCGTGTTACAGAATGCGCCTAGCGATATAGTGCGCCTTTGAATGCCGCTCATAAACAAGATTATTTCTTTAAAGTGTAAAGATTAGACTCCGCGTTCTGCAGAAAATACAGCGTTGGCGTTGTGACTGACTGGTCATCGGTATGCGTGATGTTATGAGACCACATGACATGACTGCGGTGGCAGCTGGTGCTGTTAACTTGGGCTTTGCCTTTGAGATGGGAAAAAGATCGGAAGCTTGCATTCCGGCACACGCGGATCCTTAGTTATACAGGTACGCTGCTCTTAGGCCACTCAAGCAAGCTTGTACGGCTTGGTTAAAGTTGGGATTTATATCCGTATAGGGTGGTCTCCTATATAATGGGGTATATCCCTAGCGAAAAACCTCTATGAGTCAGAATAACCTCATACAGATTTCTCATACTAAACTCTTATAATTCTCATATAATCTCACACAAATATCATTCAGCGTATGAAAAATATATGAGATTGTGTGAGATTTGTATGAGTTTAGTATGAGTTTTTATGAGAAATCTGTTGAGGTTATTGTGACTCATACGGTTTTTCCGCTGGGATCTTACTACTCTATGTTAATTATTGTGTGGGATAATGGAGGTAGCAAACAGATTACTGAATAAGCGAATGAAATCAGCCGTCAGACGGCAGCCAATATTGCTGTCGCGTTACATTCTTAAAGGCGGAGATTACGTGTGTCCTCCCCTTCCCCTTCACAGTTTTTTCACTCAGCTCACAGTTCTGTAAGCCAAGCTACAAGTGCACCTGATGGATGCGCAATTGGCTTAGTCTTCACTGCAACTAACATTCTGAACCATACTTGAAATGGAAGATCTCGGCAGAAGACTCCGTTATTCTTGTACCACAAATACATTGTAACTAATGAAGAGGTAGGCGAAGTTTGGAAGTTCAGAATGGATACTCTGCAGCACTTGATACTGTCGCGGTTTTCGTTTTGCAATGCATAGCACAGAAAAAGACGTTGTTTACAGTGTACCACCATGTGGGAGAACGAGCCATTCCAGCAAGTATCTGGATTAATTATAAACGCTATTAGAGCCGACGCAGATGGCTGTTTCTAAATACAGGTATACATGTATTTTTTACGGTGGAAACGAACTGACAATTCAGAGCTGCAATGTTGTTTTTATTTATACGAAATGTCGCTCTCGCCTTCTATGGCAGCAACTTGTAATAATCAGGTTAAGCAAAAACTCTCCGCTGAGGCCAGCGTTCTGATTTTTGCGGCAAACTCTTTGCCAGGAGCAAGTGTTTGCATATTTAGCAAATGTATGAACTGTAACATAAACTAAAATCAAATCCGGCTTCCTTGGTCATGATCATTAACTATGAGGCGACAGTGGGATACTCTCAAATGATGTTTTTAACAGGCTGACGGAAGGAAAGGATCGATCTAACCTCCTTCTTGCTTTAGATGTTGTTCCTGCGCTGGCATCGAGTAAATAAGACTGCCATCGAAAATCAATACCTTGCATTTCGGACAATATAAATAGCAAAAACTCGCAAGCATCCCTATACAGGAGCTGATGATGTACTGATTATTATATACCAGTCTTACGACGTGCGAAAAGATTTCATTGACCAGTAACTTCTTTTGAAAACAGGAACTTGTCCGATTTCTTGGTATGAGCCATTGAGACGTAAAGCTTGTACCTTAATACGCGACTATAGGGGTCAATTACTACAACTGCTCAAGTACAAAACACGTGGACCAAATAATATCAACTTCTCAGGTAATTTAGTTAAATATTTTGATTACAACAATAACAGGGCGATGTCTCGTAAGCAAAATTCATTTTTAATGGCTCAGAAACCTCAGTCGAACAAAACGTTTAAAATAAGTAAGATAGAAACACGAGACCATATAATCTCACTGGCTAATTCATCCATTCTAGCTCTTCAAATATGAAAGTTTTCTCCAAGACGTTCAGTTCAAAATTGAAGGTATTCGTTAACGGGGGACGTAGCTGGAGTAAAAAATGACGTAGAGCAATCTTTCCACAGTCGTGAAAATGAGTTTTTAATGCGTAAAAACGCAGAAGAGAAGGAGCCCTTTTTTAATGTGGTAAGTTAACCTCCATGACCATATTTTTATACATTATGAAAAAAAGACTTGATCGAAGATTTAAGTCTTTAAACAGTATACAAATGTTTTGATTTTTTCTCGTTTCCGATATAGAGGCCTCACCCATAAAACACCTAAGCGGCTGATAGCTCTCCTGCCCTTTCGCAGTGAAAATTTCTTAAACAGGGGAGCTTTTCAATTATCGTAGAGCTTAGTTGCAAGCGTTTGTTTATTTGCCAGTGTTATTTTTCATTCTGCTATAATCGCCGAATAATTATTCTCTGACCTTTTGTATTTAGCACTTTTTGAGAAAGAGTAGTTAACAAAGTAGGAAACATTTATAACAGTCAGGCTTGAATATATTTTCACTTTTATTGATAAATTCTATTTCGTCGTCACTATTGCCGCATTCTTACGCGCTTCGTGCTTTATGAGAAGATACTGTTGCGTGGTGGCGGCGCCGTCCGAAAACAGGAAGGCAGTACGAAGGCTCCCAAAATAAACTTTTTATTTTGATTGCTTATAACGCACCCACACACACATGAAAAAAAAAAAAAAAAAACAGAACTCGATGAAGGCGATACCAACAAATGTGCTTGACAGTCGTAGAAAAATAGAAACCCCATTACTCGAATTGGTGGTAAACTTAAAGCTGGCAATGAACATCATATTTAGGGCGCGAAAATTATAACGGCAATCTTTAGCAACGCAGAAGCTGTTCAAAATATAACATTCCAAGCATATTTAGTAATATCTCTCTTCAAAAACAATATGATATAGCACCGTGATGCTGGCTTTTACAATAAAAAAATAAACGTATTGTACTTCGCCGAACGGACTTTGTACCATTGTCAGCTTATCAGCGTTATAAACATCTGTGGGTCTAGCATTTCAATGTTTTCAAGTAAAGCTTTGATTCCTTTTTCCGCTGCTTCTAGTGGGTTCACCTCGGCGGTCCGCTGGTAAGAGGAATTCCCATCTTTCACCTAAAAAAGAAAATGTTTTTGCAGTCTTTGGCAGAAATAGACCCGATGGTCGCAAACAGTTATTGTAAGGTTAATAATGGTTAATAATAGATGCTGGTTCCAATGCTAGCTAAATTCGACAATTTTTTCCAAGGTCTGAAAAGCATTATCACTAAGAAAATTACTGTTGGCGCCGGCACCAGTCTTCCGAACAAATGAAGACAAACTAGAAAAGGGTTTAACGTGTTGAAAATGCAATTATCTGCTCCACGTACTTCATGGGCGCTGAAATGTTGCAAACTGCTTACCTTGAACTATGTAGGAACGCTGTAAACCGCGAGAACAGTCTTTTTTGTTGTTTTTTGTTCAAGATGCCTGATAATAGACATATTGGAAAAAAGGGGGAAGGGGGGGGAAGCAGAGTCCAAGAGGAAAAGTGTTCTGCACCTTTATTCTAGGAAAGGTGTTCTGCACCTTTATTCCTGACGTGAAAGTTTTGATTCGTCTTTCGCAAATATATCCTGGCGCCTTGTTAGGTTTGGGTTTATCGAATGAAAATGTTTACATCTTATTTGCGCAAGAGTGCTGACAAGGTGTGGTTGTAGTGGGCATGTACAAACCCCTTCGACTGATTTGGCTAATCATAACTGTTTGCATGCTCTAGCTTCACGAAATCGAGACTTTATTCTCAGATATTTTAGTCGTTAATAAACCAGAATTTGTAGCTGAGAAAGATGTTTCACAATATTTCTGTAAGTTATCAAAAGTCAAGCATATATTAAATATTTCAGTAATTTTTAAAATACGATTGATGACATATGAAGACGGCTTTCGTGTGTGTACCAGAACTGGCGGACGTCAGGAAACGGGCCTAAGTGTAACTACTAAGCTTTTTAACTAATTTTGAATAATTAATATTTGTCTACTACATTCAGGTGTCCATCTGCAATAAGAAATTTATAGCAGGCCATATTAGGTTTAGGACTTCAAAAATGCGATTACCCCGCGCTATGGCTCAACAAATGTTGGCGCCAAAAGACGCATGTTTTAAGAAAGTACGCGCTCTAGTCACGACCCCCAGTATCGTCAATCAATGGCGCAAATCTCCTGTCATCAAACTTTTCTGTGTCATCTGCGGCGCGGTGGTCGCCAGTGTTTGCTACCACAGCCCACGCGCCAAGAAGAAGGTATGTGGCAGTGGCACTTTTGACTGGCGGTACTGGAGGCCATGCTTGCAGCGCAGGATTTTCGAAACCGTGTGTTTTTTTTTTCTTGGTGCGGGATAGGCAGAAATCCTTGAACTGGCCCAAAATCTTGAAATAGTTTTCTAAAAAGCTTACTAAAGCGTAAAGTACGTGGTGTCGACATTTTAACGTCCAGAGGCAACTAGGTCAACGAGGGACCGCGTAGTAGAGGTCTTCAGATTAATTCCGACCATTAATGTCATATAGCAGCAGCACTTTCTATTTCTCACCATCGAAACGCGGCCTCCGCTGTTGTATCATCATCATCATCATCATCATCATCATCATCATCATCATCATCATCATCAGCCTGATTATACCCACTGCAGGGCGAAGGCCTCTCCCATATTTCTCCACTTAGCCCGGTTCTGTGCTAGCTGCACCCACTTGACCCCTGCGAACTTCTTAATCTCATCCGCCCACCTAACTTTCTGCCGCCCCCTGCTACGCTTTCCTTCCCTTGGAATCCAGTTTGTTACCCTCAGCGACCATCGGTTATCCTCTCTTCGCACTACATGTCCTGCCCATGTCCATTTCTTCTTCTTAATTTCCACTAGAATGTCGGTAACTTGAGTTTTTTCTCTGACCCACTCTGCACGCTTTCTATCTCTTAATGTTACCCCTACCATTTTTCGTTCCATAGCCCTCTGGATTGTCCTCAACTTAAGTAGAACTCTCTTGGTTAGCCTCCACGTTTCAGCCCCATAGGTGAGTACAGGCAAGGCGCAACTGTTGTATACTTTCCTCTTGAGCGATACCGGTAAGCTGCTAGTCATAATCTGCGAGTGCTCGCCAAATGCGCTTCATCCCAATCTTATTCTTCTTGTTATTTCCTTTTCATGGTCCGGATCTGCGGTTACTACCTGTCCTAAGTAGACATATTCGCCTACTA
>JAJIZL010125023.1:463669-474486 GCA_023969395.1 Amblyomma maculatum
CCTCTTGAGCGATACCGGTAAGCTGCTAGTCATAATCTGCGAGTGCTCGCCAAATGCGCTTCATCCCAATCTTATTCTTCTTGTTATTTCCTTTTCATGGTCCGGATCTGCGGTTACTACCTGTCCTAAGTAGACATATTCGCCTACTACTTCCAGTATTTCGCTACCTAATGTAAACTGCTGTTCCTTCCCGAGGCTGTTGAACATTACCTTAGTCTTCTGCATATTGATTTTCAAGCCTACCTTTCTACTTTTTCTGTCTAGGTCATCAATCATTATTTGCAGTTCATCCCCCGAGTTGCTTAGCAAAGCAATGTCATCAGCAAATCGCAGATTACTGAGGTATTCTCCATCTACCCTTATCCCTAACTGCTCCCATTCCAAGTCTCAGAATACTTCCTCTAAACAAGCTGTGAATGCCGTCCCGGTAATCCGGCTCAGGAGCCGCAATGCGTGCCCTGTGAGCAGTTGCGAATGGTTGTGTTTAATGTTACTTATTTTTCAAACAAAGCTTCGTGAGTGACAAATATGCGCTTACTAATGCACGTTTTCAATGCATCAGCGCTGCTCGAAGCATTACGACTATCCACTGCTAACCATATGCCTGGCGGTATGTTACATTCAATATTTTTCTTTCAGTTACTGCAATTTTCATTTTCCATGAAGTGCGGACTGACTTCACTAATTCTGCGCTTTATTACATTCTCGCAGACAACCGAAGCATGAAGAAATTATATCGATCACTTCGTTTGTGTCGGAAAACTTGGCAAGTTCGAAATCGAAAGAATGCGTGATTTCCTACCAATAAAAATTTCAAGTCGTTCGACGCTGCCGAACGTGGACATCCAGCGCTATTTCACGAAACACCACCGTTGGGGGCACACCTCGACGCTAGCATTGACGCCTAAATGTAGCGTCTTGTGATTTTTATTTTTTCTATTTTGCATGTCTACTTTAATTAATTTTTTATGTTGTGAACACATAGTATGCATGTCACGTGCTAGGCACGCTGTTTCAATGCTGAGGCAAACACCTGCTTTAAGGGTAATTTCAAGGGGTGATTCCGCCACCATCACCTGAAAATTGCCCAGTATGCGTAGAAGAGCTAAAGCTGTAAAATTCAGATCAAGCCATTGCCTTGATATCTGTAGTGCAGCTGAGCATGTACTGCCTCGTCACTTATCAAGCAACGTTGCCAGAAGCCTCTGGTTTTCTGAGGATGCTTCTCAATAAACAAAATAAGATCCCTCAGTCACGAAGCAGCTGATTTATATAAAAGACTGCGCTCACAACAGGGGATAAATGATCGATTTCAGTTGTGGGTCGCATATCATGCTAAATCCGCCCATATCTGCGGAAATTTAGTCACGCCCATGAACGCTTGGGTTGTTCAGCTTACACCGTGGACAGCCCAAATTATGATAAGCCCTCAAGGGACGTCGAACTACATCACTGATTCGGGTTTTGCACAATGCTGGTCAGGCGAACAGACCAGAAGCAATTGATGGCTGAGGCGGTCGCGGTGAACTAACCGATCATCACAGTGAAGTGCAAGGCACGGATGCACTTCATGCTCTGCAGATATTTTGACTGCATCGAGTTTTTCTGAGAAAATATAAATTCCTCTGTTAGCGAATCCCTTACAGGAATGCCACGTCTGGAGTTATATGATACATTCAGATCTGGCATATCAGAAATCGGCCCGATCTGGAAAGATACGCCATTTGTGGTACACCAAATCAGGAATTGAGCAGATATGACAGGAAGATATGCAGTATCTGTATAATTTCTGATCTGGAGTACCACATATGTTATATATGGCCAGAACTTCAATTCTTGATGTCTAGTACCACGCATGGCGTATTGGCTATATTTGTTATTATTAACATTTAAAGGAGCGAACAACACAGATAAGACAACGGGACGGCGTCTTCACTGTGTCTTTCTATATTTTTCCCGCCTTTAAATGTTGAGAATGTTCTTTCAACCAACTAGCCCAACCACGAATTCTCATATCTGTACAATTCTCAACTTGGGGTATTCGATGTAGCATATATCGCTAGGTATACCATGCCAGAGAAGATCTACGCGACCTTTTTTGCACTGTACACATCTCGGACCAATACACGTTTGTGACTAAAATAAACGTGGGCTTCAATTTTCAATGCATCTTATACAGCTTAAATGACTAGGACTGATAGCCAACGCAAAGACAGCTATTTGTTTCGTACGGCACGTTTTGCCTCTGATGCGCGCGAGCAATTACATTCGAGCAGAAGTAATTGAATGGGATGGCTGCCTCTGACCTAATTCTGCAGCGTGCTCAGCTTCTTTGACATTTTATTATCAATCAGTGATTGTGCAGTAGGTCGTCTCGTTGCTGATTCACCCTAGCTTTTATAGGGTGTGTATTTGGTAACGCGTCGGAGTGGGTCGCCCTGCGAGAAATCTCAGCACAAAGATAGGAGACTAGTGGTAACACATTTACTGTCCTTGAATTCTCGCTCTGGTGAACCTGTTGGTTTCGTGAAATACTTCGTCCGGTGGGCGTTACTTGCGTCTATTTTACGCCATGCAGCGTACGCCGCAATGGTGAGCGCGCCAACTTGTCGGACTGTCCTCTGGAGAGTGTCTTTCCCATTGCCAAGCACGCTACGCTGGGCAGTTGTTACACCATAATGACTCCCAAGTTGCATCCAACTGAAGTATCCATCCCACGAAACGAGCATCCTACCCATTTGTACCCCAGGTGCAGTCCTTCCAGTTCCGCGCGCTCTCCCGAGCGCACGGCACCAACGATGATGTCAGGTGCACGGACACGTACATGTAGACACAACACCAGGCTACCGCCGCGAATGCTTTCAACCACAGACCCGTGATCGTGGCTAGACTGCGTTTCCGGCTACTAATAACTATATAGACTGTAACGAAATAGTCATTAATACCAATCATCGCATGGAAAATAACATTATACTGTCCTTTCCGGCTCTCAAGCCGCTTTACACCGCTCCTGTGATGGAAACTTTGCTCCCCTTGCCCTGAGGAAGCTCACCGTTCTCAGAACTCCAATACTACAAGCCAAGGTTTTCTGGGCATTGAAGTTTAGCTCTGCTAGGAACCAGCAAGCGCATGCGTAGAACGAGAATGTGTATAACAAGGGCCACATGCAACACACCGAACAAGTGCCTCAGACCGCAGCCCAAGAGTACTCACAAATTCCGACACATCATTGAGGAGACAGGTTCCATTTTGCTCCCTCCCCACACAAAAGAACATGACGCGGTAGGAGGCCATGACTTGGCGCACACTTCTCTACCACACAATGAACACTTCGCACTATTACACAGTTTCACATTCAGCTTATTACTAGGGTCTACGTGTTTGCATTGGCTGTCTATATACCATGAAATGTGGACGTTCAAAAATCACGCAAATCTTCCACCTATCCCCTCCTCCTGACCGGGAACCCGAGAAACTGCCCTCCTTAGCTCGCAGCTGGGTGATCAGCGTGGCTTAGTGGGACAAGCTAAGGTAGTTACATGAGAAACATAGGTTAAATGCGCCACCCTTCTTTGGCAACAACTTTGTAATGCGGGAATGCATTTGGGCGGTCCTACATGTACCTTCCTTCGTCCTTCCGCCCGTTTTTCGGTCATCAGCCCACACGGCGAAGAAATATCTCTTCCGCCGGCAGGCAGAATGAAGTAAAGAAAATATGAGAAGACATACGCATAAACCCCAGTGGTCTAAATGATTCTTGCACACGTAGCAGTTAGTGAAAGCAACTGGCCCACACTTTGTTTAGGCATCGCTACTGCAAATATAGGATTATTCGCGAGTAACCCACACTTGGATGTGTCCGGAGGGCGACATGACATCTAAATAGGATGCATGAAAGTTTTCGTAGCACATTTACTTCGACGTAAATTGGAACGACAGCAGCACCTACTTTACACTCAGTTAGAGGTTCATAAATTGTCAAGGCCCATTTTTACTTTTAGCGCTTTTCTTGTATCTTAGGAGAAGTGTTGATTCAGCATTTTTTTTATTCCCAGTACCTCTAAAGGCCCTCATACAAGGGAATTGTATAAGGGAGCACATAAACCCATATATCAGAAATACCGCAGTGATACTTCAGCAACTCAATATCACACAACGCACTTGACAACTAAATAAATATAGAGTGCAAATCGGCTAGTTCACAGCGTTTTACTGCAAGGAACTTATCTTCAGTACCCTTGTGTTATGCCTGGTTATTCCAGTTTAATATTGTGCGCGGAAGGAATGATTTTGCGTAAAGAGATATGAGCAGCAAGTTACGCGTTTTAATTTGTTATTGTGATCACGGCGCGGGTAGAGTGCAGGAGGCGGCAAACATAAATGATCATGAAAGGGGAAATGATGATACAGCTCACGAAAGAAGGTTACGCGTAAAAATGGTGTCGCTATGATTGCAGTTCGCTTTGATTTAGCACTGAGGCACTACTGAAGCGTGAGTAAGCAAAAAAAAAATTAAACGGCTCGGTCTTACAAGGATTCAATATTTTTTTAATGAACTATGCTTTTCTAGACTCATGCGTGTCGTGTGCAGAAAGTGTGATCAGAGCTTGTGATCAGAAAACGACTACCCCCTTGCCACAAAAGGAAAAAAAGCCAGTCGTCTCCGCCGAGAATCGAACCATTATCCCGCGGCTCCTCAGCCGAGCGCGCAACCCACTACTCCTTTTTCCTTTATTACCTGCCACATCAATACAGAGCAAGAATGCGAGACACATTTCTGTTTTAGAACTTCGCAGACACACTGCTAATAAAAATAAAAGCGATGTTGCACGAAAAGCAGTTGACTTTTTTTTTTTTTTACTGCACTCGAAGTATAGAATATAAGGGATCTTGTGTACATATTCTATACTTCGAGTGCAGTAAAAAAGGAGAGACAACTGCGTTTCGTGCAACATCGCTTTTATTTTTTTTTAGCAGTGCTTCTGCTAAGTTCTAAAACGAAAATACGTCTTGCTTTCTCGTTCTGTACCTTCGATCTTTTCTTCCATGCGCTTTGAAAGAGGTCCATTTTTCTGGGCCCCTAGCCATGCAGATAATCATTTAAACGAGCTGGCTGATTTCTTAGCAAGGTCGCCTCTCTTAACGAGTCAGTGATATGTACTGTCATCAACTTCAGTCTGCTGGCGATTTCTAATACATATCAGCCAGGCTACCTTATCCCTTAACTAAATGCTGCTGTTTATCATCGCTTAGCATATAATTGGAACGGGCGTTAATGTAAAACCATGTTGTCTGATGTATCGGTATGTTGCGGTGCAGGATGTTCAGGTTGAATTTATATACACGCAGATGTCTGTGGATACCGGTACACCTATGGGACGCATGCAGTGAAATAGGATCTCAAGCACATTCTCTCCTTTCTTGCCAAAAGTTCAAACTTCAGGGAAACAGCTGTCTGGAGCTCTCTTTATCCAGATTAGGACTCTCCTTGTCAGTACCAATGTCAATATCGTTCGGTGTGAGCGCCAATTATTTACATTATGTTCAGTTTGTGGGATACTCCATGATTGTTCAATTGCAACTGGTAGGCTGAATTCCTACCTCTTATAGGCTCGTTTCACGTCACGTCACCGCACGGTATGAAAGCTGTTGGCAGCCATGGCAACGAAGAAGAGGAGCGTCGTTCGCCACTATTTTTTGGTCACGGTGACCGGGCAACGCTATAGTGACGCTGTCCACTCATCGCATGTCTTCACGTCTGGTGGATTCGTACGACAGACCAAATCGTGCAGTTTAGCATGATCTGACTACTAGAACGTTCTAGCACACTGTTGACGTGACGTCAGTGATTTCCGCTTTTGCTCCAGTCCGTGAACGGTGTTTTCAATATTCGGTTCCTTCATGAACGACACTTTGTTTGTATTTGCCTAGCGAAAGCTTTCCAGCCGTCCCCCCGTACCCAAGCATGCACAACGTAACATACATTGCGGTGAAAAGCCGGACAAAAGCGAGAAACACTTTGAGGGACTAAACTTGTTCTACAGCGAAGAAGGCACAAACAGGTGTTACACTGTTCTGTATCCCGATAATCTCAACCTGACGCTTGTACTGCACGTAGTGGTCTGTCTGTTACCCACAGTCCCATAGAAATGATAGCAGGAGCTCATTGGTACCGTACCACAGCTAGAAGGTATATTCGTCACTTTCCTCTAGCACTTTAGCGCGCTGACTGTTACGCTGCCTAATCTTCGGCTTTTAAACGTACCGCGAGCAGTGAGGATCAGTCCGAATGGTTCTTCTCCAATAGTTGAAAGTGGCATGTTTATGAAGCTGGCAATGAGTAAGTGCGATCACCTGCACAGCACAATACCTTCTGCATATTATATCATATCGAGGAGGACAACAACAGTGCAGGCATTCAGGGGGTTGTTGTTGTTGAAAACCTTTATTTCCACCGAGAAGCAGCTCCGTTTCGGACTCCCCGGCACGCAGGCCTGATTGAGCCTTACTCAGGAGCCTCGCGAACTAAGGTCTGGTGAATATGCATTGTTGCTTCACTGCCTCAGCCGCCAGGCGGATGGCTTGCTGCTGCTGAGCGGGGTCCTCGCTTCGCAGCAGGGTCTCCCAGGCGTCTCTATCTATATTTTCCTGGGCTGTTGTTACATTCCCAAATAATATGATCTAGAGTGCCCCATCTCCCACATGTTATGCAATGTAGATCCTTTTCATCTTTTGAAATTGTTGCATATACCCAAAAGGGACCCTTGTAGTCTCCTTCATGCAATTGCCTCCCCGTTTCCGAGGGAACGGTCTGGCGGCGGATAGACCCTTCTGCTTAGTTTATAGTGCTCTGTAACCTCTTTATACGAGATTAGGCTATCTTTTATATCCATGAAAGAGGGCTGCTCGGCAGCATTCAGGGGGGAAAAAGTGCAGGTGACGCCACGCACAACTGACAGCTACTCTGGACAACAGCGCGCCCGCCCAAGGCTCTCCCCTCGTGCAGTGCTCTAGGAGCGAGATTAAGTTCGGCCTGGCGTCTGCTATTTTCTCCTGCCGTGTGAATTCTCGCCGCGCATGGGCGGACAGCACTTCATAAATGACCGTTTAGTTATCGCGGTATGATCAAAGAGACCCTATATTCGTTCATGCGCTTAGGCGGAAGGCATGAATCCTACGACGAAAAACGCTAAGAAGACAAAATCAAATTGTGCGGTAGCATTGATCCCCTGCTACTTGAGAACGATGAAATGGGCTTTGATGTAGCGCTTGTGCCAAAAGTTGGCCTTTCAGACAACAAATATTATTTGATTCATGCTACCAGCTGCATTACTCGTGAGCAACTGGAGGCGAATAGGTCACACGAAGCCCAGCATTATTTGACGAGCGGCTTCATTCAGGAGCTGCTATTTAAGAAATAGATGACATCTTAATTTTCCGTGGAATTGTGAGAATCTGCGTTGAAACTACAGCTTTTGAAACCGCGAAAATGTTGATCATCGGTTAGCGCTGTGCCGAGTTTCCCTTCAGGTGCGATGTCGTTCAAATGCGGAAGTATGCTCTGTCTGAGGCTGCGGATGTGTGAAATTATCGAAAGGCAGTGAAGCTTCTGCTTTCCCGATACTCGTAGCAAGTCAGTGCAGTGTGAAGTGTGGCTTTTTCGCAATTCTATGTGCGCAATCTCTGCTTCCCTTACGTAATTCACTTGTAGTATGCATTTCGGATACTTTGCGGATCGCTAGTTTCACATATTTGTATGCATGCTACGATACACTGCGAGTCTCATCCCTTCCGTTCAGCTGAACCTTTTTTTTTTCAACTCGCCCACCTAGGGCTGAATATTTCACGCCTGCTCATAATAAATGTTTCCCTCTCTCTCTCTTTTCTTACACAGCAGATTTCGACAGCGCAATTCGCCTTTAGTGCAGCAAATTACAGGGTTCACAGCTCAGTGCAAATTCCAACGCTCCCAGTAACCCCAATGAAACGAGGACGCGACGACGACCAGGGATATGGCGGACCGGAAGCAGAAAACGGTTTCATTCTTCCCGTCGTCCTCAGCGTCGGAATCCGGATGAGTCGATAGCAGCCGACAGTGCACACAGCCTATAAAATTATTTTAGATCTTTTTCAGCAAATGCCATTTTACTTTAATCTTCTGTCGTTTTCAGTCGCTACATTTTTCGAAATTCCCTCTAAGCTCCAATATTTTTGTCGTAATCGGAGATACAAATTTCCTTTATATGCTACTACATCTGGGCCGATCCTCCATGCCGTTATGTGCCATGTTTCAAGAGGCCTAGAAGAAGAAGAAGCGAAGTGGTTGGCACCCATCTCTTTCCCGTTAGCGCCTGTGGAAATTTTCTTTTGTACGCTCCAACTGCTTGGCTAATCCACCGCGTCGGCACGTGCCATGTTTCCAGAGGTCAACAGCAACAGCGAAGAACGAAAAAGCACAGCAACGACTGGAGCCTCTGTGCACCGTCGAAGTATGGACTAAAACAGGTTATTCCACTAAAGGTATTCGCAATGTACACTGGAACCTGTGGCCTCCGTGACGTACGGCGGAACTCCAGCGTACCCGTGGAACCCGCCCGATGGCCGCTGCGTGCTTCCTTGCATCCAGTAAAATCTGCCAAGAAGACATTGGACGCCTTTTGCGTTCCCTGCCATGCCCCTTACGTGTTAGCGCAGCGGCCACGAGAAAGCTTCCTTGGCGGCAGATCACCCGCGGCGTCTCCTCCGCGTCTGACATCGGCGCCTCCCGCCCGCACTCGAGGACGTATTGTTACGGCGGGAATGAGGGCTGTGTTCTCACCGATAATCTCGTCCCGTTCAGGATCACATCTGTCGCGATGCTCCTCCAAGGCGTCTCAGGTCAGGTATGGTCATTATTCGGGCATTGCAGCTTTGTAGATAACTCTTCCGAGAAACATTATTGGGAATTTTTGAAGCATGCATTTGTCGGGGGTTTGTTCGCGTAGTTTTACAACCGTAAGCTCAGATGTGTGAACACCTGTTGGCCCGCCATCCATGCAAGTACGCACGGTGACGAAATCTGTGAATAGTACCTTTAACTTAACTGTGCGGCAGGTTTTAACTGTCAGTGAACTGGCCAATATAGTAGGATAGTGTTTGGATATGTTTGTGGGAACTGTCTGAGCTTCCGATGCGTGGCAGCTGTTAAAGTGTTCCTCCGCTCACGCCAAGTAGTCAAAACTGCGGTAAAAGGCCGATATGCTGTGTTTTAAAAAATAGTTATGTGGAAACTGTAGGTTATAGCAAGATAATTTTGATTATGATGGTAATGTCCTTAATGAATATATTTATAAAAAAGGTCCAGGCTTTCCGATGCTTCGCAAATAGTTTCTTCTGAAGTCCGTTCTGCTCTCGCTAGCGAGTAACTAAGTCTCCACACGATACCAATGGGCTGCATTTTTAAATATAAATAGCAAAAAAAAAATTACAATCCTGGCAAGGAATGACGTGCACATATATTTATGCTCATGCAGTATTCTACTTATGCAGTATATGGGAAAAATCACGCTCAAAAGCTCTTAGCCTGAACTTTGCTCAAACTTTTCTGGTATGTGGTCATGTCGCCGATGTAGGACTAAGGGGAACCCACTCTTGCAAGAGGGGTAGTGTACAATCCCTCCAGTATTGTTTGCCTTCATCGCTTCACGGATGGTAACAGGCCTGATTCTTTATTTAATACGAACGAAGTGTATCGTGTTATGACGAAAGCATTTAGCGCATTTAGCGCAAAAGAACACGGTGGTATGAAAACGCACACACACGTGAGAGCTGTCTTACCGCTGTTACGCGCAAAAAGAAAAAAAAATATTGTTATTCCTACGTGCATTTTTTTTTTTCATCGCTTGCGTGCGGGCCTGTATGATTCAAGAATTGTCACGTCTACTCTGAAATTTCCTCACTTTACGTTACATTGTTTTTTAAGGCAGCAGGCGCATTGCAAATAGCAAACCACTGTATTCTGAAGCATAACATTAGATTGGTACCATGTATTACGGAAGTTATTTATTAGATTACATTTTCTTGTGGATAATACTATGACAGCCAGCCAGGCATTTGCCTAAAAGCTGGTTTACTCAAATCCGCAAATTGTTTAACGCCCTCAGAGTTTGAAATTTACCATGCACTCTATAAGTCGTGCTTACTGACTACTTTTCAGTGAAAGCAAGTTAACAGATATGGTAAAGAATCTCCATTCAGTATAACAACACACTTAAGTCGCACCAACGGTTCTTTCGCGGCTCCGAGAGCATCCTTCAAGGGATTCCTGCTCCAATAGCGCCGTTATAATACAACGGCAACGCAAGTGAAGGGTGGCTGATCCTGGCCCTAATGGGGCTGGGACAGGTAGGTCACCGCTGCTCGCGGCGGGGGCTAGCCTGCAACTGAATTTTTATCTGTTGTAGGCCGTCATTGCACCCTCCACCGCTTCGGTGGTGGTGGACGAGGGCTGTTGTTGCGGCGCGCGTTTTTCTGTCGCTCTTTTTTTTCTTTCCTGCCTATTTTCTCTTCTGCCCGCACACGGCAGCGGAGGTGGCTCAGCTACAGAGCCAGTAGCAGGCCCGTACATCTTCTTTTCTTAATTTCTCGAGAGATGCACTTATCTGATCTCATGACTGCACTAATGACTTTAAACTAGAAAGACGGATATGTCCTCCACCAGACAAGAAACTAGACAAAAGGCAGGAAGTAATCTGGCGTCGGCTCCAGACGCCTGTCTTCTTCAGCCCATCTAAATTACCGCACATGTACCCAGCACAATACAATCCAAATTGTAAACA
>JAJIZL010125024.1:0-32773 GCA_023969395.1 Amblyomma maculatum
TGGACGAGGCAACATGTTATGGGTTTAAAACGAATACATTTACCCAAATTCCCTGGACAGTGAGAAGTGTATCAACTTCTTTGCCTTTTTTTGTCAGCTGTGCCATGCATTGACATTTCTGTCTGCCATTGTGCAAGGCCTAGAACCATGGACATTTTTTAGGCAGCAG
The DNA here is from genome assembly GCA_023969395.1 of Amblyomma maculatum. Classification (NCBI taxonomy): domain Eukaryota; kingdom Metazoa; phylum Arthropoda; class Arachnida; order Ixodida; family Ixodidae; genus Amblyomma; species Amblyomma maculatum. The sequence continues at coordinate 170 of JAJIZL010125024.1, forward strand.
TCTTTTGTTTTTAAAATATTACCTTATGCTTGTCTCACTTTAAGCTATCTGCCATGGTTGTTTACAGTGACCCTAATGTTTAGCTGCTGAGAGCGAGGTTGAATCCTACTTGGGGTGGCTGGCTGCATTTGAAAACTGCTTGTAAACTGTGTAATGTCAGTGTGTGTCAAAGAACTTTGAGGTGATCAAAATTAATTTGGAGGCCTCCACTACAATCTGCATTGTAGCTCGTGGCTAGTTCGGGGTGCTGAACTACATGTGTTATCTGTTCATATGTTATTGCTATCTACCTAAACCTCTATTTAATACAGAGAATCAGTTCAGTGGTCTTTGCATGTTAATATCTAGTTTCTTTCGTTTTCTTTTTTATTAACCGTTCTTTGTCTCTCTTTTAGCTGTAAACAATTACTAGTAGTATTGACTCCTATAAGTGCGCCATTTGCTGGTGAACAGAAGTGCCTTGTAGTGTGCACACGTGCTGCTGGCACATATCATTTCACTTGCGAACTTTTCAGCACATGCCTTACCAAGTTCCCGGCGACCTGCCAACCATGGAGGAGCTACAAGAGTGTGCCCGCCTCCAGATGAGCTGGGAGACAGAAGGCCAGGTCACAGTGCAGTCGCTCGCAAAGGCGACAAACCCTTCAGAAAAATTGAACCTCATGGTTGGTGGTGATTGCATTTTTTACGTTTTTCTTTTTCTCGGCAACTACTTAGTGTGGCACTTCTGTGTCTTGCAAAAGGTGGGACATGGCCAGATTTGGAGGCCGTATTTGAACAATGTGAGCAAGGTTGCCTGATAGCTTTACCGGTTAAGAAATTTATGAAATTTTTCTTGGATATCGGTGTAAGGATGAAAACAGCTGCTACAAGAGGCGCTGGTGTTGATAGTGTATGATAAGCCACTGCTCGTCCAGGCGACATTGCTTCATTGGGAGACTCGTGAAGGAAATGTAATCTTTAATGAGGTCTAGTGCAAAGTAGAATATATACAGGAGAACAGAGAACAGGGAGAAGATGTTGGATGATCGTGAGGTGAAGTTTTGTGAATTGTTAGCGAGCCTAGCGCGAACGCTCCTGCCCGCGCCACTGCCCTTTTCTTCTTCCTTGCTCGTCCGTAACAATCGCTCGTGATGTAGTAGAGCTTTCAGACAGAAAAGAAGTAATAGAGACACAAGGTTTATGCTTTCCTGTTGCTTTTAAGGTCGTTTTCTAATATATGAGGAATATGGCTGGGATCTATTAGTGATGCTGTGGTCGACAATGCTCTCTAGGTGTCTCACTCCGTTTCGCTGTGACCTTACTAATGATCACGACTGTCGAGCATACAGCTGCTGCTGAAAACCTGTCGCCGCCAACTGAACGCGCCGTGCCGAACAGGCTGATGTTGAATTGACCCCCAAATGGCTCTCAGCACCACTATGGTGGCTTGCCTCTCACTTGTGTCAGGTTGAAACAGTATGGGGTCTTGATAGAACCAGCTGTGCCACTGCTTGAATGGGGAGAACTTTACAGGTCACCATTGATTTGATGCAGTCTGGTCTGAGAAGCTCTCTGTTAACCCAGGGTCAGATTGTGAAGAATGGATGCTCTGGGCTGATGCGCGTGTATGCCTTCCCCCCCTTCTCCCCCATTATTGGTGGGTCCTCCCCACGTTCATACTACACTACTGGAATGTACCCAGAACTTCATTTGAATGACACTAACCAAAAAACAAAGTACGATCAATGGGATTAATGCAATAATAATGCAGTGGCATTAGTTTTACAACACAGAACACAAATGCAGCCAGTAATCCTCAGTTGCAGAGATTGCAAGGGACATTTCCATGGGCAATATGGCGTGGACTTTCTTTTTCACGGTTCCAAAGTGGGAGAAAGGTAGCAATGTAACTATTAAATAGATAGAGGGGGAGGGTGAGTCAAGGCAGATTTAGATTTGAATTTTTCTTCTCATCTCACCACATAGAAACCTGTAACCTTGTTTGTAAACGTACTGCATTTGTAAAAAAAATAAAAAAATGTGTCTCACGGTTCTTCTTTTTTTTTTTTTTTTGGCTGGTTTTCTTTTAGTAACTTTCTTTAGCATCTCTTGGCTCCAGGAAAGATTCTCATTGCAAAACAATTTCTCAGTATGAATCAAACAATTTATTGTATGATGTTTCAGTGCAGTTTCTGGCGTTTTAGGGAAAAAGAAAAATAGTACTCAGTACCCTTTTTTTGAGCCAGTATGGGAATGAAAGGTTATTGTATAATAGTATCATTAATTTCCAGACCTGACACATTTTGACTTGCTGTCATTTTACAGTGACCAAATTGTGTGCGCCAGCTGAAATTTGGCACCTTTGCCTTCAAAACAGGCTTTTTGTAAATGCTATGAAGCACTGTGGAGCACAAATTTCACCAGCTTATACTTTACAACAAGTACAGTTTAAGTGCAGAAATTGCTTGTGCATTGTTTGTTTGCTTTTAGTGTGGCTTTAATGTGTCCGTCTTAAACTTCATGATTGCGGGGTGTGTCTGAGGCTTCACAGGCATATTGCGTTTGAGCATACATGGACCTCGCATCTGTTTTTAATTTTAATTTTCTTTTTTGCGTGTCTTTCGGCTCTTTGGCTTGACCAACAGAGGAAGCAAGTGCAAGATTGCGAAGCCATGTGGAGGGTACGGTTGAAAGATGCCTTCGTGAAGAATGTCAGATCTCTCTTCAGCCACTCCTACTGTGAGTGGACATCTGTATTGTAGCTTTCATATTATTTGTGTACGAGGGCACTGCAAATTAGTTTGAATGCTTTGTTGAATGTTACAAAAGTTCGAATTCAAGAGTGTACTTTCATAAAAATGGCGATGTAGTTAGTATTATGAATCTTGATTACTCGGCCGATGCTGGGAGAAGATGTAGTGCGTGCAGTTTGTTTTGTATTTTTGCTCACAGCACAAAACCTTTTTCTGCTCATACCTTTAGCAAGTTTTGTTGTGTTCAACTGTTCTTTCAGTGGAATAGATCATCATGAACATGTAAAAGCTGCGCTGCTTCCATTTTAGATGTTATGTATGGCTGGCAAATGCATTCTGCGAAATATATGTCTGGACACCCGGAATAGATTTCCAAAGCTTGATGATTTCATTCATAGCCTTGTTGACTTCTGGTTGGATCTGCTCTGTGTGATTATTGCTGGTAATCAGCTGCTGTATAAACTAGGAAATGGCACTTGTAGGCACTCTGTGATGTATGGGCTCATTTGAACCTACTAAGTATCAGTATACCTCACAGGATGAAGATGGAAATCAGAGACGGAATAAAGAAAAGATTGAAGTGATACTGGCATTTCATTTTTTCTCTTATCTTTCATCAGTGCAGGGATTTTAGAAGGCAGTAATAGCTCAGAAGGTTTTGTTGATATACAGTGGTGGCTATTAGAATATTGGGCTCACATTTCAGGTTCACATTTTGCCCTTCTGTTAAAAGACTTAGCCGTCTTCATTGCCCTGTGCTCACTGCTTACCTCAGTCTCTTGTTATCTATATCACAAGTATTTGAATTTCGCTCTTGAAATCGCTTGTCTGTTACTGTGAAAAGTTATGTCTGAGAGTTAGTTAGCGTCTATGGCCTAAATTGGACTTTGTGCTTCTAGTACACCGTGGAATGTCGTTGTACCCATACTTATCTGTCCTGGAGCCGGATGCCTACGTGAACATCATGCTGCAGGTATAACTCGTTTTTCTTTATAGTATTCCCTAATAAATGTGCACACTTGTTTTCTTCTCTTTGGGTTGAATTACTTTACTGTTGCAGTAACGGCCTTTCATTCACACTTTGTTAATTTGGGAATCTGGATAAACAAAATCTGGCTTGGCTTTGACCGTCGTTCATATGTAAGTCTTTGGTGTGGGATGCTTGCTCCTAATGAGAAGCCGCATTTGGGTATGACTCGCACAGCGAAAAATTGTTCATGCTGCTTCGCTGAAAATCTGATTCCCATACTGAAGAGCTGCTCATGCACCTCCGATGAGCACAATAATAGTAGCGATGATGAACGAACTCTCCTTTCCTTCCATTTCTGAGAATAGCCCGACCACTCAATTTCAGCTTTGGTTTTTGGTTTTGATTTTCTATTCTCTGCACGAGCCCACCATTATAGTACCTTGGCTAGCCAGCATCAGCTGGCTAAGCTAACCCAGTTGAGTACAGCTTCACACACTAAGGAGTGTGTCATTGTAGTTTGCTTATCTGCCCCCCCCCCTCCCCCCCCCCATTCCCTGCTATAGTTTACAGTAACTTTACAGTTTACTGCACAATTGCATACAACTACTGCATATAAGGATGGCAGTTGAACTTCCCTCGTATTTAAAACAGGGCTATGTTCTTTATGTTGTTCTATTACAAGCATGGTCTTTGGCCTTCTGCCTCTTTACCTCCTTTAACTCTAGTTCCACGGGGTAAGTGCACCGAGTGTTTCGAGCTTTTGAGCATCCGAAATAACTTGCTTTATTGTGGTCGACTTAGCAACCAGTTGCTGCTTGGGGGAAAAAAAAAAGGTCATTAAGGAGTTCTCAGAATTGTAGTTTATCATTATTTGGCTCTGCATCTTCAGCTGTAAATTTCAGACTGTCATTAAACATTGTTTTGTTTTGCTATATCTTGAGCCCGTAACCATCTCTTTAATCTAGGTCTGTATTCCGAGTTTGCTTCATTTTCAGAAGCGTCATTTTTGCCATTTTCTGCCATTTTTGCCCTCGAGTGATTGGTGGAAATGCCGGATTGGAAGTGACAACAACTGAGCCAACATCCGGTCCTGCCGTTTGCACCAGTCAGATGACTCAAGGGTCAGGGTGAAAACGGCACTTCTTAAAACGATGCAAGTTTGGAATGTGGACATCGGACTCTGTCTTTCATTTCATTTCTTAACTTCGTGATTATTTTCTCCACCAGGAAATACGAGCTCTGGCTATGTCTTCAGAAACCTTCAGTCCAACCATGAGCCAACTTCATCATGGAGTAGGGACCAAGGTCATGACCCGTTACATGACTGCTGTGAAGGAACGTAACGGCATTGCAGCCAAGGTTGGTTTGTCAGGCTTTCTTAGTTTGCAGCATGCATTGGGATTTGGCGAAAATATGTTTGGTGTGCATTGAAATGTTCGCCAAAAAATTATCCGGGTTCAACGCTGCTGAACCGAGTGTGGAGCAAAAGCTTTGGCTGTGGGTGACCGAGCGTTGCATCGAACACAACCAGCATTCTGTTGTACGCATCAATGTTCACCGGCCTTTTAGGTGGTGGTGGTAAAGGCGTTTATTGCATCTAAATATGGGGGACACTTAAGCTCCGCCTTTAAGAGTAGATGCGTTAGCGTAGGCCACCAGCCCACATATAAAGCCCCGCTTTAACCAAGCCGTACGAATGTGCCTTAGTGGCCTATAGGTGTAACGTGAATACCAAGGTCCTGGCTGGCTGATTCTGACATAACCGTCCCATGTGAAATGAGAGACCCAAGTTGGCAGCTCCTGCCACGGTGCCACGCCGACGGCTTGAAAACCTACAATAGTGTAGCTTTCGCTACAAAAACTGGTGAAGTGCATGAATGGATTTGTCTTGTGGAGCGGTCGCTGCTGTGGTTTTCTTCAACATTTTTGTAAGTTTTGTTGCTTACAAGCTGTAGCTTTAGTTCATCTTGGCAGTAAGGAACTTGGTTGTTCCCCATAGAGATTTTATTCTGTAGCAGCTGGTTTTACTGAATGCTTGTCACTGGAATAAACCTTCAGTTGGTAGTCATTGCTGTGTTCATTGGTCTTCTTGTCTCTGGTGCTTGTCTGTGTCCGCACTATTCCACACCAGATTCTTAACCAACTAGATTGCCAAAACATTTTGACACGAATTCTTCCTAGTGTCAGATGATGAATAGGACTGTAACGGGACCTTTTATAGAACCAAACACGTGAACAGCTTTTTTTTTTTGTGGCAGTTAGCTTAATGTGCATGCTAACTAGTGCATGTTAACTGGCACAAATACGGGCAGGAATCTGCAGCAGCTGCGGAGCCTAGCAGTTTTCCGATCACTAACAAGGCATTCAGTTTCAGAAGAAAGTATTCAAATGGAGAGCATGTTTTATGTGTTCAGGTCTTGACAGTACATGCTTCACTCTGCAGGTGACCTCGTTGTATGAGAAGTACCTTGAGTACTGTCTCCAACCTGAGCTTTGGAGCCAGTACTCAGCACGGGAGTGTTGGCAGAGTCTCAAAGCTGAGAACAGCTCAGGACCTTCCTTGGTAAGGCTGTCTGTTAAGCGAGTGGGCCGTCCTAATCTAGGTTTGTCTTTCTTGAAACTGTCAATTTTGTCAGTGTTATCTCTTTCAACTGCTGCTTAATGCACTATCGTGAAGTGTTCTGATGTAGATTGTAGCTCAGCCTGCGCACTGTGAGCCTGGATTTATTGACATGTTTATTCATATCAAACAGTCAGAATGTTCCGTTGAGATGCTAGGGTTGGGAAATCATGGGGTGAGGTTAGTGTGGAGTGTGTCTGAGGGGGGCCTTCGGTCCCTTGTACTCGTTTTCTGTGCCTACATCACTGTCATGCGTTCAAGCCATCCTAACTAAATGAAGCTTAACAATGGCTCTCGCCTGGCATGTATAGCTGTTGAAGGCATTGCGGAAGCAAACTGTGCCTTAACACTAATTAGATTACTCTATTTATTGCCTATTGGTAATGTGATTAGACGTGAGAGTGGCTAATTTTGCGGCACTGTCTGTTATGTCTTTGACACGAAGATTGTTAAGCCTAGCAACGCCCAGCGAGTGGTGCTCTGTCACCGCGTTTCTTCAAGAAGCGTGTAACTGGTGCAGGTGCTATGTATTCTTACTCCTCATTTACAGCTAACCTTATCTACTGCCATTTTCAAATATATTGAATCAACGATACATTGAACTTCTTTGTGATCTGCTTCAAGTTTGATAGATCCAGGTTTGACTGTGTCATATCCTGCTTGCCCATTCCGTCATGAGCAAAACATTCATCAATATGCTTGGTTTCATGTGAAATGCAAACATTCAGTGTTGAAACTAGATGTGGAGATATTTTAGGGCTGTATCAAATAGGCCCGATAGGTCTTAGTGTAGGTTCTGGGAATGGTTGGCTTTCCTGCATTGACTTATGGGTTCTTTAAGCAGCTAAATCTGTGTACACCTTGACCCATGCCTTTAATTTTGCCTACTTTTTGGACCATTATTGACCGTAATTGCTCATGACAGACAGTTTTGCCATTCAGCAATTATTGTAGTGGTTTTTGGGAGGTTGGCACATTTTACTGCAGGTGTTAATGGATATCGCAGGAAGTTTATAGGATGCAAATAAAATGCATTGGATTAGATGTATTTTCAAAAGCAGCACATGGCACTGAGGATAATTGCTTCCATTTGCGTGTTGAGGAGCAGTGAAAGGGAAACTACTGATAAGCTCTAATCTGTTCTAACAAAGGTGCCCAGATGCCATGTCATTACTATATGGCAGACATAGACTGGATTGGTTAAAATCTTTGGACTTGAAAATCCTAGCACCACATAATCGCAGAATGTCAAAAGTTCTGAAAAGACTGAGGGACTTTCAGGCAGTAAACTCTTAATAATTATCTGAACTTGGAAAGGATAAATGATTTGGTAGAAGTAGGCTTGTGCGGTTCGAATTCAGAGGGGCGCTCCTGTGCACAGGGTGCTGGCGGATTGAAAAAATTCAGTTCAAATAAATTGGAAGTCCTAGTTCAGCATGTCCAAATTGATGAGGGCCCACTGTATTGTCTTATTCTTAAGTGCTGTTGATTTCTTTATGGCATTGCACTATGCGGCCCTAATGAAAGCAAAAGAGACGTTTTTCATGGAAATTTTTTCTTTATTTTAAAGGATATGGAGATAACTCACTGGCCGTTTCATGCTTCACTAGGGGTGAGTAAATAGCATGGTTACAATGTTTAGTTTGGGAGGTGGGGGGGGGGGGGGGGCTGTTTTTGCATTATTATTATTATTTTTTTTTTTTTGTTGTGTGTGTGTGTGTTTGCTGTCATTGGCCACAAAGAAGTGAAGGCAGCAGTTTGTAATATAACTATTCTGGTTAGTGCCAAGTTGTTACCTTTTCCCCTTGTATCTTGTTCAGAGTGAGCCTTATTTTTATGGTGCACGTTGAGACCTTTGGATGCCTGGTTTTCAGAATTTTATATTAGGCATTGACTTATATTTTCTCTCATTGTGCTGTAAAAGTTCCATTGATACTTGTGTATTTTCTTTTTTATTTTTACCCTTGCAGCACTAAACAGTCCATATAATAGACTGATACTGTGGTACAGTTTTTAGTTAGTGAGAGTGTAATTTATGGCTGTGAACATCTATGTTAGCATTATGCACATGATGTTTTACTGTTGCACCCATTCTTCAGGTTGGACGCTTTTTGTATGATATAATATTTCACGAGGTCAAGATTGATATAAATGTGCTGCGGCCTTCGTCGTCTTCCACAAAGTAAGTTCAATTCTTTTCCAGGTACTATTGGAATTTCTTTTTGTAAATCTATTGTCTTTTTAATATTGAAGCGCTGTTTGGCCTAGATTTATGTTTATTATGTTCCCACTTCCAGGACAATGGTGCCTGCTTTCTACAATATCTACAGGACCTCTGGCTTTCGAACCAAAGAGGAGATAAAGGTGAGAAATGCTTCAGTTTCTTCACTTGGGTCCTTGTAGTTAAAGGGTGCCTGCAGGGGTGTTTTGACACCATATTTTATTCAAACTTGTCCTACGTATACATTGCTTTCACTAAGTTTGGTAGCCACGTATCCCCAATAGCGATTTCCACAAGCAAATTGCAGTGATGCAATGTCTCTTTTTTTTTCTTTTTCGTGCCTCTGAGGCTTGAGGGCTATTTCATCCAGCTTCAGCCATCAGGGATAAGGTTCATGATAGTCTTTACATCATCATTGTCACAAGTTTCTGTCGGGCAGCAAGAAAATATTTGCTTCATTTGAATGCATTTGTGCTGTTGAAAAAAAACCTCAGCAGAGGTGTGAAGGACTAAACAGTTTAATATTAGGAATGTCATTGAGGTGAAGTTGTCCTCAGTGTCCTTTCAAGTTCAAGCTTCCCTGTGTCATGCACAGTGTTTCGGTGCTCTCCCCCCAGCCTCATCCACTGCTCTCGAAGATGTACCGCGAGGCTTCTCCGGAGGAACTTGCCTTTGATGTTGAGCTAGTGCCCATGGTGTGTCCGCCGTTGCCCTGGAATGACGTCAACAGCGGCATCTTCCTGCTCACGCAGAGTGAGTTCTTTTCTATGACCCAGCGCTTTCGTGGCCCTCATCCTTACAGTAGGAAATCGCAGCAAAAAGTTCCGAAGTTGCGACTTTCTTCTCATTTTGTTTGAACATTGAGGAGCTACTGAAGGGTAATACAGAGTTTAACTGGATAGAGACATAGCCTCCTTTATACTCTCTGTGCCTGTCAACGCGCCGCACAAATAATAGAGCGGCGCCATCGGGTAAAGTTGCGCGGCGCTGCCGCTCCCGTCGGTGAGGACGCCACTGACGTAGGGGTCGAGGCACGCGGGTACGAACGTCGGCGCGGGGCGGGAGCGCTGTTATTCGTTAGCGGGATAATTGTTCCTAAGCTTGAATTGTGCATATTCAGCTTATTTACTTGTAAGGCCGAAATCCACTAAGCATAACAAGTGATCATGATACTTGTTAGGCAATAACACCAACGCTATATGACATTTTATGTCAGGCAGTTTCAATAAATTGCGCATGGTTCGAAAAACTGCATGACTGTTCCACAAGCTCTAATGGTAATAGAAAAATAACAATGCTAGTCTACGTTGCAATAAAACAAAATTTAAGATGAAAGGCACCAGCATTTATTTACACATCTCACAACAGCAATTGTGCTACAAGAGTACCATGTAGAAGTGGTGTGATGAATAGTTGCCACAAGTAAGGAAAAATGTTCACGGTGACTTCTGTCACTGATAGCACTTCAGAAGCCAGCTTGATTTACAGATGGTTGGAACAGCTGCATCGCAGTATGCCATTGAGATCTGTAAGGAGAAAAATTTTGGTATCAGCTGTTACTTTCAATGATTCAGCGCGATGTACAAACATTCTTTTTTTTTTTTTTAACTTGAAAAACAAGGAAAGACGAATATACGCGTTGCATCTTTCTATTTCGATCACTCCAAAATTATTGTCACAATAGGCAGAGCTTGTGTTTTTATTTTTCACAGAATTGAGCAGTTAGCGAAGCAAAAAATACTGTGCTGGAGCACATGTAACATACCACACAGATGAGCTAACCAGGGAGGGAGTTATAATCGCAGTCCAGAAAATGCACGTGCACATTTAATATTATTATCACCTTACTAACGCGTAATAAACGCACTTCTGGTGCTGTCATTATTTTTCACAGGCCTTAATGCGGTTGAGTACGAGTTTTGTGGTTTCCGATGCTAGAGAGGGACAGCGATTTAGTTGACAAGGAAAACTAATATAGGCTTTGCACGATTCGGTCTAACTCACTTTAAAGTATTCATCTGCACAATAGGTAAATCTTGTGTTTCTATTTTATCACAAATTTTCGTAATTAGCGTATACTGCAAAAAACACTTCGCAGGAGCCCATCTAACACACTACGCAGGCGAGCTAGGCAGGGAAGCAATTAGCGTTGCAGTCCAGAAAGCACAGGTGCATATCTAACATTACTGTTGCAGTATTGACGCCTAATAAACACAGTGTTTAGTGCTGTCACTATTTTTTACAAGCCTCAAAGCAGCTGAACACTACGCAGCGATTGCCGGAAGGACAAAGCAAAGCTGGCACTTACCAGTTGGTGCAATGCTGTATTCCTGCAGCACCCGAAGGCAGAGAAAAGTAGAAGCATGACCTTGCACACTGCAAAACAGTCCACGAAACAGCGAGAAAGCGGCAGCGCGTGGCTATCCGGACCGCTTTACAACACGGCACAACAGGCACTCGCCTGGCGATGGTGACCTTACGTCGCTGTCGCCATCTCTCGGCAGACAGCGGCGTAACTTGTCAACGGAGGAGGAGCGGCGGCGACGGCCGCGGAGCTGCCAGGCACAGAGTGTATAAAGGAGGCTATTGTAGAGATTTAGTGTTCTCACGATTGCAGAGATGTCATCTCTGATGAAAACAGAGTTTGGATAAGCCCAGAAATCATGCAAATGCAAAATACATGCAATGGCACCCTTCAAGAGTCACAGTAACTTCTTGTCGTCAGGTGAATTATTCCTTGGCTTTGATTGGTTAGCAAGTGCCATCACACTACGGGGCCACATTTTGATGGGGTGCATGCAGTAGCATTTGTTTTCGCTTTGAGGTTTGCCATTTGCTGTGATCTTCCAGTACCACACGAAATAAAAGTGATGTGATAATGCCATGTTCTGGTCGATTGTAAATCGGAGAGGAAATTCAGAATTTTGCAATTTTCTCGGCAATGTAGGCCCTTTCAGATAAAAAGATGCTGCTATACTTGCGGAAGAGTAATACATAAACCTAGTTGCCTATTCCATTAATATTTCTCTTTGATGTCTGTTTAGTAGACATTCTCTTTCTTTTCTGAGCCTTGAACAGTATAGTACTGCTCAAAACAGCTCTGGGCTCAGTGAGTGCTTCTCTGCCTTTTGATGCCATCTTAGCGTCTTACTTTTTGTTGTATTATGTGTGAATATGCCCCTGGCGACATATACACACCTGCTGTTATTATTTAAGTGTTTAATGATGTGCACTGAGTGAAGCGTGCATGTATGTATTCCTATAGTTTAAATGCATATATACCTGATGTTTCTGGCAACATTGCTAACGTCAATCACCATTTCTTTTATTTATTTTGAAGGCATTTGAAAATAGAAAGATAGCTCTTGCAATTTACGTGCATTTTAAAAAGGCATTTGATTGCTTGAATCATAACTTACTGCTAGAGAAGTTAGAAAAGTATGGTTTCCATGGAATAGCGTTAGATCTGATGAAATCTTATCTGGATAGCCGACAACAGTTTGCTTACATTAATGGCCACTCATCAGACGTTAAACCGATTTTATCAGGGGTGTCCCAAGGGAGTATCTTAGGGCCGTTCTTATTTAATATATATTATCAATGACATCATCAGCTCTGATGGCATTGCAAAATTTGTGGTCTGTGCCGACGACACAACACTGCTCTTTTCAGCTGTTAAAATGAAAGAACTTACAACTCAAGGTAACACCACGCTTCGAAACCTAGGATTATGGTCAATGGGTAACGGGCTAGATATTAACATCACTAAAACAAAGGCAATATTTTTCTGCCCAAAAAACAAGATTATATCCACTGGTCACAATATCATGCTGAACAATAGTAAAGTAGAGATAGTTAACACCTTCAAGATCCTTGGGGTGCATTTTCAGAACGGCTAATGTCGGACGACCATATAAATTACATGGCGTTCCAACTTTCAAGTGTTGCAGGAGTAGCTTATAGGAACAGACACTTTCTGCCGCCAAAGGTGAAGCGTCTTATTTACGCCTCTCTATTTTTGTCCCATTTGAACTACTGTTGTTCGGTGTGGGGTACCACAACCTACACAAACTTATAAAAAATACATATTTTACAGAAAAAAAAAAAAAAAATTGAAGCATAGCAAACTCTTCGTACTATGTACCCTCTGCCCCACTTCTCCGCAAATACAACGTCATTAACATACACAACATGTATATGTACCGCTTGTGCATAGCTTTCAAGAGAGAAGCAAAGAACAAAACTAAGTTCCTTTCTCGTCTAGCTTCTTTAACAGAAAAAGTGTCGGTATACACAACACGCCAACTTTAAAATTGGAAAGTGTTTCCTTGTAGGACTACTTATTGGGCGCAAACCATGCAACGCAAACTTCTTGAAGTGCTAAACTACTGCATTGCACACAATATCTAGAGCCAGTTTGCATGATTTTTTTGTTAATCGGAGTCTTGATTACCTCTTTCTTCCTCCTGTGTTGTACCGCATAATTGCATATTTTGTCGCATCATTGTCGATTCCCATCATATTTATGCAAACTGTTATACCGCTCTATGTTATTCTTTTTATCGAACATCTTATGATGCCTGTATTATATGAGCTTATTTCCTTTTTTGTAGTTTATGCATATTGCATGCACACTGGGCTGAATTGCGAGCTTCAATATTTTTTTTCTTGTAAGGGGAGGAGGGAGCTAGTCAAGCAGTTTGGATGAAAAATAAAGGCAATGTTATTATTATTAAGTGGATATAAATAGCAATAAAAAACACTGCATGACAATTACAGTCACATTATATTCTCTGTAGTACTAGCATGATAAGATTATATGCGGAAAGCTTTTATTCATTAGTATTTGCAGTGATGGGTGTGTAAGGCTTTGTGTATGTGGTTGTGAGCATGAATATAATGTTCCTCACAGAATGAATGGAAGTGAGGAGAGAGGAAGTGAGGAGGCGGAGCTGCATTGGGGATTGATTGATGTTTAATTGGAGCATTGTTTGCTGCATTGTTTTATAGCTTGCGGCTTTCAAAAATGGGATGCTTTGGTTTTTTCTAGCACCCCTTGTGAGACTTCCTGAGACAGCCCAACAACAGAGAATGGTGCTTGAAGAGACACCGATACAGCAGATGTATCCACCTTTTGATGCTCTGAACATCCTTGGCCTCTGTCCCTGGAGAATTAACAAACCGGTGAGCAGAAAGGCTTGCATGGCAAAGGACTAACTGGGAAGTACAAAGTTGAAGGTGCTGCCATCTTGGGCTGCTCGCTAGAGGTTGGAAATGAAATGGGCGTTCTACCTTCTGTGACTCTTGGGCGAGGACTAAGGCCGGCTAGTATTTTGAGGCCACACAGGCATGTCCATACGGCCTGATTAAAGTGGAGCTTTATAGGTATCTATGTCAGGTGGTCTTTCATATAATTGGGTAGCTTGCGACTGCATACTAATTATGGGAGTGCAAATATTGAAATTTTCCAATATGAATCAGATATGAACGGGGGGGGGGGGGGGGGAATGCCCTTGAATATCAAATCGGGAAAAAAATAAAAATAAATTATAGCAAACATTTTTGATCTGGCTTATTTCAGAATTCACATGGTATTTGCAAATAATATTGTGTCATACCCTTAAAGACTGAGCTTAAGGGTCCTCCTTGTTTTGTTATTTTTTTGCTGTCATTGTGTCCCATGCCTTTAGGGGAGCCAAATGAATTCTCCACCCCAATTTTCCTGCCGTATAGGACAGTGTGTGGGGCAGCTCGAAAATCTGCATGTTTTGCTGGACTGTGGCAATACTTTGTGGATCACCACTGATGTGTAGTTATTTTAATTTTTAAACGGTGACATATTTATGCAGGTCCTGGATCTGGTCATAGAAGTGTTTCTCAACAAAGGGAGTAGTGAGCTGGATATCCCCATGCCTCCTTCAGAGTGTGCAGCTCCGCCCAAGTTCGAACCGTAAGTAGGAGGATGGGAATTTCGGACTGTGAACTCCAATTCTTTTGTTGCTTGTTTGCTTAGGCGTTAGTACACACTGGATCGTCATTGCGTGATATTCGCTTACACTGTAAATATTTAACTGAATTCCTTGTCTCGCTTTATCTCACTGTCAGCTTCGGCAGTCGAGAGGTGGCTTTGATAACTGTTCAATTTAGGTCATGCAAGGCATATAAAAAAAGTGCTATGTAATTGCTGCCTTGTCATTTAATTCACTAAAACTTTATGCCAGAGTGTCCCAAGAGCTGGAATGAAAACATGTTATTCTCTTTATATGGTTTGGTTTGTAGGGTTTGTTTGTAGGCCTGCTTTGTACATCGTGCACTTTTATATTACATGAGTGCAAAGTAGGCCTGATTTCGTAGTAGTCAACACAGTGTTTGCAGCATCTTTAACCATGTTCCTTCATTTTCAGCGGCATGAGCAAGTCAGAAAAGTCCAAGGTCACTCGTGAGCGCATGCTGAACAGACGGAGACGAGCTGAGATGTACAGTCTTTGGTGTGACGCCCTGTACAAGCTCTCCATCGCCAATCATGTGAGTTGTCTGTGCTGCGCAAGTTTCTTTTGCACATGGTGTATTCCACTGTTGGGCATTCTTGCAAGCTCCTAGGTGTTTGCTCCCCTAGGTGTTTGCTCCAAGGTGTGTGTAGACACTTGAGATATTGAATATGGGTCACACATATTTCTTGCTTTTAAATTTGTGGTTGATCTGAAACCTGACTCTTAATTACTTTCAGAAAATCATGACCAAACTATCAGACATAGCATGGTCATTACACCTGAATTGCTTTTCCTGCGTGCAGCTCTTTGGGAAAGGGTTGCCGGCGTGATAAATGAAGACATGACATTGATTTCAGTTCCTTTTCAGCTGCTTATTACACTACATTGGCATTTTTTTTTTTACATTAGCACTGGATGAATGCCATTCTGTGCAGTTTTTTTTTTATTTCACTGTTTGTTAGTGTTAGATGATAACTAAATGTGTTTCGTTTGCGTGGTTTTGTAAGGGGCGCATGGCACGCATCCCTTGTGAGTTAATAAGCTGTTTTTTTTCCTCTGTTATTATTTTAAGAATAGCAGGTATTTTATTTGGTGTAGCCGATTCAGTTGGAAAATTTTACTTCTATTTTCACACTCTTAAGCTTCTGTCATCAGCTGCAGCTACCTGCTGTCTTGTTTTGAAATTGTCTTTTCATTTTTTTTTAGCTCACATTTATCAGTTGTGTCATGGTTTTTTTGTGTTAGAAGATAAGGAAATAATCTATTCGGATGTGCGCTTTGTCGGTTTCATACGCTATAGAGATGCAGAAAGCGCAGCCTGATACAGCTCTAGCACACTCCTATGGCACTGCCTTCAACTAGGTAGATGCCTGTTCCACTGCACACATTTGATTGCTGTGCTGTGAGCTGTGAAAGTTTTTTATGTTTTACATATATTTTTTTTTCCCCTGCATATCTGTCCTTAATAGACACTTCAATTTTGAGTTCATGCTTTATCTTCTGTAATGATGCGTAAGACATTACGGTACGTGAATCGCCTCATGATATTTGTCTACGGCCACTTAATAAATTATAATCAAATTTCTTTTCTCACCAGTTTCAGTTTCAACAGCTGAGCGATGACTGTGACGCCAAAGTCAAGTCTAGGTCACGTGAGGGATGAATAAAACAGCGATATAATCATTCCTGTGTCGTTTTAATTCACCAGAACACGAAAGCCAGCCTGCCTCAAGAAAAGAAAATACAAAAGATAACGAGTAAGAGATTATATTGCTGTTGTTTTTTTTTTCACACTGCGCATGTCCTAGACATGATTGTGACGTCACAGCTATCTCTCGGCTACTGAAACCGAAACTGGCGAGAAAATAAAATTCAATTCAATATTACTTAGCGGTCGTAAGCAAAAACCGCGTGGTGATCAAGACATCATTAATAAAACGGAAAAGGCCAACAAATTTGGTGTTTATAGTCCTTGATAGATCTTGTGTGAATGACTATCTTACTCATCCTGCATGTCGCTCTTGTACTCTGCAGTTTAGAGACCGAGTGTTCTGGTTTCCACACAACATGGACTTCAGGGGAAGGGTTTACCCATGCCCACCTCATTTCAATCACCTCGGTAAGTTGGAAAATCTTAGTGTGTATGTTTCATGATAGAGAGGAGGTACTCTGGCTCAAGTTGGCAGTAAATAATGATGGACAATACTGTAGCATTGCCATGTCAATTAAGTGAGCTTACCTTACCAGGCAGATTTTGTGTCAATTTTAGAATTCGGTTGTAGTATTACAAACTTGAATGTTCATCAAGTAGCAGTTGTTGAAACTCCTTTTGAATTATTGGAGTATTGGATGACTACTGTGTCCAGGAATGCGGGATCGAATCCCGGCTTCAGTGGCCATTTTTCGATGGAGGCGAAAAGCAAAGTGCCCGTGTGCTGTGCGATGTCAGTGAACCCTAGGTGGTCGAAATTTCTGGAGCCCTCCACTACGGCGTTTCTCATAACCTGAGTCGCTTTGGGACGTTAAACCCCGTAAACCAAGCAAACCTATCGGATTTTCTTTATTTTTTCTTTCAGTGTCTTCTGCGTTTTATTTCCTTTTTTAAAGTTTTAACCTATTTTTACTCACTTTCATGTTCAGTGCCTCCTTTCCTTAATTGGTTTCCTTCTCTTATCCCTTTTTTTCATTAACTTCTTTCTCTTATTTTTCCTGTGATTTTTTTACCTTGTTTTTTATCATTCTGTTAACTTTGTACATGATTTGGTCTACCTCATGGAGCTGTTGCAAGTACTAATCTGTGTTAGAATGGAAAATAGACTGCAGCAGTTTGCACTCACTGAAGTATTTGACAGTAGGTCGAAAGTGGACTGGTGTTGCAGTAAGCCATTTTTTTTTTTTATGAATATGGCGAGAAATAAATTAGTATTAACAGTGTTGTTATTGGGACCAAAAAATTCAAGCAATTAAGCAGTTTTAAATAGCAAGCACTGAGGTTAAAAAAAAAGAAAGGGAGTAACTCAAGAACTAGAAATCTCGAGTAGCCCTTAATTTTTCAGCATTAATTTGATCTCACCAAATATGAAGTGCCATTTTTTTTTCAAACTGCTTATTTAGGTTTTGTTAAAAGTTTTTGTTGAGCCTTTTTTGAACTATGCACTTATTAGATTTTTTACTGAGAAAGAAAAAAGGTCTCCATATTTTGTGAAAAAGACAGATTGCCTCAAGTCTGGGTTCCATTCTAGGTCTCCATATTGACATAACTTTACAGTTGGTGTCGTGGTGTGATAAGCAAGCTTTGCTGCCTAGATGCAATGCAGCTGCTGAAGGATCAGAGTTTTTAAGGTTCAGTGTTGCGTGGAGATAATTTCTATTCTGAAGGTATTACTTGCACCTGAATCTGAAGTTGCAAATTATGTTCACACAAAGATGGTGGACAACGTGCTGCTCCTCTCACTGCTTGCGGAACATTACTTACTGCGTTTTGCTATGTGCCATGTGAAGTCCACCATATTATTAACTCGAACGATGCAAAGTTTGCTTGAACAAAGCAATCACTGCTAAATACCTCACACTCCCAGAAAAAGCTGTCAGTTTGCTTTGTACACGTTTGTGTGTGTAGCGTGTCAAAGGGTTTAAGTTTCAACAAATTAGATTGCAGTGTATTGTGGTTAAGTATCCCTCCAGAGTTATAGGGTACAGTCTGGCATCCTAATGTTCCTAAGGGAAAAAAGCAAAAACAAATGAAGGCATTTCCAATACAAGAAATGCAAGTCACACTATGTAAGAGTGTGTCACTCCGCATAAACCGTAGAGCTTGTCTGCATGGCAGCTCGTCTTAATGTGTGAATGACACGTGCATACTTACGAAACTGCATTAAGCTTGCTGAACAATTGCTGAACATTGAGGTACTAAGCATCGCACAGCAGTTGAGATTGATCTAACTGTATGTTGTACGTTAATAAAGGTTGTATTATCTCTTAAATAAATAATTTGCAGAGTCCACAAGGGTTTACCTCTTGTATTCAGTGCTTAAAGTCTGGCTTCATCGGAGGTGGGCCTCTACTGATTCCAGCACAGGTGGAAAGGGAAATAGATGGAGAGATAGACAGTGGCTAGCGGCCTGTTTCGCACATTGTTTTATACAAATGGGAGAAATTATTTTCCTCAGTCGTCGGCTATGGAAGATATGTTAGCGGTTCTTATTAAAGCTCACTGCCAAATTGCCGAAACAACGAAGAAATGTTCTAACAACCAATGACAAGATTAAAATATGACAGCCTGCTTCGTATTCATGCAGTCCATACACCTCCAAGTGCGGGGGGTCTCAGACCTTTCTTAAATACTGGCGGGGGGGTCTCAGACCCCCTCCGAGAACCCCCTGATTTTAAGCCGTGCTTGTATTGGATATACAGATAGATAATTGCACGCGGATCCCGTGAAAGTCGTTTGATTTTGGGGCCCTTGTCTGCATACTTATATTTATGCACGTTTCAACATGTTCCGAATTCTTCTTCTGCTTGACCGTTGGATCAGAAAAAGGGATTGAGAACACATTTCATCTTTGAGACACTCTAGGTGGCACCAGATAAATCATGCTGTCAGCAACTCTGACAAACTTACTTTGACTTATTTTTTTTCTTCCATTGCCTGTGACACGTAAGCAAATAAGTTGCACTTCTTTTTTTCTTCTTTCAGGCAGTGATGTTGTACGTGGCATTCTGCTATTCGCAAGGGGGGAACCACTTGGGGAGAAGGGCCTCGATTGGCTGAAAATTCACCTCATCAATTTGACGGGGCTCAAGAAAAGGTAATTCCTCTGTCTTGGTATTTCAGCTTGGTACTTTGAGTGAAATTATAAAGAGGATTTTGGGTGCTAGGATAGACTTGGACAGACCCAGGGACACTTGAAGATGCCTTTATTGGCAACTTACTTGATGAGGTGGTACAGCTCAAATTTACCGGTTGCTAGAGTTAGCAGGCTCAAGGGCATAGTGAATATGCTGTGACTGTGGCGAGCAGCGGCAGCGGTGGCCAGCTCTTTGATAATTTGATTTTATGCAGCTTTATTGTAGCTTATACAGTTATATTTTTCGTAGTTAGCTTTTAGAGCCTAGAAGTGCTGACATCTTGAAGCATGTTTGAAGGATGTGTGTGCACATGGATGTGAGTGCTTGGGGGGGGCAAGAATCTCTGCGGTGTGCACTCTAAATTTGGACATCAACTCTTATGTTCTCATTTTGTGCAGAGATCCTGTCTCTGAGAGATTGAGGTTTGCCAATGAAATGATGCCCGAGATTCTCGACTCTGCTGACAATCCAATGACGGTGAGAGCTTCTGCTGATATACCTGTGCCTAAACCAGCTTTCTTCTTTAAGGTGCTATGTGAATCCCTCATGTTTAGAAACAACGCTGTTTGTTTGCCATTTGATGGCTGTTCATGCATGTGTGCGTGTGTCGTGCGTGCATCAAAATTAAATAAAAAAAAACCTATCAAACGACCTCCTCCGCCTTTCCCCACCCCCAGAAAAAAAAATATATATAGGTATATATTTGCCAAAAATGTGAAAGTACGGTCAGTAAAGCCTAGTGAAAAGGCCTCATTGCACCAACAGTGAACAGCCCGTGATGAGGGCGCAGGCAGACTGGAAGAACAACACGTAAATAGGTGAGAGGGATTCGCTTTGGCGTCTGAATGGCATGACTGCTTTTAAACAGAAATGATCAGCGACATGCCAGTCAGCTCCTGAATGTGGCGACCAGCTAGGTTTCGATGGCTGGGAGAAGGGGGGACCGATAGGTGCCGCCACTGCTGCCGCCTTGTACTAGCCAGCCTCAGTAACTGCATGTTCAAAAGAACATGTAGTTACTAGGAACGGCACAGCGGCACTCCATTTTCGCTATATATAAGCCACATCGATGAGAAAATGAGAGGATAAAACCCGAACTTGTACATCGGAAAACGCAGTATATGTCTGCGCCAAATGCTTACTTTTCCTTTGCACCGCAAGGCACCTTTGGCTGCTCCGAAGCAACTTCAGCCAGTCGCATCACTGCATTCATTTCACAAATTGAATATGAATTCACTGAGAGGCATGTTCGAATCTTATTGGAAAGTTCAACTACTGACCCAACCCTAGCTGTGAGTGTGCGATGACGCGTGGTGGCATTAAAAAACTGCAGGGTCGGCGGTGGTGGACCGAATCGGATGAGCCATGGCAGACCCTGGCGTGCTGCAAGGAAATAGCAGCAGCCGTTCGTTCCCCCGATCCAGTTCGCCACATCTGCCACCTGCCTGTGCACCAGGATGGCTCCTGCAACGGCTTGCAGCACTACGCTGCTCTGGGCAGGGATGCTCATGGTGCTGCTCAGGTCAACCTTCAGCCTGACGAGAAACCGCAGGATGTATACAGCGGTGTGGCTGCACTGGTGAGAATGCGTCCATGTTACGGTGCAGAATGGTCACACGAGAGCAGATGGTGGTGAATGCGCAGTGTCACAAAGGACATGTGGCTCTTCCTGGTGCAGTGCACTCATCACGAATGGTCACCAACTAGCTTAGCAGCAAGTACTTCACATGGTGTGAGGTCTGGAGCTTAACATCCGAGAGCTGCATACGTGATAAACTGTATTTTCGCGAATAACATGCGCTGATATCATGTAAACTTGGCAAGTCTGCTGGATTTGTGTCTGATGGAAACAAAGTAGCATGATATATCAGTCTAGTGTTACCTTGAAGATATACAAAATAGCACTGAGGTTAGTTCAAGAACAAATTTGCCCGCACATGCGGTTACCTTTCTTAGTTTAATTCGCTTAAGTCACTCGCTACATGTGCACAGAGTAGCCACCGTGTTCTTTGACCAGGCCACCGTTGTGTGACTAAAGATCAAATCATCACGAACAGGCACCTTGATGAGAAGTTTCACCAGCAGCATGATCCAACATCCACTTGTTAGTTTTTTTCCCGTATTTAAAGGTGAGACAGCTGGCTAAGCTGTGAAATTGACTCCTCTTCACCTCAGGTTGAACGGGAGAGAAAGAAAGATGCGGCTGATGGCCTGCCAATTGCCAAGGCGCTTGAAGGACACATCAAGAGGAAGGTGAGAGTCTATTGTGTTTACCTTCGTCCTTGTGCAGTCAGTATATTTCATAGGTGCGTTTAATACCTGCACTTGTGGTACTCACACTTGCGCTTGTTCATCTGAATGCAGCGACGACCATAGCTGCTGTTTGTCCACAGTATATAGCACCCATGTCTTTTTGTATAAGCATGCACAATAGACTTGGGCAAACACAGGGGGTAATCGTTTATTAACACATACTGAAACATTGCTGTATGGCTATAATAAAAAGCTATACAGCTGTCTCAGAAATGTTATAGCGAAGAAAAGTTTTTCCTGCTCTAGGCACGTGCGCATATGCAGTTAAGCATTACATGGAACAGTAGTGAGATGAACATTCCTCCAGAGCTGAGGGCGGGGGTGAAAGGATGCATGAAGGTAGCTATGAGTTGCTTTGCACAGATAAAGTTTTATGGACGCCTTCACTGAAGTCCTCGGATGATACCTCAGTAAGGAAGCTTTCAGAGTGACATAAAGTTGACCTCACTACAGTGAAGGCTTCCTTACTGAGGTTTGAAGGTTTCAGAACTTGGGCCTCAGGGGAGAGCTCCAAATTTAGACCCTCTGGAGTTTTTCAACGCACACTGGCATAGATGGGTATGTTAGCATTTATTTATCCCTTATATGACAGCAAGACATGTTTGCCCCACTAGCTTCAAGTGCTAGCTGAATGGATGGGAGAGGACAGGAGATGGAGCGGGACAATTATCCATGTCTGAATAGTGCTTCTGAACTATCAAGCAAATCACTCAAATAGTTTTATCGCTTTGCAATAGGCCTGCTTGGTGTTCTATGCATTTTTACGAGTGCGGGTGTTCTACTGTTTGGTGCTTACCATATTTTTCAGGAAAAACATTGAATTGAGAAACTTATTCAAGTCATTAGCCTATTTTATCGCTCAGCTGCCTCATAAAACTTCTTGAAGCAATTTTTAATTCAGATGCAAGTGTTCTTATTAGTTGCAGTGACCGAGATACAGATACATAGCACATTTGAGGTAATTTTACGATGTTTAACACTTTCTTTTCTACAAAACCAATGGACAGAATGGCTTGAAAGTGTTCAGTTTATAGAGGTGTTCCGAGTGCAATTAGATCATTTGCATATGGGGCATGCATGCAGCTTACATTGTATAAAAGGCTAACCTTTAAGGCCAAAAGGGATTTTTAAACTTTTTGAATAATCAAATCACATTCGTTAGAAGTTCCTTTTCTCTGGTACAGAATATATGTAGTTTCTCAATATACTGAGGCTGAAGTATTATAAAAGAGCAACAACCGGTAAACCGAAACTGGGTTCCGACAAAGCAATGACAACACGATACACCATCCAATGATGTCATGGATACTGTCATGGAAGTTTTATGCCTGTTGTTTGGCTAAACTGCGACCGCTTGAGTCATTATTTGTGTGATGTGACCAAAAGCAAGCTTGAAATTTCGTATTCGAGCAAAAGCAGTGTTTTTCAATGGCCGTGCGTTAAAATTTTAAAAATCAATGCGTGCTGCAACACTGACCAGCTGTGAAGTATGGCTCGAGCAAGCAGAAAACCTCGGAGAAAACCGAGGACGTGGAAAGAAAATGACGGACTTCGCCTTTCATTTAAATATGTCTGCTATCAAGATACGATTCGTGACCTTGAGTTCTGTAGCTGAATACCATAGCCACCGACCTTCCATGGTGGTTACAAAGGATTGTGGAACCAGTGGAGAGGGAAGTTGTGAGAAAGTGGTGATGGGGATATAGTACAACCTCGATAATTCGAACTCGGTTAATTCGAAATCCCGGATAATTCGAAGGTTTTCTGCGGTCCCGTATTTTCCAATGTAAATTTGGCCAGATAATTCGAACAGGCGGCCTGCGCCAGCCCGGTTAATTCGAAAATTTGGACTGCTATGCGGCAATGCCTGATCCATGTTTCGCCGCAAATCCGGCGAAACGACGGCCCTACGGAGCCGCGAGGCAAAGCCACATAGTAATGGTGATGATTTATAGGCGAAGCGCCCCAGCCGGAGCACTCTCTGCACAAAAATCGGTCCACAGTGCGCCTCGCGCACCGCCGAAACACGCGCCTGCAGAGGAGAAGACGTGCTTCACTGCAACACGGCGGGCATACCGGTTTTTATCACGTGACCTCGCCCCCACTCCATCCCTTGGTGTGCCTCGCCCACTCTTCCCCCGTGCCTCCGACGCTGCAAGTACGCCACCACCACCGCCGCGCCGGTCTCACCTGCGCCATTTCTTTGTGTTGTGCGCTGTGGTTAGGGGTCGGCTACTGTGCTGTATTTTTGGGCGGGACTGTGCAGAAGTGCTAGCTTTGTGACCGTAGCAGTGCAGAAATGCCAAAGTACAAGACTTTGACGCTGCAGCAGAAGTTCTGCTTGATCCAGAAAGCAGGCAAGAGCGCTTGTTCGAAGACCGAGTTGGCCAAAAGGCATGGCGTGCCCCTCTCGACGTTGTCCACAATATTGAGCAACAAGTCAAAAATACTAGAGGCTTACGGCAAGACCTATTCTTCGAAGCGGTCACGAGCGCGGGCTTCCACGTATCAAGACGTGGAAGCTGCTCTGCTTCGCTGGCTGCAGAAAGCAAACGCTGCCCACCTTCCCGTCATTGGAACGCTACTGCGGGAGAAGGCCAACGACCTAGCTCTACAACTTGGGCACGAGGAATTTAAGTGCAGCAATGGATGGTTTTGCCGTTTTAAAGAACGCAATAATTTAACCTTTCTCACCATCTGTGGTGAGAGCGGCAGCACTAACGAGAGCGTTGTCGAGGATTGGAGAAACCACACATTGTCGCCGCTGCTTAGCGAGTACGGTGCAGACGACGTTTACAACCTTGACGAGGCTGCACTTTTTTATAAGATGCTGCCAACAAAAACATTCGCAGTGAAGAACACCGCCATCAAGGGTAGGAAACAGGCCAAGGACAGGATTACTGTGCTGTTCGGCGCAAACATGTGCGGTAAACACAAGCTGCCGCTACTGGTTGTCGGGAAGACGGGGAAGCCTCGCTGCTTCAAAAATGGGCTTCTATTTGACCAACTCGAGAGCATGACCTTAGGAGCCGCAAACTACCGGACGCGGCAAACCAGCATCTCTGATTACTTTCAGTAGTAATTCAAAATATGCCGAATAAAGGTAACACGTTCCTGCAACAAATTTTTTTGCCTAAGTCTTATTTCTTGGTGTGTTCGGTTAATTCGAAAACCCGCTTAATTCGAAGATTTCTCGCGGTCCCGATGACTTCGAATTAACGAGGTTGTACTATGTATATTAGTTCTTGCCTCTTCTTCCTTTCTTTTTCTGGTCTTGGAAGTTAGTGCATTGTCAGAGAACAGCTCGTGTGCACTCATTGTGCAGGTGGTGAAACAGACCGTAATGACAGTGGTGTACGGGGTGACGCGATTCGGTGCCCACCTCCAGATCTTGAAGCAGCTCAAGGATCTGGATGACTTTCCCCAGGAGCACTGCTGGGCAGCTGCTCACTACCTTGTCCAGAAGACCTTCCTGTCACTACAGGAGATGTTCACAGCCACGCGTGAAATACAGGTATGGCCGGTTGTAACCACACTGTCAGTGGCGGCATTTACTAGGATTCGTCAGAGCTGGGACAAACCAGTTAGTCTAGGGCAGGCGTGTTCAGAACTTTTAGCCTCGTGAAACCTCAACACCGTTCAAAAGATCCTTACCTGCCAGGCTCATCTGAAAAGCCCTTCAAAGAGTGCCTGAATTCAAATACATAACAGGGACTGGTTTTATAGTGGAGCTGTTCGTTACAAGCGACGTAAAGTAAAGCCAGCAGATATTCAAGATTTCACTTAATGACAGTCCCAATAAAGTATAAAAATTTCTAGTTTTGTAACTTGGAAAAAAGATGTTGACTGACATCAAGAAAGAACTTGATGTAAGCCTGGAAAGAAATGTAATGTACAGTCGACGTCACCCTTGTGTAGAGCGCTCGGGAGACACAGGTCCCTGTAAATAAGGCCAGATTTTGGCCGCAACTGGTAGGTTCTTGCGGCAAACCTCGAGTGAAAGTAGAGCCAAAGATAGCCGCAACCAAGGTAGACACTAGCACCTAGCCCAGAAGTCTGGAGCTGGAGTCTATTTTCAGCTTTTGTAGCCCGATATGTCTTGCTCGAGCGCTCTACAACAAGGGTGACGTCGGCTGTACTGGGTACATGCAGAAACAATTTGGTTTTGTTACTTTGGAATCAAATTGTATGTATCCTTTGAACATTCGTTTGCTCTGTGATGTCCCTCTAGACTGGCATGTAATAGGCTTAAATCATGGTGCAATGAGCAGATGATTACAAAGATTGCCTATAACACGAGCAGAAGACTGGCATTGGTGATGACGAAGTTCACTCTCTTCTTGCAGCTGTTTCGGTTGCCGCCATCCTCATTCATTATATGCAAATATGTTTTTCCAGCAACGGATTTAGTGGTTTTAAGTGATAAAAAGCTCAAACATCTGTGTTCCTTTACATTTGATGAATGTGCAGTCTCGCCATAGTAAAATAGTGATCAAACCCTTTTTATGCCTTATCTAATGCACTTTATACCAGGTGTTTGTATATGTCACTTGCATGCTCTCATATTAACCCAAGAAACCATCATAAATATACCGTGGAGCATCTGAGAAATTTTTAAGCATGCATTTTTCTACATCTTCTTTTTAAAGCGCGTCATTAGCATAGAGAGAGAGAAGTGGTTCCAATCTGTTTTTCTGTCACGACGCGCTCTCTTACAGGACTGGTTCACCATCTGTGCCAAGATGATTGCACACGTGTGCTGCCAGCCAGTTTCGTGGGTGACCCCACTGGGACTACCTGTGATCCAGCCGTACCACAAGCCGACTTCAATAAAGAGCCCAGTGTCGTTTGTGAGTGGCTTAGCTTTTTTTTTTTTTTTGCTGCGTCTCCCCCCTCTTTTCAGTCACGCCCGGTGTGTTTTTCAGATTCTGTGTCACCATTGATAATACATATGCCTGTTGATCGTGCTCATATTTTTTAGTAAATTTCCTCTGCTGCTGGCCGAGCCTATTGCTCAGCTGGAGATGTGCACTGTTTTGCAGCTGGCCAAGTGATTGAACAATTTAAGGAGAGCAAACACCAAATTTTTGGCTGCATATTTTTTCTTTAATTTGAGGTGCAAGACAATAAGTAGTGTGTACGAATAATGTGCACTTGTGCCTTAAAAATAAATTTTTTAGTTTCTTCTCTCATACTGTTCCCGTTCCAGAAAGAATAGTGGGTGGAATGTTCAATTTTAATGAGGCTATGTGTGGCATAAGAGAAAAATGCCATATATTTTCTTCTTTGTCATGCTAATTCACTCCAACTCTTACACCAGCCCACTGCAAGAGCAGTGCTGTATCTCGTGTGACATGCAGCCCATTTTTATATTGAAGCTGCACATTAGGTGTTGAAAATGAAGCTGATACAGTGTAAAGAATGCCAAAAATAAATCATTTGCCAGAATTAGGTGAATTTCATGTAGCAATTAATGTTTACTGATGCCTTGCACATTATTACGAAAAAAAAGAATATCCAAGTGTATTTTATTTTTTTTTTCCATTCTGTAGTTTGTAAAAGCTGTATTTTCAATAAAATCAGCCTTTTTTTTCATGAGAATATGATAATCAGTTGTTGTAGGCCAACTTAAATGCTTTGATGCAGTTTCAGTGCTTTGAAATTGATGGAATGGTGAGAATCTAGCCAGTGGTCACATGTTGTGATGGTCACCAAAGTATGCTGCCAGTTTTTGTGGGCCAGATGGGTGGTTACCCATAAACAAGATGCATGCCAAGCATTTTATGATTTACTGCAAAACTGAATGGCACGCCTTTTGTGAAATGTTTGACGGTCTTGCTTTATGCTTTCCTTCTCTGCTTAGAGTGGCGTTTTGTAGACTGTGGTTTCTTAATTCCCTTATATCTTTTTCAGGGTGATAGGCTAAGTCCAGAGTTCCGAACCATCTTCGAAATGCACCAGTAAGTTGTTCAATTAGTATGACCACCTTTGTGAAGATCTGCAGCGGAGAGTAATGTGTGTTTGGTAGTGGGTGCTCATTTCAGGAAGAAAAGGGTTACAGATAGCAAATTCTGGGTACTGAAGAGTTTGAACATCACGAAATTTATCTGTTTCTGTAGAATTTTAAAAAGTTGCCTATCCGAACCCCTCAGAGTCATTTTGAAGGTTTCAGAAAGAAAAACAAGATCTTGTATTGGGCAACCAAGTAAGAGAGAGGCATAGGTACAAGAGCTTGCAGCTATGAATCCACATGGTGGCACACACATGGTGCTGATAATATTGTCTGTGCACTTTTATTTTATACTGTACCTGATGGCCCTGAGCAGCAATCTAGGAAGCATATATCACTCTTAAGCATTAAAGTTTATTACTGCTACTATAGATCATGTGAAGAGATGCTAATTTACTATCATTAATAATGAAGCACACCAATATAGTGTTGGCCGGATGAAGGTGATGAATTCTGTATGTATGTATGTGTCCTTTCAGAGGTTAACAAATTTATGGTGGTAACATTGTGATGCATGCTTGTGCTGTCGACTTTCAGGCGCCCCAATGTGATGAAACAGAAAAACGGCTTCCCTCCAAACTTCATCCATTCCCTTGACTCAAGCCACATGATGCTTACAGCCATTTTCTGCCAGAAGTGAGTTTTGCTTGCTTTCTATGTTTCGTTTTTCTGTTGTGTGCATATACTTTCGTGGTACTGATTCTCTTGAGAGCATTGTCTACTCGGGCTGTCATAGGTATGCCAGGTCATTATTGTGAGCCACATATTGCTTTTGCTTGTGATTCAGGTACTGTAAATGGCATCCCACTCACATGGCTTAGTCTAGTACACATACATTTATCACATTGAACTACTAATCGTGATTGTGATAGGTTATTATAGCAACAGTACTTACCTAAGATAGCGAATGATTTGAATGGGCATATCTGGCATTGGTTGTGTGAGTGTGAGGGGTGATGTGAATATTGAAATTTTGTAATGTGAATTGAATACGATAATGGGCGAAAAGAAAAGTGGAAAATTAGAAAATTGCACTCACTGTTCGTCTCTTTTATCTCAGAATTCACATTGTAGTTGCTAATAACATTAATCTAAAACTGGACAGAAGTGTATGCCCTACTGAAAAATGAAATATAAATTTTATACAGGATTCCATACAGCGGTGTTTTGTTGTACAGGAAGGACTTGCATGAAACCAGGTGAAGCTGTCATATTGCTGCCGAATGCAGGAAGCTCTCGTTAGTTCGGCCTTCAATGGACCGGAAGAAAATGTCTATATTAGCCGGAAGTTTGAATTATCAATTAGGCCTGAAAAAAACTGCCGAGAACCGTTTACATCATCGTAATTGTATCTGATGAACACTTGCACGATGGCTGTCCGCATTTGAGATGAAACCGAAATAAGAACGAAGTTTCTTTCCAGGTTTAGTCATGTGCTTCGCTTGCACACGTTGTCGGGAAGGCGCTCTTTGCAAAAAGGCCGCATCGCATTTTGAAGATGCTTCACTGCATAGACCATGTGCTCAAGCATTGCGAAGTGCAAAATCTGCAGTGAATTCGAAAATTTTCGGTGCATTCGATAATTTTCGAATATCAGATTTACAAACATGAACAAGAATCGAATAACAAACACATTCAATTCATTCGATTCGTATTCGAAATTTCGTAAGGCTTCTCCTGTCTAAGCCATGGCTGAGTCTGTGGCCAGTCTTTATGTAGAGCTAACATTTAGTGTTGATTTTTATGCAACGTCAAATTTGCTGATCGCACTTGTCGTGCCTTTCTGGAAGTAATTGGTACCTGTCGTACATAAATAGCTACATGCTTGTTAGCAAGCAGTGCGGTGTGGAAATAGGGGAGTTCAGCACTATGCTAGCATCCAGGTGCATTTCACAGGGAAGATCAAAGGGATTAAACACTTGCTCAAAAATTAAAAACCAGCATACGTGATGGACGTAACTTTTGAGCAACAGATGGCACCTTGATGATGTGCGACATTACGGTTTCAGTACGTATTATTATTGTATGCAATGCATTGTCTTGTTTGTTGTGTCTAAATGGACTGATGCCAGAGCAAACCATCAATGTCAAAGTTGCTTCCAAACGCCCCTTTTGATTGCAATTTAAGCGCTAAAATATAAGCCAAGCATTTTGTAAGCATTACCACACATGCACGTCTTCGACAACAGTGCAGCAGTCAGCTTTAAAGACGACGGAACCTACCATGCAGTAACCAGCAATGGTTGCAACTTTAGTAGTGTGATCAGTATTTGCCAGAAAAACGACGATGCGAAATATAAAAAGTCGCACAGGGTTCACCTTGCAGCTTTTTCTTCCGTTGAGCCAAGGGCACATGGAAATGAGAAAGCTTCCTACGATGCAATCTCTTTTTCAGGGCAGGAATTCAGTTTGTGTCCGTCCATGACTGCTTCTGGACACACCCGAACACAGTGGACATTATGAACAAGGTGAGTTTGAGGGCATGGTCGGCTGTGACCTATTTGCAGGGCAAAAATTACAAGGGTTCAACGCTGCTGAACCAAATATTGAGCGAAAGCATTAGCTGCGGGTGACCGAACATTCTTCTTCTCTTTTTCTTCTTCCTCAGCCCACATATAAAGCCCCACTTTAACCAACCCGCATGAATATGCCTTAGTGGCCTATAGGGGTAACATGAATGCCAGGGTCCTAGCAGGCTGATTCTGATGTAACCGTCCCATGTGAAACGAGAGACCCAAGTTGGCAACTCCTGCCAGCCCACATATAAAGCCCCGATTTAACCAAGCTGTATGAACGTGCCTGACGTCGCGTATCAAGTAAGCACCAGCTGTGCCTCGAGCACGCCACGCCAGCTGCTTCTGTCACGTGGGGTGTGACGTCACGCACTGCGCCGACCGCTTGAATTGGTAGCCCAGCTCTCGCCCTAGTGCCACGTGGGGTGTGACGTCACAGCATCATGTGGGTGCGGCCGCGCTACACTAGCCACTTGAGTTGGTAGCCCAGCTCTCACCCTAGTGCCACGTGGGTGCGGCCGCGCCACGCTGAAGGCTCGAAACCTAGAGTAGTATTGCTTTCGCAATAAAAGTGCAAATGATGTCATGTCAAAATTTCCCATATATATTGAAGCGTTTAGACAAGAGGCCTCTGTCGGAGGAACTGCTGTTGGGCGCTTGGCAGGACAAGGGGAAGTGTCCAGGCAGTGCGTGCCCTTTGCCGTTTTTTGTGCACCAGTGGACTTGATTCGCGCTTGTAAAGCAAGCTACTGTGCCTGTATACATATTTCATATGCCTTCTCCCACATCTTCACCCATCATGATCATCTTTCTTCTCTCCTTCCCCTTCCCCAGTACAGAGTAGCAGGCCAGATTTGAATTATTCCGACCAATCTCTCTGCCTTTCCTTTCAGTAAATCCGTCTATCTATGTATCTAAGTTCATTAAAAAATGCTTGGTAACTTGTCTACATGTATGGAACTAACATAGGAGGATGGCGTTTTGGGGTGCAGCATGCAGCTGATGTTGGCAAAGATATAAAATTTGTTCATTAAATGAATGAATTTGTAAGTGTGTTGCAATTAAGTTGGCTGCTCTTGCTTAAAATGTGACAAGGGGCATCTCTTTTGAGATCATTTGAACTGCATACTGCTAAGCTCGCTTTACAGTGTATCTTTCCTTTTCAAAAAATGCCTTCTACTTGTGTTGCTTTTTCTCTGTGACCATTTCACGCTCAGGTTTTCCTTTGCTGCTTTCCAGAGTTCTTGAACCAAAGTTGCCTTCCAATTGTCTACTGGCATGTGTGCCATCTGAATTTGAGTGTGTGGTTAATGTAGACAGTGGGTAGTGAACTGGTGAGGTATCAGCACTAATGACGGACACCAACTTGCATTTTAATAATCGGTCACTGTTAAAACTACAGAGAAACAATGCTCAAGTAACGCGTCATAAGTACGTCATAAAGCACAGAGCAAGTCTGCAGCGGCACTTCTTACAGCGGCACTTCTTACCACGCTTTCGTCTTGCCGTGAAGAGGTGTTTAAGCATATGTGCGTGGACTTTATTTAACGAGTTCTTTGTAGTTAATTTTGCTGTCACTCCCACAGTGGAGTATAGTGCAGAAGGCACCTAATAGTATATCACCACTGTATGCATAAGTCTTCACCAAAAGCCTCCCTTGAAACCATATACCATGTCACGGTTGCCAATGTCATTCAAAACGCACTCTGGGCAATTGTCTGCGATTCGGCATTCCTCTTTTGCCCAGTCCGCCTGTGACAATACGTTGGAACTAAATCTGTGCAGATCTGTCGAGAGCAGTTTGTGGCCCTTCACAGCGAGCCCATCCTGGAGGATCTGTCGGAGCAGTTTGTTCGTACGTTCGCCTACAAGGAGAGGTGAGAGCTCTGCATTGGCGAACTCTTACCTGAGCAACCTCTGCATGATGGCCATTATCTTATCATTTTTCTTTTTCCTTTCCTATTCAAGTGAGATCAAAGGAGCCACTAAAATGGGGGAACTAGCCATGCTGAAGCTTAACAAGGTCATCACACAGATTCCCAAGAAAGGTGAGTCAGGGCTCTGCTAGCTAAGTAGTCATATGATGAAATGCAGGTTTCGTCATACTAGATGGTTTTAGCAAGGAAACTGCAGTTACGTCAAGGTCGATTCTTTGCATGGATTCCCAAGGCCATGCATTTCCTTATTACGGTCACAGTCTTTTCTGGTTTCGATGTCTTCGGCTTGAACTGAGTGGTAGAGCAAAAAATGCCTACTTCTAACTTCAATTTTCTTTTCCAACAAATGGGGTTTTTTACTGCGAAACAAATGTCAGCATTCCCACATTGAGCCAAACAGTAAATTTTTGCCAAGAACAGAAATTGCATGATGTTATAGCCAGCATC
>JAJIZL010125026.1:0-21272 GCA_023969395.1 Amblyomma maculatum
GTGTGTGTGTGTGTGTGTGTGTGTACAAAAAGAAATTATTGCATATCATGCATTTTTTCTTCCAAAAGTCCTAACGCGTCTTTGAAACTATCACAGCTTATTGCGGCAACATCCTAACCATTGCAGTGACTCGGTGGTTAGGATGTTTAGCTACTGATCCGATTAGCCCTCTTCGCACATGATTGTGGCAGCCGCATTTCGCAGCAAGCGAAGCGTTAAGGACATCTATGTGGTGTGGGATGTAAGTGCTCGTTGAAAGTTCCTAGGTGGTCGAAATTGTTCCGCAGCCCTCCAATACGCGACCTCGTTTTCTATCTTTTTCACTCCCACTTTCCTGCTGTTAGCTGAAGTTATCGGCGTACGAAATAATGTAACGACATAAGAATGGACGCACAGTCATGAGCAAAAGTGGTATACAACACTTAGCCGATGGCGGAGCTCTGGAAAACTGCAATGCAAAGCCATATCGCCATCAAGCAATGTCCATCTGGGATCGAGACAATCGTCGCTGTGTCCCATTTTATCGACCTGCATCTGTCACTGCCATCTCGCTAGGTAGCGTTTCGATGCAGTTTTGCCTGGCTTCAACGAAGGCTGTTTTGTATATCAATTTTGCTCACGAATTTACATGCAGATAGAAAGACCTCAATATTGAGGTTTTAATAAATCCTACAACATGCCCTGATTGCAAACATCTTATCAGCATCGTTCCTCTCAACGAACCGCTCATGTACAGTCTCGAACACGAATTGGTTTCCCCCGTTTCACGCACTGTCTCAAAGTCACATAAATAATGTTCCCGTGTATCACATTTGAAAGTCTGGAATTTAAACACACACATATAAACTCTGAAAACACGCACACAGAGAACAAACGAACACACGTGCACAAGCTCTCTTGCAGGAAGATTCGGGAAGAGGACAATCCCTCCACTCCGTTCGCATCCGTTTCTTCCAAATCGGGAGCACTGCTTCGAGGTCCGGCGTACCTGTTGCAGCTCTCACCAACGGACTATCGAAAAAAAAAAGATTCCTTAACCTTTTAGTCGAAAAGTGAAACGTTTATGGTGGTCTTGGAAACAAACATATAAAATGAATATGATGCTCGATAACACTTTTCTCACGACAGAGTTTAGGTTCCAAAAATAACCGTGACAGACACTATGTATTTGTCTGCATAAAAAAGAAACAAATAAGATCAACCGTAGCATTATCACCGCCGTTCTCAGTAAAGTCTGTCTTGAGCGGTGTTTTCGTCTGCATTGCTCTCCTTGTCATGAGCAAATAGGCTTGGGCATATCTCCGCAAGTGGTGTTTGCAGGTGTCATGAGCGTGCCCTGACTTGTCATCGAGTTGCATGACGTCACGAGAGCAAGGGAAATTGCCGAGATGACAAGCTGTGGCCACTCGGGCTTCGCGTTTGATATGGCAGCACAAACAAAGACAGTAGTTACGTAAACACAGCCTCATCTGTATGACTTAGCTAAATGAGTCTTTGTATCTTCATATAAACTGGCGGTCTTGCAAATCATTTATTAGTTTACCAGTCTATACTATTCAGTATATGTGATATACCAAGGGAACAAATGAACATTAGTTATAAGCGAGTAGCGATAGGAATTAACAAGAGTTGCTTTTCTAGAAAGTGAGCTGGGCAATAGGCTGTCATTAAATCTGTCGCTTCATATCTTTAAAGGCAGAGCTTCCGTGTCCTCCGAATTTTTGCCATCCGCTTAGATTAAAGTCTTGAAATAATAACGCTCCTAAATCGTCCCCCCCTACGCAATTCTTCTCCGAGCACATTTAGGAAATATTACAAGCTTTTAGCTGAGTGTGTTCACGGAACCCGGAGAAGAGCGGACGAACTGCGATGCCTCTACACGTGCGCAGAACGCTGTCATGGGTAATTGGTTGGTGGCGCTGCGTGCTCGTTCAATCTACTGCTGATACCAGCGGATCGTTCGATTGCCGAAGGCGCGGCAGGAGCTCGTTGTTGTTTGGTGCCTGCCGCAGGCGGGCGACATGGTGCAGTGCACTGTTCCGTGACCTGTCCCTGCTTTTGTCACGCCCCCTCCTTATCCGGTTTGCTTCGCGTTGCGATTTTCCGGTTAGGTCACGGCACGGTCCCAGCCCTTTGTGATACTGTAGCATCTGTAATGTCCGCGATAGTTTGCGCACCGCGACAAGCGGTAACGTTTAGAGTATCACTCCTCGGCGGTGGTGGAGCTATAGGTAACAGGCCAGGCTCGCTTGAAAATTCTCTGGCGGCGAACAGTCAGATTGGCATGGCGGGAGTAATCCTTTTAACCTTCTGGCAAGCCCTGCTCGCCGCAGGTTGGAAGAAAGGCGCTGGTCGATGTCCTGGCCCAGAGGTGGCACAGGTGTAGAAGATTCATGCATTTGATTGAAGAACACGTAGGAGCAAGAAGTGGAACTTTTGGGAGAGATACACGCGAAAAAGATTGAGAGCGTTACTGTTATTCGTGAATCGGGAATAAACGAGTTGGATCCGGTCTAGTGTCTGCCCTCTTTCTATATTTTGCAGTAACAATACCCTGCAAATTGTCGTAAGCTCTACCTTCGATACTTCACGGAACATAGCACTATGAATTCCATCAACTTTCCATTGAGGCTAACAAGAGCGCAGCTATCGACGAACCACAACAAAAAGAGAGCCTCATAAACGCACTGTGAGAAACTAAAGATAAAGTGCCATCGCTATGCGAGCTTTGCACACCTGGCTGTCCATATTACAACCATATAAAGTTATCACACACGACTGAAGATGTGCAACGATGGATAATGCGCGCCCAATCAGAAGGTGCAGGCTTTTCTTCATGACGACTTCCATGCTCGAGTTTGAGGATGCTGCCACAGGTACATTGACGCTGCCCCGTTGCCAAATCGAGGTCCTTCAGACGCCGACACCTGCTACGCGAAGATGTTTCATCAAAACAGTTGTAGAACTGCAGGCAGGAGCTGTATTCTTTTCAACAAATGCCACATTACGAAGGGTGATTCAGGCAAACGAATGTCAGTTACCCTTTGCAAACCTTTGCGGATGACGACAGATGTGAACTTCCTACTTTTCATTGGAGGCCAAATCATTATGACAGAAAAGTGAAGCTCACGAAGGAAAACCAACGCTCCCATTCAGCAGCCTATTTATTCAAAATAGCCGAAACATCCACCCCTGTTAGAACATTGCTGCGGGCAGTATAAAGTGCATCTGTCCACTGGCGTGTATGAAGATTTCAGTTCGTTACAGGTGACGCCAACTACCGACCTTATTGTGACTGCAGTCCTCAGACATCTTTCATAGCATGGACCACTGATCGCTGGTCAGCGCTGGACCTAAGTGCGGAGCGAGCCACGAAGCCTAGAGACGCAACTCAGAAGTGCAACACCCTCAAAACCAATGTCCGAGTTTGTTATTCGCGTCAACTCCCATAGCATTGCCAGATGAAGTCTGCTACTCAGAGATACCGCGCAGTCACTGATCAGAGTCATGACTTTAAGTGGGCCCAGAGCGATACCGGCAGTTATCTAGGAGAAGCCGCCGTAATGTTCTACGAATGTTTTGAAGGAGCACATTGCAAATAAGGACCGATCCACCTGGGGCTTTTGCCGAGTAAGTAAATGATCGAGACACTTACACTAGTTAAAAAGAAGACAGAAGCTTCAATTAAATTTCGCAAAAAGAGCATTTCCTGTACGCAAAGGCAAGAAAACTTCCAAGGAGCGAAAGTTCTTGTGCCACTGCTTGATAAAGTATCCACGGTGCGATCACCGTAACCACGAAGTCAACCAGTTAGTCCAGCGCGAAGGCCTGATTACACAAACGATTCGAGTATCCCACCCTGCTGAAGTACAGCGCTGACAGAGATGAATTTGCTTATTCAAGACAGTGAGAGCGACCTCACAAAGACACCATAAGCTAGAAAAAGTACGCTGAAACAGGCAGCGTCCAGAAGACATAAATAGACGTCCATGAATAATTCTACAATTTAGCTTTCCACACAAAATTTCATAAGCAGGTCCTTTCAGCAGTGATTGAAAGCGACGCGGAGGCCACATTAGGGAGTCCAAAAGAAGCGGAGTTTGAGAAGCTCGGCTGATAAACAACCGCAGGTAAGAAGTCGTGTATCTCTGCGAGCACTTGTGCAGCCCGCAGATTAGTTTCACGAGTGAGCGAATAAACTTTTATTGTCCAATAGTAAAGACGTCCCTTCCCCAGCACTAAGCCCAAAGTGGCGGGATGCCGCCTAGGCGTAGGCTGGGTGGTCTTGTCTCCTGGCTGCGTTGCCAGCTATTGGGACAAAAGGGAGCCTCCCGGGATAATGGGGCATTCCAAAATTATGTGCTCGAGCAACCCTCTCAACTCGCAGCTTAAACACCGATTTGATCAAACGCTCGGTAAAATACGTTTTACCAGGGGCGGGTTTCAGATTGTCAGTTTGTAGCTGTTGCCACTAAACTGCCTGCATAATATTTAATGTAGGATCTGGCGGTAGGGGGGGGGGGGTGCAGTCTTCTCGATAATCACAGGACAGAAAGCAAAGGCAAAAGTTTAAGACAACACGACGCTGCACATTACACAGATTTTTTGTTGCATAGCTGCAGGTGTTTAAATCTGCGCTGCACCTATCAGCAGATTGTGCAGATTAAATTGCCGATCAGCCTGCCGCCTTAGGGAGCGGAAATTTTTGACGATCACAGCGTGCGTTTGCAAGCAGAACGAGATGGAGGGAGACGAGGATTCGTAACATGAGCCTCGAGTTGATATCTGAATGCTCTATTGTCATCGGTGAGTAAAGTGCAGTTTTGAAGCGGCTGGTGTGCCTCCTTCTTCCATTATATGGAATATTTCTATGGCAGAGGTGCCCCAGCAAGCTCTCGCAAGGCCAAGCGGCCCATCTGCTACCTTCGCAAAACATAGGTGCTGACATTTCCACGACACAGCAAATACCTTTCCTTCAAAGCAATAGACGAAGAAAGCACTGACGGGCTCCTGAACGACGATAATTTCCCGGCCTCGCTGATTCATACTTTCAGCATTCTTTGGAAAAAAAAAGAGTCTTCTCGATTGTGACGTCACACTATGACGCAAAATCTCATGGATGTTGATTACCACGTGACTACCCTTGAACGTCGTCATTATCACATTTCCCTATTTTTACATTTGAATAACCTAATTGGCTCGACTTATTTATGTAGTAATTGCTCCGCATGCCACAAATTATTTCCCCAGTGAAATCGTTTCATCCCGTATCTAGTGCAACCATTCGCTTTCTTATAACTCATTTTGTTCGAAAGTGATTCTGCCGACGAATGCCTTGTGGCACGACCTTGAAATATACCCACTAATTACTTACACATTAATAATGAAGCGAAATCGGAACGCAAGACGCTATTCGTAAAACGATGCAGTAAATCCTTCGGCATAGTGATGCAGCCAATAATTGGAATGCTGCGATAAACCAAATATATTATCTCCAGTATATGCGGAACACTGCCATTCAGCCATGATCTGAAACAGTAGCCCACTGCTGGGAAAAAGCTTCTTTAAAAAGTTTCCAGTCAGCCATTTTCTGTTGCGGTGGTGGCCACGTTATTGTAGATCATAGATCCTCTGAATATAAAGGCTTCTCAAATTATTGACGTACTAATGCGATCTAAGAACTGCGCCTATAACCATTGCATTCAAAATTCTAAATTGAGATAAAATCGGAGCAAATTATTTCAGTATCTGCACTTACGAGATTTATGCCCAGTGTTTTCTGCAAAAAGTACTACAAATGTCACTATAATGATGTCCAATAAATGGTTATAAACTTGTTGCACAACTTTCAAAAACTCTCTAATAGACTTGCTGTTAGAATTGTTTATTTTTCAACCAGTTTGAAGTTTGTTTTGAAGCGTCTGGGTATATAAAGTTGCTTCTTGTGAAGTTTTTAAAGCTGCGCGACAGCACGTTTGCAACAATTAGGAACGTAAAACAGCTGTCCTCTTTTTTTTCAGAAATTTGTCGGAGTCTTGTATTCAAGTCAGGCAGCAACCGATGTATACAACTCGATCATATCCTGGACAGAATATTACGAGAAGACAGTTTTGCCAAACGATGCACAAAGGAAAAACAAATCCAAAGCCATTTCAGGTATGTTGCTGATATTATTACTAAAATGTCACGACGTCTCTTATGCTGAATGTCCGTTCCAAAATTTCACGACAGATATTTTACTTCACTGAAACTATAACACCATTCCGACTACATTATTTTTGGTGCTGAAATTCACATGAAAGTGATTTTAACAGGCTGTAAAAGAAGCTTTCTAAGCAAACTTCTTGAAAAGTACTATTCAATTTCCCCCAGTGCGTTCCGACAGATCATTTTTATATTCCACTAACGCCATTAATCTTTCATTGTTGCTGCTGACACCCGCTGGCGTGCAGCCTTTTCAGCCTGCGTGCACTGCCCAAAAGGTCTTTTGTGTTTCTTTTATTCACGTTCAATATCATAAAATACAGTTTATCAATTTCTTTTCGAAGCAAAACGCGCCTATATTTACCTAAAGTGATTCCAGTCAACCGCGTCGTTTGTTCTGGCCAACTATACGACTTTATTTAGATGTTTCCTCGCTTATTTTAATTGACCGCTGAAGGGTACAACGGGCATTTACTCGATGACCAGCGAGCACGTTCGCTGCTGTCGCCGCCACCGATTGGCTTAGTTCTCTAAAGAGCGGATTTCAGAGCTACTACACTTCTCGATTCTTTTTTTTCCCAGGGTGTTATCACCAACACGTGAAAATATACAAGAGAACAAAAGGCTACTTTTTGCACGCTTGAAAGTCATAATGAGTTCAGCAGTAATTCATTTGTGACGTATTGCATTTCAACAGAAGCGACACAAGCGACACGAGGACTGCCAAATTAAGTGCTGCTGGAAGGACGAATGGACTTGGTGCCAAGAACACCCTATGCCAGAAGGGCTAGTGTGTGGTCCTGGAAAGGTTAGTAGTGGGTAGTATAACCTTCTAGTTGTCTTTCAGTCTGTTCGAATTACGAACGCTAGGGACAAGGTTCAGTAGGGAATATGTACAAAGTTGGGTAAAATATAGACAAGCCATTTCGGGCAGGGGTCTAGCGAGCAAGTCTCACCGCAAAAAAATAAACAGTAGTACTACCGCATTTCGAATTACGCCACACCAGCTGCCTTTACAAAATAGCCCTAAATAAATCAGTATGTTTGCCGAGTGAAGTTTTAGGTGAGGAAATGCGCTTCCTCCAAATTGGCCACATACCGCTCTGACTATCTAAATTCACCAAGAGCTTTGAGGGGGGTATGGTTAAAACATTTATTTCGTAAAAGTTACGTAAAAATAAAATATTGCGTAGTTCTCAACGCCATTAAGCAAGCATGTGAGCTCGGAGGCGTTATAGAAATCACAGAAGGGGAGCGTGCATTATATTTAGTTGTACTTTACAGCTTATGAACAGCAGTTGTGTTACCATCGATGGGTGGAGAGCGTTGTATTTAAAGGGATTCCTGAGGTCGTCATTGTATTTTTTTCTTATGGCTTCTGTAAAGCAGATTCTTATGACGGGTCGTGAAACCCTGGCGATTGCAGATGTCAGGTGTATGACACCGGTGGAAGCCAATGACAGCTGATGTTCAGCAATTTTAGCGTCGCCATGGGCTAAACAGCACGTCGAAGTTCGTGGTTGTGGGCCTTTTATTCATGTGTTTACGTTATGATGATGGCCGGCAAGTGTACGTACTGCAGCGCATGGCTCACATTGGCTGTGTGCAATATTCTTTCGATAGAGAATCAAGCATTTTTGCAGCATGGAAAGGACAGAGGAATAAGCAGGTTTGGTAATATCAGACATGCACTTCACTAGTATAGGTACTACTGTCAGAGATGCAACAATAGGTGTCCAAGACAGCACGGCTATAAGAGGGTAAACCTTAGCTCCTTGCGCTATCCGTCCGTCCGAAAGGAGCGTTTAATTCCTCCCAATTTTCAGACAACAAATATTGAGAGCTCGACAGTGCCGGCCGGATTACGTGATGGAGTGCTTCCTTCAGGGCCGGAATGCTTCCAGACCGAGCGGTAAAACAGAGTGTACGCATGCATTCAAGCAAAAGGCTGAAGAGCCAAAAGACTATGCAGTCTATTCAAAGAAGGCAACCAACAATGAGTGGCCTAGAAGGCCCTCCTTTTGGATTCTCTTTCGCGACATGCACTTTGTTACTCGCTTGATTGCTAATCCCTTAACTCAACAAGTCACACGTACTGTTTAGCTGCTACGTTATAAGAAACAGAATTGGACATGTACAGTGTTCTACAAATTTATCAGAACATTTCAGAAAAATTCTCCCCTCCTTTGAAGATTTGTTGACGATACAAACACGCAAAAAGCTTTCGCGTTGTTTACCTTTGTTGCGAAGTACGCTTGACAGTAGTGCTTACCTGGTTTGGCCGCGCTTGGTGAGAAACCAGAACCGTCAGCGACAAGATTGAGAAAGCAAAAGCGCCAACTGAGTTTCCGAATAAAAACAGTGGTGGCGCCATCTGGTGTCGCTCGAGGAACGCGCCGCGTCTCCAAAGCGCCAAGGCAAACTTTACGTGTTTACTTCAAGATGCTGGATGGCACCACCCTGCCCTTTGCCGGACAATTAGTGTTGGCGTTTTTCGCTCTATCAACCTCCTCGCATCATATGCGGCCGAACTATGCAAACATTATTGTCCAATTTCAGTTCAGTTAAGTCGTTCAGTCGTGTCCGACAGTTCGTGACCCTATGAACCGTGTCACGCCAAGCTTTCTGGTCTCTCACTATCTTCCTAACATCACATAACATCATCTGCAGCGCCTCGAGGACGCCATCTAACCATCGCGTTCACTGCCTACCCCTTCTCCGGCGACCTTCAACCCCCAACATCAAATCTTTCTCCACAACTCCTCTCTTCTCATCCGATGACCAAAGTAGCAGAGCTTTATTTTAGAATTCGACCTTCCAATGAGCAGTCAGGGTTTATGGTCGACAATATCGAATGATTTGATCCGGCAGTCCAAGGAACTCTCAAGAGTCTCCTCTGGCACCACAATTCAAACGCGTCAATTCTATGGCGGCCAGCCTTCTTCACAGTCCCACTCGCATCCATACATCACAACTGGAAGGACCATAGCACGAGTTATACGGATCTTGGTTGGCAGACTAACGTCCCTGCTCTTTACTAGGCGGCCAAGGCTAACCGTGGCTCTCTTTCCCAGAAGCAGGCGTATCCTAATTTCATGCCTGCAGTCTCCTTCCGGGGTAATCTTGGAGCCCAAGAAAAGAAAATCTGTCACAGCTTCCACTTCTTCTCCCTTGATGCTCCAGGACTTGATAGGGCAAGACGCCATGATTTTGTCTTTTTAATGTTCAGTTTAAGCCCAAACGTTTCACCCTCTTCTTGTACGCACATCAGAAGTCGATTGAGCTCCACTTCACTTGTTGCCATTAAGGTTGTATCATCCGCATATCTAAGGTTGTTGATACGTTTTCCAGCATTCTTCACTCCAGCTGAAGACTTGTCCAGACCGGCCTTCCTCATGATGCACTCTGTATATAGGTTAAATAGGCTGGGCGACAGTATGCAGCCTTTCCTCCTTTCGCAACCGGAAACCAATCAGTAAGACCATGCCCAGGTCTGACTGTGGCCTCTTGCCCTTCATACAGGTTCCTGAGGAGATAGATGAGGTGAATTGGAACTCCCATCTCTTGGAGAGCTTGCCACAATCTGCGGTGATCTACGCAGCCAAACGCTTTCGCATAATCAATAAAGCAGAAGTAGATGGGTTTCTGGAACTCTCTTGCTTTTCAATGATCCAGCGAAGGTTGGCAATTTCGTCTCTAGTTCCTCTGCCCTTGCGAAACCAAGCTTGCACGTCCGGAAGCTGCTGATCCACATACTGCTGCAGCCTACCTTGGAGGAACTTCAACATCACTTTGCTAGCATGCGAAGTAAGCGCGATCGTGCGGTAGTTGGAACACTCCTTGGAACTACCTTTCTTTGGAATAGGAAGGTAAATTGACCTCCTCCAATCATGTGGTCACTGCAGGGTTGTCCAAATCTTCGGAAATAATGTATGCAGAATGTTAACAGCGTCATGG
The DNA here is from genome assembly GCA_023969395.1 of Amblyomma maculatum. Lineage (NCBI taxonomy): Eukaryota > Metazoa > Arthropoda > Arachnida > Ixodida > Ixodidae > Amblyomma > Amblyomma maculatum. The sequence goes on from JAJIZL010125026.1 coordinate 10,162, forward strand.
GTGAGGTTTTGAAGCACTCAGCTGGAATGCCATAAATTCCGCTAGTTTTGTTCTTAGCAAGACTGGCTAAGGCCCATTCAACTTCACAACCATCTTATGTTGGGTTTGCACTTCCGGGTTCTTCTTGTACAGTTCTTCTGTGTATTCCTGCCACCTCTTCTTTATCTCTGAGGCTTCAGTGAGGTCCTTGCCTCGTTTGTCATTCATCACGCCCAACTTAGCACAGAAGCTTGCTTTGATATCTTTGATTGTCTTATGCAGACTCTTGTGTTCTTTAATTGGCTGTTGTCCTCAACTGCTTGGCACTGTATGTTCAGGAAGGCATTCTTATCTCTCCTTGCTATTTTCTGAAAATCCGCATTGAGCATCTTGTATCTTTCTCTTTTCCCCATAACTTTTGCCATCCTCCTTTCCTCAGCTATTTACAAAACCTCTTCAGATAACCAGTTTGCTTTCTTGCATTTCTTGTGCTTTGGAACAACCTTAGTAGCAACTTCTTGTATTATATCACGAACATCAGTCCACATCTCTTCAGGCTCTCTGTCTTCTAGATCTAATTCTTGAAATCGGTTCCTCACTTCCCCAGCATATTTTGATGGAATTTGATCCAGATCATGCCTGAGAGGCCTTTAGTTTTCTGCGTTTTCCTCAATCGTAGCTTGTTTTGGTAACAAGAAGCTGATGATCGGTGCCACAATCGGCCCCAAGCCTTGTTTTTGCTGCTTGTACAGCGCTTCTCCATCTCTGCCGGCAAAAAATATAATTGTCCTGATTCCTGTACAGAATGTCCGGTGAAGTCTATGTGTACAGGCGCCTCTTGTGCTGTTGAAAATGAGTATTCGCTATGGTCAGGTTGTTTTCTTGACAAAACTCTACTAGCCTTTGCCCAGCTTCATTCGGCTCACCAAGACCCAACTTTCCTGTAATTCCGGATATTTCTTCACTCCCTACCTTAGCATTCCAGTCTCCTCTGAGAAAAACGACGTCTGATGATGGAGTGCGGTCTAAAAGGCATTGCAGGTCCGCATACATTCGCTCAACGTCAGCTTCTTGAGCAGTAATGGTTGGTGCCTAACTGGCCATAGGGTTTTCTTGGCAGGAAATACTGGAGTGGGTTGCCATTACCTTCATTGTCAGAACTCTCTGCCGTGACCTGTCTATCTTGGGTGGCCCTATACAGCAGAGCTCACGACTACATCGAGTTTCGCAAGCCCCTCCGCCACGACAAGGCAGTGATTCATGAAGGGGATTATCCAATTTACTACGCAACAAAAGGCTCAATAACACGCAAGCATTCTGAACGGTTTCACCGCAAAAAGAGTCCTTTTCGATACTTTTCCGATAAAGGTGCTGAGCACTGAATATTGTTACGGGTCACACTCCGACGGAGCCGCAACAGTTCGCCGTCAGAAAAATACTCGCAGGACCAACGGAGCCTAGCTCCAGCGTCGTCGTTTTTCACTACTCCAGCACTTCGTCGTCGTCTCCGAGACAGCGCACCGTAACAATATCAATCTCGCTTTAACGAAGTCGTGCAATGTATCCTGCGTGTTCGAAGGGCGGCGTGTATGGCGCAGGACATAATGGTTCAAGCCTCGATTCCTTTATGGTTTTAGCCGCAAGTGCTACCAAAGCAAGCAACTTCTTCCAACTCGGCCATGTTATGTGGCACAATGACAGCACACGTCCTGCCAACCAACCAACCATTGCCCGACCATTTCTTCTGCAAACAGAACTTCAAATCATAGATCAAGGTTATTTCTTGCGCGGGGATCCATCTAGTGCTAGTGCATTATACCTCCAATTCCCTCTTGGGATGTTGCTAAGGTACTGTCCAGCAGTCAATAAATCATCATCAAGCAGAGAAGGCACCCCAGGGTGGCGCAGTGGTTACGGCGCTCGGCTGCTGTTCCCAAGGACGCGGGATCGAATCCAGGCCTCGGCGGCAGCTGTTCGATGGAGGCGAAAAGCAAGGCGCCCGTGTGCTGTGCGTTGTCAGTGCGCGTTGAAGAACCCCAGGTGGTCGAAATTTCTGAGTCCTCCACTACGGCGTCTCTCATAGCCTGAGTTGCTTTGGGACGTTAAAACCCCAAACCAACCAAGCAGAGAAGGAGTACGGAACAGTAAGGCCGAGGTGAACAGCGCCTCTTGGCATATCGAAAGACTTGGTCCGTCGGAAACCTTGTATTTAGGATGTGATGAAAATCAAGCATTGAGGGCTTTTGCCACTTTGAACGCATCAAGCCTATATGCGCGCACTTGGACTGGAAGGAGAAAGCTTCTTGTGGTTGAACGGTGAAAGTCAAGGGAAGGGCGTCCGGTTATGTTGGGTAAAAACATGGTCTAGTGTGATGATCATCGAAGCGCACTGGAAGAATATCAATAGCGACTTGATTGCAGTTATAGGTGGACTGCAAACCATGTAAATGTCGTGCTTGTCCTGTAGCAATGTTGTTGAAATGATTGAATATAGCAGCACCGTTGTAGTGTATTGTTCAGTTGATTTGCGTCTGGAATTTATGCACAGACAATCGGCACTCTTGAAATTCACTGCAAAACAAACACAATTGAAAATATTTTACATATAAGTTCATTACACGACACCCACCTTATAATAAAAACACTAACTGACAATCTTTACGGAATAAGTGTTATAATAGACCTTTGGATCAGCACAGGCATTTACCTGGTTAGCGCAAACAGATCTACAACACTCTCTCCTTCATACGCTGTACGCGATTCACAATGTAACCCAATTTGTACCAGATTGAAGAAAAACGCGTTTATAGCTGTGGCCTATTTTTCGAATTTCAATAGGTTTGTTTTATTGCTTTCTTTTTGTTGTTTTGTAGCCCTTCGATAAAAGCATCAAATGTAGCTTCATATGCCTGGAAATAATCTTCCAAAGTTTCGCAAAGCTCGCCGGATTCTCCTCCACCAATGCCAAAATGATCAGAAAAGAGATTCGGCTTTATTGGTGTCGTGACGCTTCCTGCGTTCCGGTAAAATGTAATGGACCAATATTATTAGACATTGTTGCTTTTATTTATTCTGTTCAATTTTTTATTGAAAGGGAAAATATTGTGTTTAACGGAAAACAGAATAATAAGAACTTGTGAGTTATAACGGAATTTTGCTTGTAGGGAACGCGTATAAAGAAAAAAAAATGATAAAAACTAAACAAAACAAATTAGTAAGAAGGCATCTCCTTACTCATATCTTTGCTGATCAATGATCTTCCGTTCCCATTTGCAGCGTTCAGAACGTTTACTTTCTCACCCTTAAAGGCTGAGTAGCGTCGTCTACACACACACGATCTTTGCATGACGCCTTTGCAAGTAATTCATACAGAATCCTAGAGATCAAGGTAGAAGATCGTGGTAGCCCCAGTGTTACATGAAACAACCGCTTTAAATTGGCCTTGGCCATATATTGTTACGGAGCACACTCTGATGTAGCCGCAACAGTTCGCCGTCAGGGACAAACTAGCAGTACAAGCAGAGCTTAGCTTCAGCGTTGTTGTTCTTGTTCTCTAATTTGATGGCACATACCCACAGAGGGTGATTGGCCCGGAATTGGGCTGCAGACATATTATGTTTTGAGTTGTATAATTACCTTACAAAAAAAGAACTGATTGCTAGGATATAGAGAAGGAAAGTAAAAATATGAAAAACCAAAATAAAAAAGGGTAAATACTAAGACACGCTGTAGAAGAATACTGAGATTTGTATTTACAGAATAAATAATCCAAAGCATATTGACAAGGGAGACGTTTTGATCCTATTAAAATGTTTTGAATGGTCTTAAAAACAGACCTGCGGCTGTACCCAAACATGGTGGCACCGAACGATAATAAAACCTGACAGCTGGAATTAAGACCCAGGTACTCCAACGGCTTCTCCAAATGTCGTTTTCTTATCAGTTTTGAGTGCTTACTGTCTAGTGTCGTGACGCTGGGACTAAGTCGACCCGGCCTTCACTTGGTAGCGTGCAGAGACTCCGGGTTCATGAAGGATTGAATCTTCGAAATTGGTAAAATATATACAAGCAGGTTTAATGGCACTTTGAGAAAACTTATTTACATGATTATTTACATGAAAAAGAAGGGTACACCAGCAAAATGGCAAGCGTTAAGAGTTCATAGCGAGAAGCGTCTGGATGAGCCTTTTACCCAGGGCTCAGAGCGACATTTCGTGCTCTGCAATTTCCTTAAAACCCCCTATGTCCAGCCCCTCTCTGAAGATGCTGACCAACCAGTTCCAGGGCACGCCCCTCAGATATCGGCATCCAATCGAACACATCACTGCACTGATGGTCTGATGCACTGACTGGTCCGGCATTGTTTCGTTGGGCGTGGTCACTTGTCGGCGGGAAGAGCTTGGGAATGGCGAGGAGGTACGTTTCTATTCTTCAGCAAAGATTCGATATGCTGGTTCCGGTAAGTGGATTTCCTTCTCAGAAACCGAAGTGCACGTGCGCGCCGCATACTGCTCCTAGCATTGTCCCTTTCCAGCAATTGCAAATCTTTCCTGCACTTCCGGGAAATCCTCTAATGGCCGTAATCACCTTGCTCCTTTCTTGTCCTGTACGTCAGCGGACGTGTCACTCTGTCGTCTCCTTTGGACAGTAGGCATTCCTCACTGGACGATAGCGCTTCTCGACGGGAAGGGTGAACAATTGAACGAAAGCACTTCCGGTTATTTCCCGCAGGGGAACATTTCTTAGTATTTTTCTAGACGTTCCCTTGACAGGGCCAATTTGGCATTTGCAGGGTCTCAACAAAGCAAAACAGGCTTACACAAAAGGACTCATGGAAACAGGCTCACTTAGCGCCATTGTACCAACAGCACATATCCACAGCACTTATTCATGCCCACAGGCGAACAATAGAGCGCGCAAGTGCGGATGATGCACGGTCATAACACTAGGGAGGCGTCGGATGGGGTTCACAGCTGACGCGATGCTCTGTAGACCTGCATCAGCTCGCTATATTGTTTGAAATTGTAAGGTGGTGTGGATTTGACGTTTTTTTATGCGTAGGAAACACTACGGTGGGCGTTAATTTCGACTGTGCCGCACAAAAAGGCAGACAGCAAGCTATTAGGTCATTTTTAATGAGGTAACAACAAAATTCTCGTTCTTTAATAATCGATCTCCATCTCCGGTGGCCTCATCGGCATTTTCTATTACTGCTTTTTTGAGTCACATATTATCGATAATGCTGTGGCTAGTGGTAGTGGGTAGGTGACATGATCGTGCACTGAATAGTCGCGGGTTTGTGTGACGTCAAAAGACCCTATGACACTGACGAGTAGGTAGGCGCTGGCAGTTCAAGCTTATCTGTTAAGATACGAAGTGCTGATGACAAAATCGGAACTTTGACGACCCTGCATGAAAAGATATTATTGTCACACTGCGAAAGAAATATGGCGTTTCAAATCGACTGCAACTGAATTCATTGGTCCTCACGTAATCTTAATATATGTCATCAATCGTAATTTGCAAATGAGGGCAGTTACGAACAGCAATAAAAAACCGCAGAACATCAAATAACGCAAGGTGGAGTTGTGAGCCACTTGGTAGGTCATGATTTTCGGGTGGGCTTTGCTAGAGACAAACGAGGGCAAGAGAGGGACACAAAACGAGCGCTACGTTCCAACTGGAATTAGAAGCGAAAAATACGAGCTCGAGGATCTGCATACGCATGCCCAACTATCCACTGAATTATGATGAAGGGGTTGATAAGGCATTATCTCTAGCATTAGTCCTAATTCAGTGGATCGCTGGGCATCCTCACGCAGTTCATCGAGCTCATATTTCTTCCTATAATATTTCAGTTGCAAGTAGCACTCACCCTGTTTCCCTTCCTTGCCCTCGTCTGTCTCGCTCTGAGCGCACCTGTAAATGAAACAACGCAAGTGCGAAAAAGTGCGCAGCTAGCACTGAGTAGCAAGAAACATGCAGCATACTATAGTGGCCTAAAACCTTATTGAACGATATTTTGTCGCCGAATAATATTTGCGGCTGAGATGGGGTGCTTTATACATCAAAATATATGTAAGTAAAATAGAAATACAAAACATATGTACGTAAAAAGCATGGCTGACAAGAGCGAGTGGGGATAAAAAGCATTGCGACGCCCGAATTAAGGCGGGGAAATCAGTTTATATCCAAAAGGCGATGGTAAGAGTTATAGCTTTAAACACCTCCACGATAAACGCACGTGAGCAAGCTGAAAACAATATAGATAGAACCAGAAATCGTTTAAGTCCAATGCAGATCATGGCCGGTGCTTTCATTGAAAGTGATGGTTTTGCTCGACATCGTTGGGTAAAATAGTCTCAAGCAAAATTAGAATTTTTCAAGAAAACCGGAAGCAAGAGGACTTTTATTTTTGTCGCGCGCACATTATCCTTTCACCTTGGTTCTTTTTGCCGCGTATATGGTGTCCAGAGCGTAGATTTGGCTCGAGATCGAACGAGGAATGAGCAATGTCTATGTTTGCTACCTGACAGAGGTTTTATACACCTGTCTGTGAACTACGCAGGCAAGTACGTGAGATTAGCGAAAGCGGATATTTATATTTACATCATGTATGCCCATGGAAAATAAACTGCAGAACGGTGTCAAAAATACGACCAAATATTCTTAAGTTCTGTCATAAACGTCAGATTTTTCTGTAGTTTTTTAGTACTTTTCTGTAATTTCTCTGTAGTATAGTTGTGTCGTCTGTAGTTCTGTGCCACTTTTCTGTTGTACCTATAGATATTTGTGATATTACCACAGAATGTTATGTTGTCTTAACAGGTTTTCCGTGAAAAACCGCACAGAAATGCGGTCATAAAAACAGAAACTTTTCTGTAGTTTTTGCGAATGGGTGACTCTTCCCATAACATTTTTGGTTAAGGTGCATGCTAATGAGCTTGTGTCGGTTAATAAACTCCAAATAAAAGATAATGAACTAAAACAGCAGCAAACTGCATTTACGCGAATCAGAATCCGCAAAGGGAGCTGGCACACGGAAGCCATGAAACCTGTCGCGTCATGTATTTAAATGCTTAAAGGCAGTGATAAGGTGTCAGCTCCCTCGCCCCTTTTTCTTCCGCAGCTTGTATTGCGTATAATGTCATTTTTAACAGTTCTGATAGTTCTGTAAACATTTCTGCTAACGTGTTTCGATCTCACATTTCTCAAAGCACCTTTTTAGCAAAGTACAGAAATACTGATGTCATTATTACAGGGTCCTTTTAAACTGTTAACAGCTAGTTTTTTTAAGCCCTACAAAAGATACATTAGAAGGGTCTATGTAGGAGGACTGTACACCAAGGCGGACAATATGTATGTATAGAGATGAGTAATTACGTTTACAATGACCTTAAATTAGTTAATGAACTTTTATTTTTGATCTTAGGGCCAGCATGAAGACCGTCCGAACGTAAGCTGAGTCTAGTTTCTAATTAGCCGGTAAGGCAGATCAAAGAACTGAACCTCAAAAATGTGCATATTTAGTTCGTAAAGCTAGCGCATTACACCCTTTGAAAACTGCGTCTCTGGGCGTGATGCTGACACGAAAATGGCGCTCACTGCTTCTACGACATTCAATAACAGGGTTGTTCGTTTTCGGGTAAACCCCGATTTTAACTGGTTTTCGCACCCCGAACATAATCCTAAAATATCGGGTGAAATTCAATTTTTCCCAATTTCTTCAACAACTGTGCCCATAGAACTTGTTGAAAACTCGTATGAAAGCAGCAGACCAGAAGCTATTCGAACGATACTTTCTGTTAAAGAGGTTTGTTTATGCGAAGGCGGTTTTATTGAGAGATGCACTCGAGCCACATTGTTGTGACCGTGCATGGTCCGCGCTTGCGCGGACTATTGTGCGCCTGTGGGCATGGTATTGATATGTGCTGTTTGTGCAAGGGCTCTAAGTGAGGGTGTTCACATGAATCTTTTTGTGTGAGCATGCTTTGCTTTGTCGTGACCCTACAACTGCCAAGTTGGCCCTGTCAAGGAAACGTCAAGAAAAATACAAAGAAACGTCGCCCTGTGAGAAATAGCCGGAAGTGCTTTTGTTCAATTGTTCACCCTTCCCGTCGAGAGGCACTATTGTCAAGTGAGGAATGCCTATTGTCCAAAGGAGACGATCGGAGTGACACGTCCGCTGACGTACAGGAGAAGAAAGGAGCGTGAGGATTACGGCCATTAGAGGATTTTCCGTGAATGCAGGAAAGAGTTACAATTGCCGGAAAGGGACAATGCTGGCAGCAGTATTCGTGGCACGCTCGTACACCTCGGTTTCTGAGAAGGAAATCCACTTGCCGGAACCAACATAGCGGATCTTTGCAGAAGAATCGAAATTTACCTCCTCGCCGTTCCCAAGCTCTACCCGACAAGTGACCACTCCCGACGAAACAATACTGGGCCAGTCAGTGCATCAGACCATCAGTCCAGTGATGTGTTCGATTGGTTGCCGATATCTGAGGGGTGTGCCCTGGAACTGATTGGTCAGCATCATCAGAGAGGGGCTGGACATAGGGGGATTTAAGGACATTGCAGAGCACGAAATAGCGCTCTGAGCCCTGGGTAAACGGCTCATCCAGACGCTTCTCGCTATGAACTCTTAACGCTTCCCATTTTGCTGATATACCCTTTTCTTCATGTAAATAAGTTTTCTCAAAGTGCCATTAAACCTGCTTGTATATATTTTACCACCTTCGAAGATTCAATCCTTCATCAACCCGGAGTCTCTGCACGCTACCAAGTGAAGGCCGGGACGACTTAGTCCCAGATCACGACAGCATTTAGATGTCCAGAAAACGCTTGAAAGCGGATAACTTGTGATGCCGAGCTTTGATCACCTCGTAGACGTCACGTTACAGCAGACTCTCAACGAGGTTTCCCACGTTGATAGGTAAAAGCGATGGAGCAATAGCAGTGCCATATTTGTAAAATCTTATGAAGAGTTCTGGGCGAATACTTCCAGAAAATTAGGCTGCACTCTGAAGCCGAACATATCAGCAAAAAGAAAACCAGTTGGTAATGTGGAAACTGGGTTCCTCACTCAATCCATTCCAGTAACGGCTGCTGAGTCAGTCATTTGATGACCATCGATCTCTCTTCGTTTCTGTGACGGGCGATGTAGGCTCGCTTCACGAGGAGTTGAACCAGTGCTTGCTGGAAGCAAGCCACACAAATAAAAGTCCTGAATTTATTGACTACTGGAACGAAGCAACAGTGCGCTAGCCCAGGCTAGCAAGTGCAACGTTGCCATTGATATGTCAAGCGAAGGGCAGCAGTAACGTTGAGCGAACGTTCTCTCTGCTAAGATACCTCTGCAAAGACCAGACAGATCTTGGATGGAAACCGATCGAAATGTTGCGCTTGTATATCATTATGTATGCTAATATGAGCGTGTAAAACGTCGACGACCATTCTCACGTTAATAAAGTGTTTTTTGTCCAAAAACTCACAGCTGCACATCACAGAGAGTAATAAATACGACAGAAACGCCGAATTATGAAATAATATATTGAAAGCAAGCCAAAACATACCCTAATCGTTACACATCGATTAGGAGAAATGGGATAAATCATTACGTTCTAAGTTTTACCTGATAAAACCCGAATTTCGGAGTGCTTCCACAAAAACTTGATTTCTTCCCTAAATTCAAGTCGAAAAGTAACACCCGGTTTTTACCCCACGAATTTGAGAAACAATGAAATCGGAAAAAAAAATAATCCTAAAAATATACAAACCGATGCCATTTAATATATTGGCATTGCGAGAGGGCAGCTTTACAACACAAATTGTGTGTTTTTGACGTTAGATACTGCCAGCAGCATTGCCAAAAATGAAAATTTAAAACGGCACTCGTCTTTCATGGAATGGCCTTCGTTTTTATAATACAATTTTGGCACATAAACAAAAAGAAACAAAGTTTGTTACCTAATTACTCTATTAATTTCGTAATTACTGAGCTTTATCATGTACATGTTGTGCGCTTTTATGTAAGATCCAGCCGCACAGAAAAGAAAAATTGACATGGCAACAGTTAGGAAAATACACTCTATAACCGTTTTGGTGTGGGAGGACTGTTTATGAATAACGTGAATTGTACGAACATGTTATTGATGGTGACCTACGTCCGCATAACTGAAATAGTCACAGGTACTATACGCACAAACATTGGTTCAACTGATTTTCTTATGCAGAAATAAGCTTCATTTGCTTTTCTGTAGATTTTCATCTATTTTCTGCTTCAAATTTTTCAGAGATGCAGACGCGGCGTCTGTGAGAGCTGCGTCCAGATGTAGAAGGGTTCTTGTTATCGGCATCTTAGAGAAAGTTTTTTGGCCAATCGTCAACGACGGAGCTTCTGGGAATCTTAACATAACAGCCCGCAAAAAGCGTGAAACTGCGTGCGATGTAAAATACTGATACCTTTATGTACACGATTGCAATCAAATACCTCTAAGGTATTATATTTACTTGATTTCTCCGTTGAAACATATTGCATTGATGTCAAAGGTAGAGTGCATGAACAAATAAATAAACTGGGTTTTTAAACAAATACTGGCATGTGATATAATTTGCACCACGAAAGGGTGCTGTATCGATGTTTCGGTCTAGAAAATGAGTCAGTGAAGACAAATAGGAGCTGTTTCTGAAATCAGGCATTTCTTACGCGGGCACAAATTTACTGCAGCTGATTTGGGGAAGTTTAAATTCGTGATATGGATAGAAAAAATGAATAATTCATAAACTGCACCTGTGCTCAGACGATGATCATTTAAAATAGGGTGACATGTTTAGGAGGTCGGGCTTTGATTTCAGCTTCACTTCTAATCCTGAACTTTAAAGGAAGTCTCTGTAAACTGCAGAAATGTTGCTTTAATAACTTTAAAAGCACTTTCAGCGCAACTTTGTGTGACGCTACTCTTCTCCTGTTTTAGCTCAGCACATTAAGACATGTGAAATAATGAAAACAGCTCAGGACTGCGCACCGCCAATGAAGACGTAAACCGCTGACGCTTTGTTCAGAGATTTGTGGTTGTGTTGTACGTTCTCTCTGCCTTGATCTTTCTTTTACGCATGTACTCTTCTACCCG
>JAJIZL010125026.1:21672-78444 GCA_023969395.1 Amblyomma maculatum
GAAAAGTAATCGAAGAAAATGTGAATGAAGTGCTCCGTCGTGATATCATTCGTCCATCAACAAGCCCATAGTTCTCCCCAGTCATCACCATCAGCCTGACTATACCCACTGCAGGGCGAAGGCCTCTCCCATATTTTTCCACTTAACCCGGTTCTGTGCTAGCTGCATCCACTTGTAGTATTAGTTAAAGAAAGAACGGATCGGTACGATTTTGTGTCGATTATCGCGCACTCAACAAAATTACTCGCAAAGATGTCTACCCGATGCCGCGAATTGATCAAGCCCTTGAATGTCTCAAAGGTGCCGAATAATTCTCGACCTTGGACCTCCGCTCAGGTTATTGACAAATACCTATGCATGAGAGTGACAAAGAAAAAACCGCTTTCGCAACTCCCGATGGACTTTACAAGTTTAATATTATGCCCTTCGGCCTGTGCAACGCACCAGCGACATTTGAAAGAATGGTCGATACGGTACTTCGTGGCCTAAAATGGAGAACCTGTTTATGTTACTTGGACGACATTGTTATCGTTTCCGCAACTTTTAACGGCCATCTCACGCGCCTGAATGAAGTCCTGACGTGTATTTCTTCAGCGGACCTTCAGCTCAACACCAAGAAGTGCCGCTTTGCACGGAAGGAAATTAAAATATTGAGACATCTGGTTAGCCGTGACGGCATTCGTCCAGACCCAAATAAAATTAGCGCGGTCTTGAACTTTCCTCGTCCGCAACGGACTGCAGATTTGCGCAGTTTCCTCGGCCTGGAGTCATATTTCCGGCGTTTTATAAGGCATTTTGCAGCTATTGCTGCGCCACTTCATGAACTACTTAAAGCGCGCAACTCTTTCGTGTGGACCGAACAGTGCAACACTGCTTTTACCGACCTAAAGTACGCCCTCACATCAGATCCCGTTCTTGGCCACCTCAGCGACAGCGCTCCTACCATCCTGCACACTGATGCCGGTGGTCAGAGCAACTTCGATGTGATGCAACTTCGTGTGAGAAAGTCATTGCCTTAGCCATTCGGACCTTGACTCCAGCTGAGAAAAACTACACCATTACCGAGCAGGTATGTCTTGCCGTCGTCTGGGCTGTTCAAAAGTGTCTCCCTTACATCTGTGCTCGGCACTTCTCACTTGTGACCGATCGCTATGCTCTTTGCTGGTTGTCTTCACTGAAACATTTCACAAGCCGACTAGGCCGCTGGATTCTACGCCTGCAAGAATACAATTTCGACGTCGTTTATAAATCGGGTCGCTAACACCAAAACGCCGACGCTCTTTCTCGCTGTCCACTTTCAGAATCAGCCTACTGTTTTTCTTTGCAACGCATTTCCACCTATGACCACAGCCGACCATCTTTTCCCCCAACGCATATCACAACAGTTTCTTTTCACGACTATGAGCACAAACACGCGCTCCGCTCGCAGAACTGCCGGCCCATCATCGACCGCCTTATCGGCGCTTCGTACCCGCCCAATGCTAGGCTTCGCCGACAGCTTCGCAATTTCAAGCTCGAAGATGGCATACTACGCCGCTACGTGTATTGCCCTGATGGAACTCGCTGGCTGCCAGTCGTGCCGCGTGTGCTTCGCCCACGTATACTGGCGGCTTTCCACGATGACGCTACTGCAGATCACCTTGTTTTTGACAAAACGTATGACCGCGTGAAAAGACAATTCTTTTGGCCTGGACTATCTTCTACCGTAGCGAAATACGTCGCTTCCTGCCATCTGTGTCAACGTCGCAAGCGGCCGACTTCTTCGCCCGCTGGCCTCCTACAGCCCCTTCCATGTGGCGCCACGCCATTCGACTTAGTCAGCATCGACTTATATGGTCCCCTACCTCTCTCCGATGGGGGTAACCATTGGAATATAACAGCTGTCGACCACCTTATGCGCTACGCTGAGACAGCCCCTGTACCGGCTGGTTCCGCTGAAGAGGTAGCTATTTTTTTTGCGATCAATTGTATTGCGTCATGGCGCTCCTCGGGTGCTTCTAAGTGACCGCGGGACGGCCTTCTTATCGACAGTCGTTGCCAAAGTTCTTCATGCGGCATCCACCCTTCATAAGACATCCTCAATCTACCATCCCCAGACTAACGGTCTGACTGAGCGTTTACATCGCACTCTATCGGATATGATATCCATGCGCATCCCACCGGATCACCGATATTGGGACACTATTCTACCATTCGTCACATTCGCCTATAATACAGCAGTACAGCGGACTACCGGTTACTCTCCATTTTTCCTCGTTTTGGCCCTCCTCCCGCTACAATGCTCGACACTTCCTTCTTCTCTACGCCCGACTACTCCTCATCAGCACCAGCCCAGTTCTTATCCCGCGTGGCCAGATGCCGTCATCTTGCCCGCCTCAACACAGAAGCGTTCCAGCAAGACCGCAAGAGTCGGTACGATTCTATGCATCGCGTGGTCTCTTTTCGTCCTGGGGACGAAGTCCTGCTTTATACACCACTGCGCACCCCTAGCCTTAGTGATAAATTTCTGCGCTGCTATCTTGGTCCCTACAAGATCATCAACCAAACTTTCCCAGTAAACTACCAAGTCACACATATTGATCCCCCAGCCGATCGACGCCACCGTGGAACTGAAATTGTTCATGTCTCTCGCTTGAAGCCATCTGATCGCGCGATGCATCGGTCGGTTAGGAACGGACCGGCTGGCCGCTTCCGACCCCCCGAGAAGATTGTGTGAGCCCTCCACGGATCTTCTTTCATTTGTACGTACCATCGTCATCATCCCGCGGCGCCGGCTCCGGCACGCGCCTGGGTTCGCCATCGGATTAAACGCTGACACGGCGTACCTTGCCTTGCCGTCACGACTTTGCCGTCTCGACCTGGCCTTCTTTCACAATATATATATATACACGGTGAAGGACCATATGGGTATACTTTAGCTTCCTTAGCTGCTGACTGTGCTTTAATGCTCAGCTATTATTAAGAACTGCCCACCGTTATATTAGAACAGCTCATGCGTGATCAGCGATGGGGGTGATTCTTCGACTTTGTTGTCCTCCTTACAACGTAGACTGCGGACAGCGATCCTGGCTCCGGAGCAAATTTTAGGAGCGCTATTAGGTGACATAATGCCCTAATCTCGTAAAGCTTAGCTTATAAAGCGCTCTTCATCAGCTTGCTCCTTTTTTTTAGCCAGCTCGCATCTGAGGAGGTCTACGTTTGTTTGCGAAATCTGAGCACTTTCGATTGCACAAAAAACGGGCCCTTCACGTGGTGATGCAGTTACATAAGTGAGAAATTACATGGCGGACACTCTTCGATGGTTGATAGGCGTCCACCTTTTTATATGGAAATGAGCGCCCGCGTATCCCACGCCAACAGATCTGAGAGAGAACGAAAAACAATATTTACTCACACAAACAGGCTGATTTACCTAGCTGTTATTTCAATTCTCCATGCGGTAATAATATACCCACAAAAGAGAGGAAAATTATGAAAAACAATTCATCCCATATTTACCTTCGACCAGGCTGGGCCGGGCGTACTGCTCAGCAATAAACCATTACACAAACCATACATGGAACAGAGGAAGTATTCTTTGAAGCAATGTAAAAATCGCTTTTATTTAAACATGTCTACAAAAAAAAACGTGAAAAAAACTACCACACAGAATAACGAGTCCGTGTTGAGCACGAAGTTTCTGAATACAAAAAGAGATATTTGCCTTCCTTTCCAAGCAGCATTCAGAACATATGAATAAATTATTGAAAATACAGAAACAGAATGAAATGATAATGAAAGCACGCGTAAACACGAAACGTTGTGACAAAATTTGCAGGCCGCAGCTTTTCTTACATTCAAGCGCAAATGCAACAGAGGCATGAAGTAAGAAATGCGAGGAGTAACAACTGTTTGATAGCTAAAACGCGTATTCCTTGTTATGCTCGGAGCTTTGGTATTGCATTCCAGAGCAAATAAAGAATGCCAACCGCCCAAACGCCATGAGTCAGTACGAAAAAAGGACGAGCGCGAAGAAGGTTTGGTTTGGTTTGTGGGGTTTAACGTCCCAAAGCAACTCAGACTATGAGAGACGCCGGAGTGGAGGACTCCGGAAATTTCGACCCCCTGGGGATCTTTAACGTCCACTGACATCGCACAGCGAAGAAGGGGAGGGGCCGCAGAAATAGTTTTTTGAGAGAAAAGTAAGTCGTTCATTATTTTTATTCACGGTAGTGAAGCGTAATTTAGAACAGTGAATTTCATGCTGTGGTGAATAAATAGTTGATTAAATTTCTGACCACCCATGTGCATCACAGTTTTCGACTGGAAGCCAGGAAAATACGCTTCTGCAATATCCGTTAAGACAAGAAACAGCTCGGGTAATGCACGCTTAAGAAATATTTTTCTCTCGAAAACCGCGGCCTTCAAAAGAGCGATCAGTTAAGATCAGTAAGTGCAAGCAAACGTGTGCACGCAGTTAGGCGATCAGGCAAGAAGGCTGCGAATCGCTGCAGATATAAAACATGCGCGGAAATAAACATAAGAATTACTCCTGAGATTGCTTATTTGAAAAAAAATGTCCAAAAGCTACCTCCCCTGGCAACAGCAAACGTCGGCGCAGATATAGGAAAAAACTGCACAAAGCGCGAAATCTCGGATCGGCGAAATTTAACGCGGGTACTTAACTGACAATGCATTAACGGTACGTCGCTCCAACGCAGTCGTATATTGGCACAAATGGCAAAAGCAGCGAGTCATTGAACCGTGTACCTGCTATATGTCACTGTGTTCTGGAGCACCACCAAGCGCTTTTGACTACTGACTCGACGCGATTAAGACGTAGAACGGAGAAATACTTACAATGACATTTTCCGCCCGAACGAACAAACCAAAACTCGATGACATTTTCCGCCCACACAGAGTTTACAAGAGTGTGTTTCAAGCATATCCTTGACGGTCGTCATGTCAAGGCAGGCATATTCTGCACGTCAAGTGAGCGAAAACGTCAGCGGAAGAACTTGTATTGATGCGTACACAATGGCGTCGAGTTAAAGCGAAGCAAAAACCAACACACCGTTCACGACGTCCTCTCAAGTGAACAGCTCACGCAGGCGACGTTCCATTCTCACTTGCAAACCGCTGAAGGCTGACGCGAAGGTGCCGCCACTCTCGTATTTATTTGAATAGTGGCTGCAGGGATTTGCTACGGTTGCCTAAGCTCGCAATGGAGTCGCATATTGACAGCGTTAGACCTACCCATACTAAGCGTCCGCTTCACTCGATGCAACACAATTGTTAGTGTCAGCAGCGCAGATGTCTTTGAAATCCCAGTCACACGTAAACTATTTGCATGAAAACGCGAAGACGTCGCACGATAACTGTTTTAACAGAGGCCACATGCAGCCGGCCGGGCTCCACTCAGCGACGCAATTCGAAACGTTAGGTATCGCCGTCCACCTTGCTCGGCGCAGCACGATGCTTGACGGCGCTGTTGAGTGCATGTGCATTTTTCACCGAAAACAAAACTTGCTGCTTCGAAGGCGAAACTGATAAAACAAATACGCAAGCAGCATCCCAAGTAGCACAAAGTGGGCTTTGACGTGGGGGCCCGCGTTGGGCCCGTGAGGGCAGCCCATACGGGCCCTATGCGGGATTTGCAACACGTACCCAGAGGGGCCCCGCATGGGCTGCCCAGTTCTGCCGCTATCGGTCCCAATCTGTATCCGTGTGGGCAGGCCAAATAGGGCTGCCCGCATTCAGCCCAGGTAGACAATGTGGGCAGCACACCAGAATCATTAATGGGTCCCACATTTGTGTAGCAATGCCATCCCACTGATCAAGGTTTTAATTTTTAAGTCGATTAATCCCTCCAACACCTGAATTATACAGACGCGGGATTTGCGAAAGCCAGTTCGTTTCGGGCTGGCCCACGTGCTGCCCTGATGGGTTGAATCTGACATTTTCGGGGCTGCCCAAATTCCAATAATCATCAATTGCGAAACATTATGCGCTATTTTTTTGCTTTTATGCGACACTCAGTAACATGAGAGAAATTTATTCCCAACACTGCAATAATGTGGGCTGGCCCACATCAACCCCAACATGTTGGTCTGAATATTTATTTCGGTGGTGCGTGTAGAATAGGTCGTTCAGTGCATACTCGTAAAGCGGAACAGTTACTGTTGTATATTTTCTGTCGACACTGCATAATTAACGTAGTTGTTAGAGTAAAAATAAATAGTCTTTATTCATAGCAGATATATGCTTAGGATAGTTATGTGAAACCTCCAGAAGAGGCAATTAGTAGCCGGTATAATATGATTTACATAAATAAAGTGGTGCCTTAAAGATAGGGTGGAGACGTTTCAGAGCGGTAAGCCCGCCTACGGCCAATTTGGGGCCCACTGCGGCATTTCATGGGCCGCCCCAATTGGGCTGATCTTGATTTTACCGCATGGACTACGAATATATATTTCATTTTCCCGCAAGTACCCCTTGAAATACCCGTTTGGGCAGCGTGGCGGTGCGGTCGCTTTTCAGCCCGGCCGCAAACCAAGCGTGACCTATTCGGTTTTTGCTTGGGCAGCCCCAATCGGACTAGCCCGTCTTCTATTTGCTTTAGGTCCACATTTGCATCGCATCTGCCCTAAATTGCCCCGCAAGAGACCGATGCAGGCATAAGTGGGAAGGAGCAATTGCCTGCCCCGCTACCGCCCACGCGGAAATTATCTAGGTTTTTGGTGGGCAACCCTATTTGGGGCAGCCCAAGAATTTTCTGCATCAATTCCAGATTTTGAAGAAGAAGAAGAAGAAGTTTGAAGTTTATTTTCATTTCAAGAAGAAATGAGGGACCCGAGACAAAAAGTGAACGTTAATTCACTTGACGGCGCTCGGGCCCCAATACATGGCAACAGCGAGGGGTTAGTAATTACAATATCGGTGCATCCAAAATTCAGATCGTGGTTTCAAACAAGAGTTACAAACATCTTCCTTTTCCACATAATTCAGTCTGCGGAAAAGCTTAATATAACTGCACAACATGAAATATCAACAGGGCCAGTGAATACCATCAAAATGAATGCAGCATGAAAATCCAGAAAATACAAAAGAAAGAAACAGCAAATCATATTTACATCTGTGACATAAAAAATAAATGTATTGTTCTCTTATTAACCTTTTCAATATCAACTTTACTTTGAAGAAGATAATTTAAGAGAGAGGGCAAAAGATATGCGAGCATTTGCTGGCCAAATGTTGTTCTCGCAAAAGGCACAATCCAAGTATCTGTAGAACGTGAAGGGTATGTTCGTGTAAGTGCTCTTAAATTGGCGATGGAAAGTACTGCAGATTCAGAGATAGCAATGTGCTGTTTGTAGCGAACGGCTAAGTTGTATGAATAGAGATGGGCCACTGGCATTATTCTAAAGTTCTTGAAAAGCGGCATGGTATGAGTGTAGTAGTCTGCTCCAGCTATATGGCGGACCGCCTTTTTCTGAAGTACATATAATCGATGTAAATTTGTTTGTGTAGTTTTACCCCATACAAGGAAACAGTAGTTTAGTTGAGACAAGAACAATGAATTGTATATATGAAGCTTAATTTTGGCCGGTAGAAAGAAATGGAATTTTGCTAATATACCCACTACTTTTGACAGGCGTGAAATTGTTTCATTTACGTGCCTATCCCAGGACATATTTTTGTGAAAATAAACACCGAGTGTTTTTACTTCATCAACAATTTCAATAGGAGCATGGCCAAAAATTATACTATTATTTAGAGACATTATTGGCAACGATGACTGTCTTCGTCTGACCTTCCCTCAAGTACCCCTCAAGGGTCCCATGTAGGCAATGTGTGGGCATACCCGTATTTAGCCCCGTCGCGGCCTATGCGGGACCTATTCGGCTTTTGAGTGGGCAGCCCCAATTAGATCAGCCCATGCGTTTCCTACACAAAGCCCAAATTTCATTTGCATCGGCCCTAAAATTTCCCAAGCGGGACCCTCGAGGGCCTGATGTGGGAATATGTACTCAGTTAGCCCTTCCCACGCCTATATAATGCCCAATGGAAAAAACAGGGGCAAGCCCAATTTGGGCTTGCCCGCTTGATTCCTAAAGCGGGCCCTCGTGGGTGTTATTGTGGTTGCCCAAGCCCAACTTGCCCATACGGGCCCCCGGTGGGCCATGTAATGTGTGCTACTTGGGATGCTTTCTCCTAACGTATGCTTACCGAACACAACGTCACTTCGGCCTTTCTCAATCTGTACTGCCATACGTTCTTTTTTTTATACACCATTAAAATTGTGTACTTAGAGCTCGGTTTATGCACCGCGGAAGAGCAGACGGAATGGATTTACTCTTCAGAAGTTTCTGTTCTCCGTTTAAACAGAAGTTCGTTCCCATGGCATGGATTTAAAAAGCGGATGCCTACTGTTAGTCCTCCCATTTTGAGCAAATCGTTTTTAGTGTGAGGCCTCGTGATTGCTTTACAACACCAAAAACAGTTAAGAACAAAAGAGATAAAGGAGTAAACACACAAAAAGCGAATAACTTCCAAAAGAAGTAAAAGTAGAAGCAGTAAGGATGAAAAAGAGGAAAACAAGCTAAATAGAAAAAAAAGCAAAAATTAAAGAACACTATAGAATCTGCATTGGAGTGATGGGAAAGCACGGATGCTGCTGTTGGTTGATTCTAGTTGCTTAGTTACTTCTTGTTTGCCCATTTTAGTCTTTGGTGCTTTTCAATAGCGCGCCAATCCCTTTTCATGCCTTTTTCGGCTCTACTTCCGCTTGCGTGACGTCAGATCTTCTATCTCATATTAATTCACTTCTTGATCATTCATTTGTAACTTTGGTACTTTAAAATTGCGCACTGGTTCCTTCCTATGCCCCTTTTTTCAGCTCTACTTCCGGTTGCGTGACGTCACATCCTTGACCTCATATCCACTACGGCACCCCTATCTTTCCTCTTTCACTCATATCTTCCTGTCTTCCCTTACGTCGCGGTTGAAGTGTCCGCAGAACAAGTGTGGCAGAGAGTTCCACTTTTCTTACCTGTGAAGCAGTTATTGTAATTAAGTACCGAAATACCTTATTGGCCTAAGTATGTTTTCGGACTGAACATTACGTCATTTTCTATCGATTGAAAGCACTCATTAACCTTTACCCCTTCTCTATTGCTCACAACTGCGGCGGACGCGATTTTGCGGACATGGATACGTTCTGCGGACAGAAATTTGTGAACATAACGAAGTAATGTTTTCGCATTTAAAAAAGACGCAAATCAGTTTAAAAACGGAAAATTAGAACTAAGTAAAGCAGAAATGGCTTTCGCCGTTGACAACTTAGGATAGATCTAAGGGTCTCCCACTATATTGTCACGCTACTGCGATGATGAAATATTGTGATGGTGTGGCAGATGAAAAAGGAGCGAGCGTTCGTTTCTGGGAGCTAGTAGGCGTCACCTTGTCCCGAGGCCTCAGCACTATAAATAAACACCCCTTTCTTATTTTACCGTAACAACTTGGTGGAAGGTGCTCCTTTCGATCCCTACCTACGGTGCAGCAAGACCAACGGGAGTTTCGACCTAGTCGCCGCCTTGATGAACTGCCACCCCTCCCGGCCATCATGGATCACACCGACTCTAATCGTGCAAGCTGCGACGCTGCAAGCCACGCTGGCGACAGGCCTGCCCCCTCCAGCCCTATTCCGTCCCAGCCTTTTCTGGAACCACGACCGTTTGCAGAAGGTGAAGACGTTGAAAAGTGGCTACTTCATTATCAACGAGTTAGTCGGTACAACCGGTGGAACTCTGTCGCCATACTAACCAATGTCGTTTTCTTTCTAAATCACACGGCGATAACCTAATTTCAGAATAACGAGGACAACTTGACGACTTGGCAACGGTTTGCCACCGAGATAAAACAGCGTTTTGGTGACTGTGTAGGAGCAAAAATCGGGCTAAGCAGACCCTTGCTCAAACCTGAAACTTGTACCACTTATGAAACTGTAACTGTAAGATCTAGTGGGGCATGGTCATCAATGCTTGCCATGTTAGGCACATTGGCCAGCCGCCCAAATTTCGGTGCAATACGACGTGTTTTCAGAGCTTGAACAGCGCGGATGTTTTTAATGACATCGGAGACAGTGTCAAGGGTGTCTTACATCACTCCAATGCAGATTCTATAGTGTTCTTTAATTTTTGCTTTTTTTTTCTATTTAGCTTGTTTTCCTCTTTTTCTTCCTTACTGCTTCTACTTATACAGACGAGGTCTTCAGACTATGCAAATGTGTCAATTCCAACATGTTCGAAGAAGACAGAGTCGGCGACATATTGAAGGGCATCGCAGCTGACGTGTAGAACTCTTTTAATCGCCAAAGACACCATTGACACTGTCTCCGATGTCATTAAAAACATCCGCGCTGTTCAAGCTCTGAAAACACGTCGTATTGCACCAAAATTTGGGCGGCTGGCCAATGTGCCTAACATGGCAAGCATTGATGACCATGCCCGACTAGATCTTCCGTCTACTGTCTGGTTAATTGTGCGGAAAGAACTCCTACGGTTCAACCCACTTTCCCTGCATAATCTGCTGAGGTCTCTGTCCAGTGGGTAACTAGACGGCCGGCTTCACAACCACAAGCAATTGCAGTGCACCCTTTCTGCCAAGCTCCCGAAGTTGCAGCTTCTATTGACTCCCGCCTATGCATTTTGCCAACCCAAATGCATCGATGCTTGGTACCCCAAGGTATGACGTCGCCTCAAGTGCATCTAGATTTTCAATTCAATCTGCCAGGATTCCTGAGCAGTATGAGCATTCAGCCAGACCTACGACGCGCCCTGCTGTTCCTGGCTCTTATCCACAACAGCTTTTTCTACCCTCCCCACCGATATGCTACCGCCGCGGCGTCGAAGGTCACATCGCCAGGTAACAGCCGCAGTAGGTTCCCACCTCGCTATAACCGTCCGACTCCTCCAACAGTACCCAACAATCGGCAATACAGTCCCGTTTTTCAGCAATCCAATACTCAGCGTGGGTATTACCGCAACATCTATAACGAGAATCTCCGCGACCATTCCCCTGCATCTTATAGGAGTGTTACTCCTCCACCGTGCGCGTCGTTCTCCATTACCGCGGCGGCGCTCCATGTCGCCTAGGCAGGAAAATTACCCACCGCGACCAATGGGGGTGAGGCCGCTGGAAATGAGCTGTGTGCCAATATCCCTCCAACTATAATGCTCAAAACCAAAATTCATGTGTTCATTGATGGCGTCTATACATTAGCTTTTGTGGATACGGGTGCGACTGTGTCTGTGATGAGTAATCAGGTTAGTCTTTGTTGGGACGCAAAGTGATACCGATTGATTTGTAGGAACGGAAAGGCGCGGTAACTGTCTCACTTGATTTCTGTGGACACCTCAACCGGGCCGTAAGGGAAGAGAGGAAGGTAGGAGAGCAATGGGAAAAAGAGAAAGAGAAGCCTAGTGGATGGCTGTGGAGTAATTTCGACCACCTGGGGATCTTTAACATGCGCTGAAATCGCACAGCACACGACGCCTCTTCGTTTCGCCTCCATCGAAACGCAGCCGCCAAGGTCGGGTTCGAACCCGGGTACTCCGGCACAGTAGTCGGGTTTCTTACCACTGCACCACCCCGGCGGGGCGGACGCAGAATGATGTTTGAATATCACAGTGTTTCAACGTTTTGTGGTGTGAGTGGAGAGACGTTGCGGCCTCTGGGTGTGTGCAGTGCGCAAGTGTTTGTGGGTGGTGCAATTTTTCAAGACAAATTCGTCGTCTTACCCCACTTTACGCATGACATCATTTTAGGAATGGACATTTTGAAGTTTAGTGGCGCTACCGTGGACTGCCCAAGTCAAGATGGTCATTTTGACGGCTCGCAACTGCTGACTCTTTTTGAAAGCGCCCGTAATAAAGAAAGAGTTTTTAGTATTACCGAAGACACAGTAAAGTAGTTCCATCTTCGTCTGCCATGTTCGTCCACGTGTCCGCTTTATTTCTTGACCAGGTTTCATTTCAGGCCATGGTGCACCCAGTTTTCTCGTCATGCCTGAAGAAAAATGTTATTCCTCATTGTATGATCTCCGTGCATCACGGTAGTGCCTCTTATGGACAATCGATCCATCGTCCAGCTCGCAGTTTTACCAACCGGACTGAATCTTGCCTCCTGTGGACCCGATGTTCCCCGCGTTGTTGCTTCGGTCACAGATGTTACGAGTGCCACCGTACCTGCGGCTGCTGATGAAACTTCGATCTTCCCCATGATCAACGCCAGTCTCAGCGCGCCTGAACGTCGTACTGTTGTTGATATTCTTCTACCCTTTTCGCCTCTGTTTGACTTCTCTCAAACAAATGAACCAACTTCTCGCCCTGCAGCTCTGACCCATCATACCATCGACACTGGTTCGGTTCATCTCCACCAATCAAACGCCATATCGCGTGTCCCCACTTGAGCGTGAAGTCATTCATGAGCAAGTGGAGGACATGCTATGGAAGAAAGTGATACAGGAGTCATCTTGCCCTTGGGCTTCCCCTGTCATTCTCGTGCGCAAAAAAAGATGGATTCTACGTCAATTACCGGCATATAAATTCTTTTACGAAGAAGGACGTCTATCCTCTTCCTCGCATAGACAATGCCCTCGACTACCTCTATGGTGCGTCCTATTTTTCTTGTCATGATCTCAGATCTGGCTTCCCCCGCCGGGGTGGTGCAGTGGTAAGACGGCTTAGTACTGTGCCGGAGTACGCGGGTTCGATCCCGACCTCGGCGGCTCCGTTTCGATGGAGGCGATATGAAGTGGCGTCCGTGTGCTGTACGGTTTCAGCGCATGTTAAAGATCCCCACGTGGTCGAAATTACTCCATAAGCCTCCACTTCGCCTCCTCTTTCTCACTTACCACTTTCACTCCCAACTTCCTCCCTTCCCTTACGGTGCGGTTCAGGCGTCCACAGCAACCAGTGTGACAGATACTGTGCCTTTCCCTTCCAGTGAACCAATTATTATTATTATTATTTTATTTATTGCTGACAAATTCTAATGGGTCCTGCGGATAAGAAAAAAAAACATTCTTTGTAACGCGAGATGGCCGTTATGAGTTTAAATGTAATGTCCTTCGGACTGTGCAATGCGCCTGCCACATTTGACCAATTTATGGACACAGTTTTCAGCGGCTTAAAATGGCACATTTGTGTTCGCTATCTGGACGATGTCACATTTGGGAATTCCTTTAAAGAACACAATGACCGAATTGTCTGCACAACGCCGCCAAAATTGTAAACTCGGAACTGTTCAGCATTGAAGAACGCCAAGCGCTGGTGCGGAGACATTGTCAATGGTGATGGTTTAATTGCGGATCCCCAGAAGACTGCCGCTGTCGAGTCTTTTAAACCCCCGCAGACAGTGAAAGCGTTGCGCAGTTTTCTAGGGTTGTGTTCGTATTTTAGACGCTTTACACATCGCTTTGCTGACGTTTTTTACCCACTGACGTGCCTTCTCAACAAAAGCTCCACTTTTGACTGGGCATCGGAATGCGACGCGTCCTTCCGTCAACTGAAGTTTCTTTTAATATCAAAACCCATTCTACGTCAATTCGATCCTGCTGCAGTGGCAGAAGTTCACACGGGCGCTAGTGGAATCGGTCTCGGGGCAGTCCTTGTCCAACGGCACGATGAACGAGAGCATGTTATCGTGTACGCAAGTCGTACCCTGAGCCATGCGGAGCGAAACTACACAGTCACCGAACAGGAATGCCTGGCTGTAGTTTTCGCTGTGTAGCGTTTCTGTTTATATTTGTACGGACGGTCGTGTACTGTCGTAACTGACCATCATTCACTCTGTTGGCTGCGGAGCCTTCGAGATTCGTGTGGTTGCATCGCACGCTGAGCCCTCCGGTTACAGGAATTTGACTTTGCCATGGTGTACAAAAGCGGAAGGCGTCATGCAGAGGCAGATTGTCTTTCTAGGATGCCAACAGCCATGACCGGATCTGACAGCGACAATTTCGACAATTATATAACTACCCTCGAGCCAGCGTTCCCCGACAGAAATGTTTTCAAAACGGAGCAGCAAAGGGATAGCAGTCTGCAGCCTGTATTTTTTGCCGCCCAGGCCAGCGCAGCTACAAACCGTTTTTTTTTTGCCTGATGGCCTCCTGTGGAAAAAGTTATTCGCCTGTCGGCCAGCGATACCTAATCGTAGTTCCCAAGACGTTTTGAACGGACGTACTGCGTGTCATGCATGACGATCCAACTTCTGGGCATTTGGGATCGGATCGAACACTCCACCTTGCTCAAGAAAAATTTTACTGGCCCAGAATGCGCTCGACGATTGAACAATACGTTGCCAGTTGCAAGCAATGTGAACGCCACAAACTTCCAACTTCAACTCCATCTGGCTTACTGCACCCTGTGAAGACCCCGACAGCTCCGTTTCATCAAGTAGTCATTGACCTCGTAGGTCCATTTCCGAAGTCCGTCGATGGAAATCGCTGGATTGTAATCTGTGTGGAATATCTCGCACTTTACTGAGAAACGCTCTTCCATCTGCTACGGCGCATTAGGTGTCGCTTTTCCTGCTGCACTCAGTCATCTTACGTCACGGGCCGCCACTAATTATCATCACGGATCGGGGCGACAATTCACTGCTAATGTTGTTGAAGAGCTCATGCGTTTATGAGCGGTAATTTTCCGAAACTCGACGCCATACTATCCCCAGACAAATGGCTTGACAGAGCGCGTCAACAGCACGCTTATAAACATGCTAGCCATGTATGTGGATGCAAGGCATAACAAATAGGACACCCTACTACCCTTCATGACGTATGCGTTCAATACCGCGACGCATGAGACGATTGGGTACAGTCCATTCTTCCTGCTGTATGCCAGACCGCCACGCTACTCCCTGGATCCTATCCTGCCCTTCTTATGCTGTGAAAATCCCTGCCTGAATCAGACCCTCTGTATCGCCGAAGAAGCTTGGCGAATCGCCCGCTTACAGTCTGGTGCTTGACAAGAACTTTCTAATGTACGATACGATGCTAGTCACCGGCGTGTCCCGCATTCTAGAGGCGATTTAGTCTGGCTGTGGCGTCTAATTCGGTGCCGCGGTCTAGATAAAAAAATATCAGCCCACTATGACGGTTCATATGTGGTTCTCAAATTCATCAGTGATTTAACTTACGCAATAACCTGCCAAAACCGAACTATGTCATGTTGCCCGCTTGAAGCCATGCCAGTCTCGCACGACTGACGAGCACGGCCAGAGGGCTACGGCTGAGTAGGGTGGAAATGTCACGCTAGTGATGACGATGAAGGATTGGGATGGTGTGGTAGAAGAAAAAGAAGCGTTCGTTTCTGGGGGCTAGTAGGCTTCACCTTGTCCCGCAGCCTCAGCACTGTAAATATACACCCCCTTTCTTATTTTACCGTAACACTATTTTGGCAAATCGCAGGATATGGTGGCCATTGTAAAAGTGCGATATTGTGACCGAAGAATGGCATGCGTTATAAATTCTCGAGATGTGAAGAGGCGACGGATTATAATCTAAAATGGAGCTCGTCAATAGTGATGAAGAGATGTCGCCTTCCGAAGGCTCAGAAGGGTGATTCGGCAGACGAAGGAATATGACAAGTCAGTAAGTCTTGATGGTGAACGAAGAGGGAACATATATTTACAGATTATATACACCAAAAACAACTGAATTTACACTGCTGGCCTCACACAGAGTTGCCACCGCCCTTGCATCGCAAGCACAAAACATCTCACAAAGAGAAACGCTTAACTCACACAAGAAAGCTTACGTGCCGAGCGCGGAGTCGCCAGCTGTGCTCGACTGGACAGAACTGCCAAACCGGGTCTGATAAGATATAATTTGTTCACATGAAGGGAAAGGCGCAGTATGTGTCACACTTGCTATGTGGACACCTGAACCGCGTCGTAAGGGAAGGAATGAAGGTGGTCTTATGGCCGCTTTTTCATGGCAACGACAAACAAAGACATGATGGCAGTCGCTTCATATGATCTGCCTCAAAATTACGCAACCAATCAGACCCGTTGATTAATATGACCCACCCCGGCTGGATGGCCATAATCTCGAACCCAGGTCCTCAATTCTTTAAAAATAAAAATGCAGCGTGCTTTGCGCACGCTCTCTCCACTCGAGGATTAACCACCTCTCCCCATCGGCACTCGTCCTCCCTTCTCTATTTCACGGTCCACATGGGAACACAGAAATGTCGTTGCCGCGTTCTCCAAAGAAGCCCCTGGGGGGTGTTCGTCACCCCGGTGACGTCCGTTCCTGGCAGCGAAGCGGCCCATGAGTTAGCCCGAGTTCTCTACTTCTGCGTAACTGTGGAGCCGCCCGATTGCCGGAACATGGACGAGCGTCTGCAAAATTATACGGAGATTCTTCAAAATTACCAGTTAAGCAGGAGACTAGTGCCATTACCGGATAAAAGTCTAAACAACAGGGAGGCAGTCGCATGGCGGCGCCTGCAAGCTGGGAACTTTGTAAACCCGGTCTGGGCATATTATATCCAAATGGAAGATAGGAGAAACGATAAATGCAAGCACTGTGGGGAGAAAGGGACCCTCGACCATATAATCTGGGAACGTACTAGCTCCCCAGGGGCTAAAACAAATATAAATAATAGAGAAGCCTGGGAAGCCCTGCTGCGGAGCGAGGTCCCTGCTCCACAGCTACAAGCCATCCGCCTTGCGGAAGAAGCCGCGAAGAGCTAAGACCTCTTTGCCTGCTACTGATCGCGGAAGTGTCTGCTCCCGTCCCTTAGGCCTGCGTACCAGGGCGGGAATTGGCGGCCTCCTAATCTGGTGGAAAATAAAGTTGTTGTCATCTGATTTAAAAACTGATTTATTTGTAAGAAGGGAAAGGCTTGGTAACTGTCTCACTTGTTTTCTTTGGACACCGTAACCGCGCCGTAAGGGAAGGGAGGAAAATGGCAGTGAAAGAGGAAAGAGACAAAGAGGAGCCGTAGTGGAGGGCTACGGAGTAATTTCGACCACCTGGGGATCTTTAACGTGCGCTGATATCGCACAGCATACGGACGCCTCTTCGTTTCGCCTCAATCGAAACGCAGCCGCCGAGGTCGGGTTCGAACCCGGATACTCCGGCACAGTAGTCAGGCGTCTTACCACTGCACCACCCCGGCGGGGCAGTTGTTATCATCATCATCAAAATCCGATGCAGCTTGGTGGGGAGGGGGTAAGCTAGCGAGTAGCATTCAGACAGCGAGGCAGTGTTTGGTGAATCTTCCTTGAAGTCCCTGAATGGGAAGTGGGCGTCCTTCCGAGTCGCGTTCGAAGAAAGGGGCCGCGAAGCGACGGTACCGGCCCTTAATCCCCCACCGTGACGAAGGAGACAGGCGTCGTCGGCGGCTGGTCCGATGGGTTAGTAGCAAAGCTGCGTGGGAGCGACATCTTCGCGAGTTCTCACAGTGTTATTTTCCCCTAAAAAAAGCTGCCGTTTATCGCGGCCTTACATTAATGAAGTAGCGTTAAGTCAGAAAGAGTAATTTAGTACCTCGCTTTAAACGAAGGAGGCGAAAAAAGCTTTGAAGTCATGAATGACAACTTATCTTGTTACTTAGTAAATCGTCAAAGTAGGCAGATTGAGAGGTAAAAAACTAGAAGACTATTCAAGATCTGCTTTAGACGCCAGAGCATGATAGTCTCGAACCAAACAAAATGTAGAACCTGTAAAGCCAGAAAACCTAATTACTAAGCAATAAATAATTGATATAAAACAATAAGCAGAGAATATAGCAGGATCTAAACACCGGCTGTAGCTTAAACTGGTTTAGAACTATTAGGAATAAGGAAATATTCAGAGGGCACTTTGGTTCAATAAAGTGCAAGGCGCAAGCCTACCCCGCCGCGCTGCTTAAGCACTGACTGCGAGACCGTTTGTGATTCGCTAGAATTGCGACAGATCATCATCATCAGCCTGACTATACCCACTGCAGGGCAAAGGCCTCTCCCATATTTCTGCAGTTAACCCAGTTCTGTGCTAGCTGCATCCACTTTACCCCTGCGAACTTCTTAATCTCATCCGCCCACCTGCCACCCTCTGCTATGCTTTCCTTCCCTTTTTGTTACCCTAAGCGACCATTGGTTATCCTCTCTTCGCACTACATGTCCTGCCCATGTCCATTTCTTCTTAATTTCCACTAGAATGTCGGTAACTTGAGTTATTTCTCTGACCCACTCTGCACGATTCCTATCTCTTAATGTTACCCCTACCATTTTTTGTGCCATAGCCCTCTGGGTTGTCCTCAACTTACGTAGAACTATCTTGGTTAGCCTCCACGTGTCAGCCCCATAGGTAAGTACAGGTAAGATGCAACTGTTGTATACTTTCCTCTTGAGCGATACCGGTAAGCTGCTAGTCATAATCGGCGAGTGCTTGCCAAATGCGCTCCATCCCAATCTTATTCTTCGTATCTGTGGTTACTACCTGTCCTAAGTAGACATATTCGCCTACTACTTCCAGTGCTTCGCTACCTAATGTAAACTGCTGTTCCTTCCCGAGGCTGTTGAATATTACCGTAGCCTTCTGCATATTGCAAGAAAAAGAGAAGAAGAACGCTCGGTCACCCGCAGCTAATGCTTCCGCTTTTGTAATTTTCTTTCTTCGTTATTTATTTTCTGTCCGCACGAGGCAGCGGAGGTGGCTAAACTCATAGAGTTCCTTACACTAACTAGAGGGAAAGCTGAGGACGCTGCACTTCAGCCACCATGGGCGCGCTAAGAATCATGGGCCGGTGTGCTACTTGTTGCGGGACAGTCGGATTTTCTCGGGTACGTGGAGTGGCGTTACTGCGATGTTTCTTTTTCGTCATCATCATCATTTGAAGGTGCGTACATAGACCACGAAAGCCATAGTAGCGAAGGCTCAAAAGCAGACGTCGCCAATAAATGGTTTTTGTTTCCCAAAATGCCACTAAAAACTTTCTTAAGTGATTGCACAACCATAAATATTTTCATAAAGTTTTTTTATTTCAAAGTTTGCCTATTAAGTGCGAAATATTGGTATTTGTGCTGCTCAAAACTAAGCCAATAGGAGAAAGAGCCATCGCTTATGTTGGATAAATATCACACTGACATGCTGTTTCTCTCTCTCTTTACAATTTACAGTCACAATATTCAATCTTAGGGCATTATTTACGGTAGAACAACGTTTAGCTTTGCATTAATTTTGGCCAAAAGTTGTAGTTCTGCACTCGGTAGCTCACCGGCCCATGATGCTTCGAGCGCCCATGGTGGCTGAACTGGCCGTCTGGAAACTCCATGTAAACGCCCATAGACGGCAGCACAGCTTTCCCCCTAGGTAACAGTAAGAAACTCTATGGCTAAACTATAGAGCCAGTAGCAGGCTCTTGCATTTTCATTTCATACTTCCTTTAGTTGCAACAAGCCCGGAGGGGTCAGCTTCGTATATGAGTGGCTCTCCTGTTTCACCAGGTCATGATGCCATGGCCGAATGTGACGTCATTATCAATTCTGATTATTAGACATGACGAGATGTGACGTCATGGTGACGTCGCATCCGGTTGTGACGTCATCAGGTGATGACTTTGCACGTCTAGAAACGTCTAACTATTAATATTGGTTAATAAAGTTAATCATGACTTCCGCTTTCTGTGCACTAGTTAATGGCTGGTTATTGTTTGTTAAACACACCTTAACATGCAAGTGATGGTTAGTCATAGTTACAATGACCTCCAAATGAATGGGTGCCTATGTGCAACTGCTTAACAATTGTAATATTAGTTGTAAATTATCATACAATTATCTTGAAAATGCCTTAAATCATGCTCCGATATCATCCGATTGTTACTGATTAAGTATCGATACAACGGTGATTAGCATATGCCCGTAAAAGGCATGCACCCGAAGCGCCAACACATTTGCTAACGACAGTATTAGGCATTAAAGGATTTCGCACCAAAATCAGACGAATGCGCTGAATGACAGGGCGGCCGATGTGGCTGTTAGCCACAGTAGCCGAGGAGGTGTTCATTGATGTACAAAGTAGCGGAAGTATTAAATACGATAATGAAATTACTAGTGGCAAACAGTAGTCAGACGCTGCACCGTGAAGAACGGAACCTTGGAAGTAATTAAAAGGAGAGAAGCAGTTGGGAGGATTAGGTAACTGCACACCCGTTGAAAGGCGTTTGGTCGAAGGAAGTGGAAAGTGGCAACCCTAGACATTCAATGTCTTGTGATGTCACCTTTTCTGGAATCTTAGAATGCTGTTAATCATTTACACCATAAAAAGGAACAATCAATTTTAACAAATGTTTCCGTCAGACAGTTAAACAATAGGTTTGATAAGAAAGCAAACGTAACGTTTTTTTGCATATCTTGATATGTGTTTGGATTGAATGTTTCATGCGTGTAAATTTCTTGCAATTTGTTTTTGCTACACCGAAATGGCGCGCAGCTGGTGCTTGTCTCTATTATTGCGAAAGCAATACTACGCTCATGAACGGCCTTTCGCGGAGCGGCCTCCAGTAGCCACGTTTGACCTTTAGAATGACCTCTGACGTCATACCCGGGTGAGACATCGGCTACCAAGTCGAGTCGTCGCGTAGCGGCGGCCTGTTGCCACGGCGTGCCGCGCTCTTGCCGCTGGAGGCGCTGCGCCCTACACCTCTGACGCCATACCAGGAGCGAGACACAGGCTAGCAAGTCGAATTGCTGAGTAGGGGCGGCCGGTAGCCACGCTTGAAGACGCGGCGCACCGCGTTCCTTCTGTTGTAAATGAAATTATACACAGCATACAAAGATTTGAGAAATAAATATAGGTACAAACATATACATATACCATTTTGAATGACAGTGTAAACGAAATTGTACACAGTATACAATGATTTGAGAAGTTAATATCGGTAAAAACATATCCAGTAATCACCTGTATATTGCACATATATTCTGGGAAGTATACAGGTGTGAATTGATATAAATATTTACCTTATATGAAGAGTTTTTTTTTTCGAAATGAGCCAGACCTAACAAAACGTAAACTGAGAAGAAGGCTATAATTTCTTGTCTGAAAGGAAAGCGCTGGTATACAACCTAGTACCTCGCAGGTTTTATAGGGCAGATAGAGCAATCAAACAGAATTAATCGCCGAAAATATAGGTGATAGTTTGGCCTGTACAGCAATGAAAACATTGCACTAAGCTCATATCAAAGCGAAGTATTGATTTGACCCGACGTCTTCTCAAAACTTAAATATTATTGAAGTATATTTCAGCATCCATTCAAAACAACATTCAAAATGCTCGTGCTGTGATTTCAGCACTAAAAAAATTACAAGTATGCGTCACCTGCTTTAGACTCATACATGGATAGCTGGTATGTCTTCCTGGCAGCATAAGCAGCCTTCTTCGCAATCTTCCATGTGCTCCTTGTCTCGACAGAGACTAAAGAAAACTACGCAAGTCCTTCGTTTTCTTTCCATGACAAACAAAACTGATTCACCAGGAATTTCGTGACCTCTCTCACCTTCAGGTCATTTGGTTGGTGCGCATACAACTCGCACTGTTTCGGCGGTTGCGCAAAGGTCTTTCCCATCTTCAGGACAGATACAAAATTGGTTGGTTTGGTTGGTTTGTGGGGTTTAACGTCCCAAAGCAACTCAGGCTATGAGAGACGCCGTAGTGGAGGACTCCGGAAATTTCGACCACCTGGGATTCTTTAACGTGCACTGACATCGCACAGCACACGGACGCCTTGCTTTTCGCCTCCATCGAAAAGTTGCCGCGGAGGCCGGGATTCGATCCCGCGTCCTTGGGAACAGTAGTCGAGCGCCGTAACCACTGCGCCACCCCGGCGGGGTGGAAATACAAAATTGGACACCAAGTCCGTCAAAGCAAAAGTCTTGAAAAAAATTGACTGTGGCTTAGCTTGGTTAGGCCTGGTAATTGCGAAGCAATGCGTGGGCTCTGCTATTGTATCGCGTGTGGTGATGCTCTGGTTATGCTTATGGCAGTATGGCTATGGTGATACTCTTGGCTGTGCTACGTTTCTGCTATGTTTGGCGTGGGTAAACACATTTCGGGTGTTTCTTCAGCATGCCGTTTTCATCGAGTTCATTCTGCCTCTCTCGATACGCATGTTCCTTCTCGAGTCGCTGCTGCCGCTGTTCCGGCGTTTCTTGGGCACGTCGCTACCGTTTGGCTGCGTTCCGGCATTCCGACCTAGTAGTGCTGGAACGAGATGCACATTCCACACTGTCGGCCAAACTTATAACTTCCTCACTTGCTTCTGCCGTTGATTATGCTGCCGAAGACGCTGAGCGTTTTTTTTCACCTGGCTGCATCTTGAGCTCGTGGCTTGGAAAGCCGTTCTTCTCGTTCTTCTTCTGTCTCCGTAGCTCGCTGATGCTTTCTCTTTGCAACCTGCCGAAGCGTATAGGCTGGAGGCGGCATCTCATGGGCTTGACGAGAAGAGCGGGAGTCAGGCCGCGGCCGTGGCTATGCATCGCGCAAGGAGACGGCATGAGATGGGGCCCCGTTTTTAAGCAGATGGTATGACGTCACATAGCGCGCAGCGCGCCTGGTGAGAGGAGCGGGAGTCACGCCGCGGCTGTGGCTATGCGCCGCGCAAGGCGACGGCGTGAGATGGGACCCCGTTTTTAAGCAGATGGATGACGTCACATAGCGCGCAGCGCCCCTGGTTAGAGGAGCGGGAGTCATGCCGCGGCCGTGGCTATGTGCCGCGCAAGGCGATGGCGTGAGATGGGGCCCCGTTTTTACACAAATGGTATGACGTCACGCAGTGAGGTCCCGCGAAAGGTCAACCGTGGCTATGCGGCCGCGGAATGGCACGGGCTGAGGTGGTAGCTAAAGTAGTATTGCTTCGCAATAAAAGCAACAAAGGAGCTCGCGAAACAAACCACACAGTCCGCGCTAAGGCACGAGCCTACCAGGAGGATGCCATGTTGGCTGAATCACGTGGTCTCCGGGTCAGTCTCCTATTGATTCAACGAATTTGGCTCGCTTCGATACACCCAACGGAAGAATTTGGGTCGTTTTCAATTTAAAATGTGACCTGTGGGCTAGCTTGGTGTGATTTGACCCATTTTGTTCTGATCTGTTTTTTAAAGGAAAGCTGACTGGATTAGCTTGCCACTACAGTTGGGTTAGCGTTAGTTTCGGTTTTTTGGATTTGGCTCATTTCGAAAGAAAACTCTTCATATTACAAGTACCAAGGTGGACTGAGTCGACAGAATTTATTGTCTTTCACACACATAGGTACTTGTATATACACACACGCACTGTAGTACATACATGGAAGGACAACGAAAGATGCGATACTAGCAACAATCACATATTAATAGTTATTCCGTGTTCATCGATACCTACAGAACACAAGCTCAAAAGGAATAACAATGAGAAACGTAATGACAGATGATTAAATCTTGTATGGCAATACACTTGCTCATAATTCGAGGTACATAACAAAAGGTGGGGGGGAAGGGGGTTGTATGGCAAAGCTGGCATAACAAGTCTTCTGTCCCGAACGACGAAGAAACGGGTGTGCCAGCGCTGCAGAATCCGCGCCTCTCCATCTCTGTCCTGTTGACCAGAGAGATACTTCAACAATAGAAGACGCAGTTGCTGCAGCACTGGTAACATGGCCCTGGCTGGTAGTCTACGGATTTCAGCAAGGCAGCGCCTCTTCCACAGCACAAAATATACACAGGCAGCTACTAGCTGCGAAAAACATCCGCGTGGTGGCCTGGCGCCAGTGCCACCATGCACGGAGAGCATCCTTTTCACTAAGCGCCACATGACCAGCGTGACTGGGCATTCAAAGAACGCGTGCCTCATGTTTTTCGTGCGGCCGCAGTTTGGGAATTGGTCATTCGGCACGACATGCCACATGGCGAGGCGTTCTCGCGTGGGTAACACGCCCCATCGCCGGCGCCACTCGAAATCGCGGACCTCGGAAGGCACACGGCTCACCGCCCACCGACGCCACTTGTTGACGGCCGTGCGGAGCTGGCCGTCGCGGTTTAGACGCGAGGAGGCAACCACCTCGCTGACTTGCATTGCGGGCATCTAAAAAATATTGAGGTCAGGCAGGTCGCTGTCGACCGCTGTCTTAAAGCTTGCTACCGTTTGGTAGAACCTGTGAGGCCTTTCGGCTTGTGTTCCCAGGTGCCGGTCTGCGGTAAAGGCCCGGCGAGCTGTGCTCAGCCAGTACTCTAACAGGTAGCGTCCCGGGTACAGCGGGTACAGCGTCCCTGCGTGGCCTAGGGATAACGTGAATGCAAGAGTTTTTTGGCAGCGGGTCATTGAGCAGCGTGGCGACCAGTTTCGACTTGAGCACTCGGCCCACCGTGTTGACGCATGGCAGCCCGATGCCTCCCCTTTCTTGCGGTTGGTAAAGCAAACGGCGCGCGACAAGAGCTGTCCCGCCATCCCAGACAATTACCCCAGCCAGGGAGGCGAGGCGACCTGCCGTTCGACGCGGAATCACCGCAACGCGCGAAACGTAGAGCGCGTAGGCGTACGTCTTAGTGTTTACGACCCCGACTTTTGTCTGTGAGGAAAGTACAAAGTGGGCGGCCTCCGACATCGCACTTGTGGCACGCGCTACCACATCCTGCCACGTCAGCGGTGATACGCCGCTCGCTTAAAAAAAAAAGCCGCCCAGCGCACGGACCTCATCGACAAATGGAACAAAAACTGGAGAGGATCCGCGAAATAGCCAAATCGCAGTGCGCTGCTTTTGCTTGCGTTCAACTGCGCTCCAGACAAATTGAAATATGTGTCAAAAACAGCAAGAAAGGCGCCGACGCTGCGGCCATCACGTAAGAAAAGGGACATATCGTCAGCGTAAGCTAATACCACGACCGTTTTCTGCCCCGTCACCGGACAGCCCCGGACGTGCCGATCACTGGCAACTCTCCTTAAGAGCAGATCCGATGACAGGACAAAACGTGCAGGCGACAAGGGGCAACCCTGGCGAACTCCCCCTGATACGGCGAAAGGAGGGGCTACTGACCCGTTCAGAACAACTGCACTACTTAGGGTGCTGTACAAAACTCGTATCCTGTCGATAAATACAGGAGGCAGACCGAAGCAGCGGAGGACAGCAAACAAGTAGCCGTGCTCGATTCTGTCAAATGCCTTCGACTGATCTAAGGAGAGAAAGACCCCGTTAACTGCCTTCTCTTTTGCATAAGCGAACACGTCTCGTGTCAGCGTGACAGACGCAACGACGGAACGAGTCGGAACAGCGCAGGCGTTTGACCAAAAGGGAGGCAACCAACTTGTAACCTGTATTAAGTAGCGTAATCGAGCGCCACGCCTCCGGTTCCGATAACGTCGCATCATGCTTCGGCACAACCAAGATCCGGCTTGAAGCAAGGATGCTGGCTTTTCACCCTCTTCGAGGAAAATGTTCACAAGGCGCGTCAGGTATACCTTTCAATCATATCAAAGAAAGTGCAATACAGCCCCGTAACCAATCCATCTGGTCCGGGTGCCGAAGCTTGGTGCATGCTTCGTAGCATGTTTACAATTTCCTCACCCGTTGCTGGGCGCACAGTGTCTCAACATGTCATCCGGTGGGTGGGTAATGTTCCGCAGAAGTCTGCAGTCGCTCTCTCAAAACCTTCGCGCTCGCAAAGGCCTTCCGACGCAAAGTCGCTTTGAAGTAGCCTCAAAACACGCGTTCCATATCTGCAGGCTTCATGGACGTTGTCCCGTCTTGCATACGCACTTCCTCGATGCGGGCAGGTCTGTCAGTTTTGTGCCAACAGCTGTGCGCGTACATTAAGTCGTCCCTATCATAAGCATGCAGACGCATGTCCGCAGCGATGCGTGAGGCTCGCGATCCCTCTTCTAGCAACTGATGATACCACAGGCGAAGAATTTCCAGATACTCACGCAACGCGAACCTGAACTCGCGAGCGTTTCGAATGACTTGATAAAACGAAGCACAGCCACATGTTCAAATCCGAATTCTAATTGGGGGCACGGAAGCCTATATATAAAAGAAAGCGCTAAAGAAGGGAAACTATGATGAGACGCATGCCATGCTGGTTCGATGGCCATCGAGGAATGCAAATTGATTTTTTCAGAGTTACATTCTTATAGTCCCGACACACACAGTTTCATTTTTATAAATAAGCCGTAGCTCTATTATTTGACGTATGCAACTATTCTTGCTCCTTGTCTTAGCAGTTGGCTCCCAGAGCAATGTCGCTGTGACTGTAGGAAGAAGGAGGAGAAGGAAAAACTTTATTAGGCCCTATATTACTTTGCGGTTTTTGAGACGTCGTCAGAGATGTCTGCTTGTTGAATCCACAAGAGTCTTCTCCGTCGACCTCGTCCACTTCTGCACAATGGTCGGTTGCCCGTTGGGCTCGCTGTACCAGACCTTGCTGATCTTCACAGCGGTCGCTGGACAGCAGTCGCCTATTGCTCCGGACTCGGGTTTCGAATTTTGGGGACCACATCTATGTTTTGACAGGCCCAAGTGATGTGATATAGTGTTGGTTTTATTGCGAAAGTAATACTACTTGCACTTTCAAGCCTTTGCCGTACAGTGGCGGTGCCACCATTGACCTTTCGCGTGACCTCTGTGTGGCGTCACGCCGAAGAGCTGGGCGACCATCTGGAGTTCCACGCCGATCAAGCTGGAGAGCGGACGTGCAATCGATGGGCTTCATCGACCACGAACGCTTGCGCTCTATTTCGGCCACTGGAATTCGGAAATTTTGTGGAAATCGACTCTATTCAGGAAGCGCTCACCGCGGATTACCAAGACTCCAAGGTGGGCCGAATCTTTCACAGATTTTTGAGGTTATGAACAACTTCGCAAGCCACGGGGACACTAGGCCTAGTTAGGCCTAGGCAAACAAAGGCATCCCCGGCCGTAGAAGTTCGACGAAAATTATGGAAACCGTGGAGCGAACGAGCATAGCCCCTGCGGAGCTGAAAGAACCTGGTCAGTGGTTTATTGCTAAGAAAAGAGGAAAGGCGGTGCCACTTGAGAACGAGGAACGCAGCGTCACCGATGATGAAGGGAGAGAGCGAGCCGTGTCCAAGCTCGCCGGAAAGAGATTGGCAGCAAAGTCGGTTGAAAGGCAATCGATCTAGATACCCGACGGAACTGACAAAATAATTCTCCTCCCACGAGGAGGAGTCAGCCGCCTACTTAAGTATGGCAACATTGAACTTGGGGAGTTGATCGCTCACACTGCGAATATAAACATCAGAGAGGCCGCAGAAGACAACTTCTCGGTTAACACAAAACAGCTATCTATCCTCATCGCAACAGACAGAGAAGAACGGAAAAGAAAATACGTCGCACTACGCGTCCTCAATTTCGAGGGTCTGAAAATTGAAATCACAGTATACGTCGCTATGCCCGAAGACTGCGGCAAGGGGGTGGTACACGACATTCCTCTTCGCATCTCCGAGGAAGAAATAGTGCAACGGCTACGCACGATCAAAGGCAAACCCCACGTCCTAGGAGCCAGGCGCCTGGGCAGGAGCTCAACCACCGTGCTCATACTGTTTGAAAAACCAGAGGTTCTAAGGTGGGTGAAACTCTCACTTACATGGCAAAGATGTGTATTATATAAAAAGAAATACGAGGTTTGCAACACATGCGGGCGCCTAGGGCACCGCGAAGGTGTCTGCCCAGATCCCAATAACGCTAAGTGCAGAGGATGCGGAGAAGAGCGCCCAGATCAGGGACATACCTGCGAAATAAAATGTCAGCTGTGCGGTGAAGACCATCCGCTTGGAGACAAGAAGTGCAGAGAGCTCTACAGGACTCCCTACCAGACCAAAAACGTCAATGGGAGCAGAAAATTGCCGAAAAGCAACAGCAGCAGCAGCAGCACAACGAGCAGCAGCAATATCCCAACACCACACCTGAAAGCGGCCGCAGAGGACGCTCGAAATTCAGAAGAGACAACAGTGACCAACGCGCATATTCTCAAGACAGGGGCGGAGGCTTCCGGGCACAAAGCGGGGCTTCCCGCAGTTGGAGGACTCCAACCGACGTCACCGTTCAAGCTACCGCAGCAGCATGCGGTCCGGATCCAAGTCCAGGTCGGGGTCTAAATCCAGAGCCACGGCCAGCTCCAGGGACCCAAGGAACCCGTTGGCCACCCAAAAGCGAAGCCCGAGCGGGGACAGTAAAACCGTGAGTTTCAGCAGTGGGGTTCCCCAGCCTAAAGATGAGGAAAACAAAGAAAAAGATAAAGAAATAGAAAAGTTAAGAAAGGAAGATGAGGAACTCAGGGAGATAATTAAAAAACTCACACAGGACCTCCACCAATCCAAATCACAGCCAAATTCCGGGGCTCTCCCGACTGCACAGTCTCCTCCCGCAAAGCAAGTAGCCGAACCGACACCTTCACCTGCGACGCTAAAGGTGCTAACACCACCCGCGGCGTCAGGCACGGATGAGGATGCAATGATCACTGAACAGTGCACGCCACCTCCCCCGCAGAAACGAAGAGGCGGGGAAACGGAACCGCTGGCGGCAATAGAGCGTAGACTAGACGCCAAATACGAGGCGAGACTCGAGCGGCTCGAGAGAGGCATGATCAACATCATAGGCGCCCTAAACCGAATTCAGGAACAAGTTAAACAAACAAACGCGGCTCTTGCTGCTATGGCAGAAAGGCAAACAGTGAGAGAAGGGATACTTGACCAATTCCATCATGGGCAAAACGCAACCAAAGAATAATTCGACGGTATGGCAGTAGAACTGTCGAGGATTCCCGCGCAAGCGAGCATTAGTGCAACAACATCTCGAGCAAATAGTTGAAAAACCTGTAGCCGTAGCCCTACAGGAAACTGGTAAAGGAGTAATTAAATTATCAGGATATCAAGCGTTTGCTAGTGGCCGGGGAGAAAAATTCCGGGTCACTACATTCGTCAAAAGGAACGTAGCGGTTATCGAACATGAAATTAGTTCTCACGACAATGAGGCGGTTTTCGTTGAAATCTTCAAGGGCAGAAAGAAGGAACCCAGTATTTTCGTCCTAAACATATATAGCTCTCCTCAGCAGCGCAAAGTTAGGTTCGACATTATTTCGCTAAGCAATGAAGGTAGCCGGAGCTAACCCCCTGCTAATTGTAGGATACTTGAACGCCTGCCACCAAGAGTGGGGATATAATAGGCAAGATCCCAAGGGCAGGCAGTTATGGGAAGATTTTCACGAATTAAACCTCACCCTGCAGATAGACTCTGGCTGCCCGACCAGGGTGGGAAACAGTGTAAGCAAAGACACAACCCCAGACTTAACATTCATCAAAAACATAGAGGAGCTTAGGCGGAAGAGCACAGGGCTCAACTTTGGAAGCGATCATTACGTCCTAGAAATAACGCTTAAACGGGGAGTCAAAGTAAGACGAGAAAAGATCATCAGCGCAATCGAATGGGAGAAATTCAGACAAATTAGGGAATCCGCAAACATGCACGGAAATATTGAAAATGTCGACGATTGGGCGGAAACCCTCATGCACCACGTTAAATCCGCTACCATTACCCTAGAGGGGGACGATGCACCGAAAACAGTCGGTAGGAAACTCCTACACATGTGCGAAGCAAAAATAGGTATGGAAAGACGCCGGATGGAACCGAAACCTAAGGCGAAAAATAGCCAGACACACTAAGGAAATTGAGGATGTTGCAATTAAACTCTGCGCGCAAAAATGGTGTAACAGGTGCGATGAAATGGAGGGCAACATGAGCCTTTCAAAGTCGTGGAGCCTGCTACGACATCTTCTTGATCTCGACAGCTCGAAAACACAGTCAAACACAACAATAGCAAAGGCAAGACACGCGTTCGAGGGGACTGACGCGGAACTAATAACTGAACTTGTAGACACATATATTGGCGATACAGCATTCCTTCTTAGGCAATACGCGGGCCCACCGAACGAGGCCCTCGACGCGCCCATCTCAGAAGCGGAAGTTAGAGTCGAAATCCTGAGCTTAAAGACGCGATCAGCTCCCGGCCCCGAGGGAATAAGAAATAAAACGCTACGAAACCTAGACGACGCTTCCATAACGGCACGCACCAACTACATGGAAGAGGTATGGAGTAGCGGTCGTCTTCCCCAGCAGTGGAACACTGCAAACGTTTTGCTAATTCAAAGCCTGGCAAGCCCCCTAAATTGGAAACCCTCACCTATTTCTCTAACCTCATGCATTGGAAAGCATATGGAACGCGTAATCCAAACAAGGCTAACTAATTTCATGGAGAAAAACGACCTGTGGCCGCACGAGATGGTTGGGTTCCGACCGGGCCTCTGCACACAGGACGTAATGCTCCGATTACAACATGACATAACTGACTCGTAATCCAGAGACGCGAAGGTAATTCTAGCACTAGATCTAACAAAAGCATTTGACAACGTTAAACACCAGGCAATTCTCGTGGGACTGCAGGAATTAGAAGTCGGCGAGAGGACATGTAATTACATAATGGACTTTCTCACAAACAGAATGTTGAAACTAGTTTCAGGACCTAGAATCCCCCACCGTCCACTTGGGAAGAAAAGGAACGCCGCAAGGCTCGGTGCTCTCCCCCTTCCTTTTTAACGTGGTGATGAGAGGCCTTCCTGCCGCTCTTAAAGTCATAAAAGACCTAAAGTTCAGCATTTACGCGGACGACGTTAATCTCTGGATGAACAATGGCAGCGATGGCAGCATAGAGGAGCGACTGCAGGCGGCGTAGGACACCATTGTGTCCTACGCGGCCGAAAGGGGACTTGCGTGATCTCCGCAAAAATCCGAACTTGTCATATATAATCCAAAATCAATCAGGTGCAAGGGCGACTTTAATGTAGAAATTAAGGTCGACGGCAAAACCGTACCACAAGTCCTGCAAATCACAATCATCAGACTTTCGATTCAAGAGGACGGGTATAACGACGGCACAATAAAAAAACTCACTATCTACGCGACACAAGTAACAAGGATATTTAGGAGGATTGCATTCAAAGGCAGAGGCCTCAAAAAGAGAAGCCTCTTGAGACTGATGCAGGCGTACATAATAAGTCGAATATGCTATTCCACACCGTTCCTCAACATCAGAACCAATTAAAAAGATAAGATAGATGCACTCATCAGGCGTTGCTACAAGAGGGCACTGGGTCTACCCATCGCCTCTTCTACGGAACGCCTGATAGAAATGGAAGTGCAAAAT
Source organism: Amblyomma maculatum (assembly GCA_023969395.1). Taxonomy (NCBI): domain Eukaryota; kingdom Metazoa; phylum Arthropoda; class Arachnida; order Ixodida; family Ixodidae; genus Amblyomma; species Amblyomma maculatum. The sequence goes on from JAJIZL010125026.1 coordinate 52,889, forward strand.
AGCTGGACGGAACTTGCTGAAGCGGTGAGAATCGCTCAACATGAGAGATTAAGTAGGTCGAGCACGGGTCGAACCATCCTAGAACGGGTGGGTCGAAAAATAGATAGGGGCACAGCCGACAAGGTTGCCCTACCGCCACAATCTCGCGAGAACATCATTGTCCGGCCTCTCCCCCGCAACATGCGCCCAGAATACCACAAGGAGAGACGGGAGAAGAGACCAGAAGCACTGGTTAAAAGTGCAAAAGAATTCAGAGTAAAAGAAGTTGCCTACGTAGACGCTGCAAGCGGCCGATCAGGGGCGGCAGTCGCCGCGGTAGTCGATGGTAGCGGCGCACCAGTCGTCTCCGCCACCATCTGAAGCAGAAACATGGACACGGCTGAAGAGGTCCCAATAGCGCTTGCTGCATCGGAACGAAGGCTAGATTGATCTTTAGCGACAGTAAAACTGCTCTCTGAAATATCGAAAGAAGCAGGGTCTCGCAAGAAGCTGCCCGAATTCTAAAAGCTGCAGCTAAAATCGATCGCAAAATCACCCTAATTTGGGTATCAGCACACACGTCCGTCCCCGGCAACGAGGCAGCCCATGATTTAGCCCGAGATCTCTACTTCCGGACAAACGTGGAGCCGCCCGATTGCCAGGCGATGGACGAACGTTTGCAAACCTATAGAGAAATAATAAAAAATTATAGATTAGGTAGACGTCTGATGCCGCCGCCAGATCCTAGCTTAAATAATGAAGAGGCTAGCCTGGCGGCGATTACAAGCCGGAAATTTCCCGAACCCTGTCTGGTTGTCTTACACCCAGATAGATGAGAGAAAAGATGATAAATGCAACGCTTGAGAAGCGAGGGGGAACCCTCGACCAAATACTTTGGGAATGCCCTAAGTCTCCAGGCGCTAGGGACAACATTAAAAGTAGAGAAGCTTGGGTAACCCTGCTGTGAAGCGACGTCCCTGCTGACCAGCAGAAAGCCGTCCGCCTGGCGGCTGAGGGCGCGAATAATAAATGTATATTCGCCAGCCCTTAGTCGCGGAGGTTCCAGCCCCCGTTCCTCAGGCCTGCGTGCCAGGAGCGGGGAGTAGGTGGCCTCCTAAATCTGTGGAAATTAAAGTTTTAAACAATCAATCAATCTGGGCGGCCATCTCGCGCCGTCTGCGTGTAGTGGCGGTGCCACCGCCGGCGGCCTAATTTCCGCGCTGTCCGCCAGGAGCGCAACAGGTGTTGTGACGTCACGCCAAAGAGCTGGGCGACCATCTCGCGCTGTCTGCGAGTAGAGGCGGTGCCACCACCGGCGGCCTAACTCCCGCGCTGTCCGCCAGGAGCGCAACAGGTGTTGTGACGTCACGCCGAAGAGCTGGGCGACCATCTCGCGCCGTGTGCGAATAGTGGCGCTGCATCCGCCGGCGGTTTAACATCTGCTTCGACGATGCCACCTACCGCTAGGAAAGCTCGTCGCAATGAGCGTAAGAGACAGCAGCGAGCTACAGAGACGGAGGAACAGCGTATCCATGTCGTATCCAGAGTGAATCGTTGTATAACTACCGCAGCCTAACCATAACAAGCATGTCTATAAGCACCACCACCAGCCGAATATTACCTGAACCTGGGCGTAGCCATGGGTATTGCTTTCGCAATCTGCCGGGCTTAACCAAGCTAAGCCTCTGCCAAGTTTTTCATTGCACCACGGACATCTGTCCGCGTATATGGTAGGGTGCATTTTGCTTAGTATGTGTAGGTTTGAGTATGAACCCGTCTGTAATTGCCTCCATATGACAGCTTCCTCTCTGGTGAGAGAACTCTGCGGTCGGGGATATCGCATTCTTCTTTCTCTATAGTTTTCTAGCATGGCCGAGTATGCCTTGGGTGCTGGAAAACGTTCTGCGGGCTCGTTGGAAGCTTAAAACGTACTGTATGCTTGAACTATCCTGTCGGCCTCTTGGTTCCCTGCCACCCCCATGTGCCCCGGTACCCAAATAATTTTGTGTCCGGTCTTGTTTTTTTCGTGGTTTTTAATTCTGTCGCTCGCTTCGAGGAGTATTCGGAGTGCGTGACGACCAATCCTACCATTCATGAAATTTCGACAGGCTGTTTGAGAGTCCGTGAGTATCGTTAGCGACCGCCCAGTTCTATAACCCTCCGCCACCACTGGAGCAACAGCTACTTCCTCGGCCTCTGCTACTGTGCAGTGTCGGATAGAGGCGCTGGTCACTTCGCGTAGAGACGAATCGACCACCGTAGCCACTGCAATTTTGTTGTGTCCTCCTCTCGAGGACGCGTCTGCATACACGGTCGTGTTTTGAGGAGCGTATGTTTTTTGAATAAAATCGGCCCTTGCTTCTCTTCTACCTTGGTGGAGGTTAGGGTCATGTTTCTCGGGATTGGAGCTACCTTGAGGGACTTGCGAAGTTCGTCGGGGATCGTTTCCGCCCTTGCTATTTATCGCATCTGCTCACAGTATCCGAGTCTCCGTAAGAGTGCTCTTACAGTCATTGTCTGCAGCAGCCTGAGTTTTTGCGACTCAAGCTGCGCCTCGCGTAGTTCTTCGAATGTGTTTTGCAATCCAAGCGCCATTAGTTTTTCTGTAGACGTGTTGCGGGGTAATCGGAGCGCCGTCCTATACGCTTTGCGTAGCAGGGCATCCGCTTGTTATATTTCGATATTGTTGAGACACTGGTAGGGCAGGCTGTACATAATTCGGCTCACTACCAGGTTTCTAACTAGTTTCAGTGTGTCCTCTTCGCGCATGCCAGGCCACCTGTTGGTGATGCGGGTGATCATGCTTGTCACTTGTAGCGTTGTTGGTTTGAGCATGGTAAAATTGTGTTTACTGCGTTGGTTCGATTGAACACACATACCTAATATTCTTATTGTTGTCTTTTCCGGAATGGGCATTCCTTCTAGGTAGATTTTGTGTTTCAGGTCCTCATTGGTTGGGACGGTCCGGTTTTGTTTGCTTGTCCACACTCGAAGCAGTTCCAATTTCTCGGTCGAGCATGCGAGTCCTCTTTCTCCGAGATATTTCTGTACACAGGAGGCCACTTCCTGTAGTTCTTCTTCCTTCTCCCCGAGGGAACCAGTGTCCGTCCAGACTGTTCTGTCGTCTGCATACATGGCGTGCCTGATGCCTTCGATCTTCTCTAGTTTTCGTGCTAGACCTATCATAGCTATATTGAAGAGGATAAGTGAGATAAAAAAATGCATGGGCTAGCTACTGGCTCGGTAGCAGAGCCCCCAGAGAGAGAGAGAGCTGAACGTTTTATTTAATCCAGCGGATGAAGAGGCTCCGACCCTGCGTCGCTTGGGATGGTTGGCGGGTGCCCCGCCTCAGACACAGGCCGGCAGACGTTGTTGGCCGGCGGCGTCCCAGGCCAGCTGGATGGCGGCTAGCTAGAGCCCAGGGTCCGAGCAGTGCAGCATGGTCTCCCAGAGTTGTGGCGTCAGGTTTAAACCCCTACCAGGAGAAAAGGGGCAGTCCCACAGGATGTGTTCGAGGGTCCCTCTCGAGTCACAGTTTGCACATAATTCAGATCTTTCTCCTGGGAGCATATGGCTCACCAGAAGCGGGTGTGGTAATGTCCCGGTGTGAAGGCGACGCCAGGCGACGGCCTGCCTGCAACTTAGGGTAGGGTTGGCGCAGCAGCCACCCGTCTACTGAGTCTATAATGCTGCAGAAATCCTGTGTAAGATTTGGCTCACTCTATTCTGCCCGCTCCAAGCCCCCCCCCCCCCCCCCCCTGCCGCCGGCGCGGTGGTAGAGCTCTCTAGCCATGCCATGGGCGGATTCGTTGCCGGGAACGCCAGTGTGCGCTGGAGTCCAAATCAGCTGTATAGTTCGCGAGATTGGTGATTGCTGTAAAATTCGAATTGCCTGGGGAGCAACCAACCCACGACTGTAATTTCGTATGACAGTTTTGCTGTCGCAGATCACGAAACGCGCCTTTGTCTGGGCGTAGGCTAGAGCTACAGCCACTTCCTCAGCTGCCTCAGGAGATATAGTTTTCAGGGTGACCGCGGTGATCGGTCTACCCGACCCATTCGTTACCGCTGCAACCATAAAGGGGCTTGCCCCTCCGGCAGAATCTACAAAGGCTACTTCCTCCGGCGGCAAGTGGCTAAATTTCTTACTGAGCATTTGAGCTCTTTTTTTCCCGACGCTCCGTATTGTGTTCGGGATGCATGTTTTTTTGCAGCGGAGGTATCCATAGCCTGTCCCGTACAGCCATGTCTATTTCAGAATTTGTCTGAGCGCCTCCCCAAGTGTGGCTGCCCAGTTTTTCTAGAATTGATCTGCCTGCGGCGGTTAGGCGGACCCGTTCTACCTGTGAAGTGCGCACCGCTTCCGCGATCTCATCCCATGTGTTATGGATGCCCAGTTGCAGGAGGCTAGCGGTGGAAGTACAGCGCGGGAGTCCAAGGGCTCTTTTAATACTTTTGCGGATGAGGCTCTCTAATTTCTGTCGTTCTGCTGCCTTAAGGGGTAAGTATGGCGTAGAATAGCTGAATCGACTAATGATAAATGCCTGGATTACGCGCAGAAGATTCTTTTCCTTTAGTCCTCTGCCTTTACTCGAAACTCGGCCGATGAGGCTAACTGTTTGAGATACATGCCGCTGAATCCTCCTAATAGTTTCTCCGTTGTAGCCATTATCTTGGAGGAGGAGACCTAATATACAGATTTGTGATACCTGGGGAACTTGATGTCCTTGTACCGAAATCTGTATATCCACTTTACGCTCGTTCCGGAGGCACTGTGGATTGTAAATTAAGAGGTTTGATTTTTCCGGCGAGCATGTAAGTCCACGTTCTGCTACAAACGGCACGATCGTGTCCTCAGCCTCTCATAGCCTGTGGTCAATTACGGCATCGCTACCACGGCTGATCCATAGTGTAATGTCGTCAGCATAAATACTAAAATTTAAATGAAGGTAACGTCGGAGTTGTTTTGGTAATTTTGCCATTGCTACGTTGAAGCGAAGAGGCGACAGTACCGAGCCCTGGGGAGTACCCCTACTGCCCAGAGGGAAAGGGATGTGCTATCGCGGAATTTAAAGCGGGCACTACCCCCACTCAAAATATTTTTGATATAGTTATACGTTTTGTCCTTACATTCAATGCTGATAGGCCGTCCATGACTCCCTGGTGCGAGATATTAGCAAAGGCCTTCTTTAGATCGAGGCCAAGGATGGCCTTAGCATCTTTACTCTTGGACCAGATAATGTCATGTTCCAACTAGACCATGAGGTCCTCAGTCGAGAGATGAGAGCGGAAGCCTATCATTTCCCGCGGGAAAAGGTCGTGTCTATCAATATATTTGGTGAGCCTGGTTAGGATAACATGCTCTAGTAGCTTTCCCAAGCATGATGCTAGGGATATTGGCCGTAAATTGTCTGTCCGAAGTGGCTTACCAGGCTTGGGTATGAGAATAATGTCAGCCGTTTTCCACTGCTGAGGTATTTCCCCTTTCTCCCAGCACTCCAGCATAAGCTGAGTTAGTGCGGCTACCAATTGGTGATCTAGGTTTCGCAGTATTTTATTAGTGATACCATCGGGGCCCGGCGCCATGTTGGTTCTAAGCCGAAGAATCTCTGCTCTTACTTCTGCCATGCTAATAGGGGCATCAAGCTCATCATTGGCGTTCCCTAAGCTGAAGCTTCAGTGAAAAAGGTGATCACAACGGTAACACCGATGGCTTAAGTCGGAGCCCCTAACGTGAGAAGAAGACTGTATTCCCTAGTCGGTGCTTTTCTTCCTAACAAGGGATTTTGAAAATTTATATTCGTTATCTTTGTTTGAGAGTGGTGTTTTTTTTTAAAGCGCAATTTTAGAATTTGTGGGCGTATTCCAAGTGCTGCTGAGCGGCCCTTTATTATAGATGGGGGCATAAGAGGGAAATAGCCTGGCATGACTTAGTGAAGTTTGTGCCGTGCTTGCTGGCTGATCAGTTGAGTCTTTAGCGTGGTTGTGACATTCTGGATTGTCAGAAAACTCTCCCGAAGACAAGTTGCAGAGTGCCTTGGTAACCAGGACTTGCCAACGACGTCTTCAGGCTGAATGGCTCAAGAGAAGCAGAATCGGACGACCCCGGCTAGCAGGAACATCCCGATCCCTCCGGACAGCGGATGCAGTCCCCTGCCCTTCGGGATCTCCCTTCCCCAGCGGAGAACAAAAACAAAAACAGGGACTCCTAATGCAGTTTCTACTCACGCAAGACTCCACACCCGATATAATAGCTGCACAAGAAACTAACACGACACCGACACTCAGGGGATATACGTGCTACGATACCGGACGCACGGCAACCCTGGTGAGCAAAACGTCGGTAACCATAGCCCATGACCCGATTCCCAACTCGAAAATTGAGCACTTAGTGACGGAAATTATTCACAAAAAGAAGCACCAGGAAAAGAGTGTCTTTCTCGTAAACCTCTATAGCCCGCCTCGCCAGCGGGACGCGAATTTTCATAAACTCTTTCTAGAGGCCAGCAAACTTGCTAAAAGCAACACGCTGCTAATTGTAGGTGACTTTAACGCTCGCGGACAGCAATGGGGATACCCCACAAATAATCAGAAAGGTATAGAGGTCGAGGATGCGGCGGAAGCGATCCAATGTGCCCTCTTAACAGACGAAACTCAACCCACGCGCCTTGGCAATTCTGTCTGCCAGGATACGAGTCCGGACATAACTTTTGCCAGGGAGGCGAAACATGCAACATGGGAGAATCTGCTGGTGAATTGAGGCAGTGACCATTATATCTTGAAGATCACGATAACAGCCACCAACATCAAGCACAAGCTCGGCACGGCCAAGATCACCACTGGCCGGCCTGCCGCAAGGCATGCACGGACCTGGAAGGGGGGATTACTTCCATAGATGATTGGTGTCAACAACTCAAAGACATCCAGAAGCAGTACACTCAGGAAGTAGATCGCACCGAGCAAACACTAGAGGTAGACCCTCGGCTCCTCAAGCTATGGGAGGCATGCCGAGGGCTCACCAAGCGCTGGAAGAAGCAGCGCTTTAACAGGAAACTCAAGCTGAAGATTGCAGAAGTCACCAAGATAGCGAAGGAGTACGCAGCCCAACTGGCCAGGCAGAGCAGGCAGCAGTTCAGTAGCTTGCTGGGCGGCACCCTCAGCACGGCCAAAACGTGGCTTATACTCAAGACCCTCCTCGACCCTATCCAAACCAGGGCCGAAATCGGGAAAGCTATCCGCAGACTCATCCACACCTTCGAGGGTAGGGAGAAGGAACTGTTAAACAAAGTAAAAGAGAAATGCTACTGCACGACCTTGCCTGCAGCATACCCGATACCATACTTGGGAAGACCGAACACCCACCTGGACAGGCCGATCACCAGGGAAGAAGTGTTCGCTGCCATAAAGGTATGCGCGCGCAACACGGCAGCGGGTGCAGACAAGATCCATAATGCACTCATACGCAACCTCATCGACGGGGCAGTCGACCAATTGACAACCTTCCTCAACGGGCACTGGACCGCAGGAACGGTTCCTGAAGAGTGGAAGCATGCAGAGGTCGCAATGATCCCAAAACCGGGTTAGAAACTCCAGATCGAAAACCTCCGACCTATCTCACTCACCTCCTGCCTAGGCAAGCTCTACGAGCGTGTCCTTACTCGGAGGCTCCAAAATTACATGGAGGATGAAGACTTGTACCCCCGCAGCATGTTCGGCTTGCGAGCTCACCTGTCCACCCAGGATATCCTCATACAACTCAAAGAGGAAGTCCTCACCAATGTCCCGAGCGCTGGCGAGAACGCGCTCATGGCCCTTGATATTAAAGGGGCCTTTGACAACGTTAGCCACGCGGCTGTAATGGAAGGACTCGACAACCTCCACTGTGGCGAGAAGATTCACAGCTGCGTGAAGGCCTTTCTCTCCAACCGATCTGCAACGGTTGGGCTCGGAGACCTTCGCAGCGATACATTCTCGACCCCCAACAAAGGCACACCTCAAGGGTCCGTCATCTCGCCACTACTTTTCAACGTGGCTATGATCGGACTCGCTAGACAACTTGAGAAGATCGAAGGCATACAGCACGCCATGTACGCTGACGACTTCACGGTTTGGGTTACCTCCGGGTCTCTCGGCCAGAAAGAAGAACGACTGCAAGCAGCGGCTACCTGCGTAGAAGAATATGTCCGTGCACGAGGTCTCGCCTACTCAACAGAAAATTCCGAACTCTTGCGAGTTCACAAAGGGAAACACAAAGAAGGGACCCTCAATGTATCCCTCGAAGGACAGCTACTTCCCGAATGAGACAAGATACGAGTCTTAGGAATGTGGCTTCAGAGCAATCAGCGATGCGGCCATACGCTCGGCCTTCTCAAGAAATCTACCACTCAGGTCGCCAGGATGATAACGCGTGTGTCGCAGAAGCGGAGTGGTATGCGAGAGGGGGATACAATGCGCCTGGTTCAGAGCCTGGTACTCAGTCGCCTACGCGACTGAGTACCGTATTTCAATCTCAACAAAGGAGAAGTGGAAAGTGCAAACATCATCAGCAAAGCATACGAGACAGCCCTGCACCTACCAATGAACACTTCTAACGCAAAACTACTAGCTTTGGCGTTCACAACACCTTCGAAGAGATCAAAGAAGCCCAACTGGTCACGCCAGGCTCCAGCAGACTAATACGCGGCGCTCGCTTCTTAGGCGACTGGGGCTAGGTGCAACTGCGGAAATCGAGAATCATACTGCGAGCATACCGGACGCAATTCGCCAGACGCTAAAGGTTAGCTCCCTTCCCCGGAACATGGACCTCAACTTGCATGTGGCCCGGGCGAAGTATGTACAACGGCGAAGTATGTACAACTAAATTTAGCTACAAGATCCACAACGGTATACACGGACGCGGCTCCGTATACAGGAAGCTCACATAATAGGGCAGTGACGGTAGCTATTGATTCCAACCTAAAGGAAGTAGCTAGCGCCTCAGTCAGGGAATGCACGGTAACCGAAATAGAGGAGCTGGCCGTTGCTCTTGCGGTGGTAGCCGGGTATCGAAGCAACACGTCCCTTACCATTCTTACAGATTCGAGAGAAGCGTGCCGTAACTACATGAACGGCCGCATTGGTCGCGCCGCGCTCAGGCTCCTCCAGAGCACGACCCCATCAAAAGTCAAACACATCTACTGGGTGCCAGGACACACGACATAGCGGGGAACGAACGCGCCGATGAGGTAGCTTGAGGGTACACGAGCCGAGCTTCCTCCCAATCGGACGATCTACCCGAGCGAGTCGGCCCTACGTACTCAGACATTCTGAACTACTATAAGGGGGTACGGATCCGCTATCCGCCGCCTCATCTGGATCTAAAACAACAAGAGGCAGTGTACTGGCGAAGACTCCAGACAGGAACATTCCCTAATCTGCATATCCTAAGCAAAATTTACCCGTCACAATATCGGGACACCTGTCCATGGTGTGGTAGCAAACCTTCGTTATACCACATCACGTGGCAATGTAGAAATGACGATAGCTTTCGTAAAGACCCGAGTGCGGAACAGTGGGAGAGCCGGCTCTCCAGCGGCGATTTGGATTGCCAACTAGGTCTAATCCAGCACGCCCAGCGAGCAGCGAAGCTCAGCGGAGCCCTGGAATAGGGGCACCGACCCTGTGAGAAGACGGAAGATAGAACTCTTCTGCTACTAGCACAAGACCCACCTAGAGAAACTAACGTATTTCCTGTCCTATCCTATCCTATCTGTTGCGTTTCGCCACCGACAAGTGTGACAGCTGACGCGGCCACCACATAGCAACAGGCAGAACAGCGAGCGGTTCGGCCATTTCGGCGCCGTCCTGTCGGCCGCCCAAATCTTCCTCCCGTGTGCAAGTCTCGGCGTGACCTTGCCACGCGCCAAATGTGTGTGCATGCATCTGTGTGCAAACGCTGGCCAAGCCCGGCACTCGAGGGAGAGTGCGTTGCCCTCGCCCGTCTGCAGGAGGTGACGGGGACGCGGTCGCGCCAACAGCAGTTGAGTCATCTCTTGTCTGAACTTGCAGGGCTCTCCCTTTCCATGTGAACTGGCAAACCTGTAAAAGCAGCGGCAGACTCCGCTGAGAGAGACTACTTTGGAAGGCGTCGCTGTGACGATGCCAGACACCAGCTGTGTGAACGTGTCTGTATTCTCTCCGGGTGAGCTTCTCTGCCCGTTCCATCATGCTGTTATGGTAAAGGTTGTTTTGTTAGAGGACGCCTCGTCTATGTTGGGACCGTTGATGCCGTTCGCCGAGCCACGGAGCCGCCAGCCAACTCTACCGAGGGGCCGCAAGCCGCATGTAATAACTGGTGGTGGTGGTGGTGGTGGTGAAAGCGTTTATTTCATATTGGGAGGTTTGACGCGGAGCCTTAAGGGCTTCGGCCTTATATTACTTGGTGGAGACCCTAGTCAGGGACCCCATTGGCGGTTGCCGCCGCCTGTGCACACCGCGTTAAGGCCCTTTGGGCCTGCAGGTCGCTGCAGCCGAGCAGGGTCGCCTCCCAGTGTCAGCGGTACGATACACAGGCGCGCGACAGAAACCTAATAAGGGCTACGGAGTAATTTCGGCCACCTGGAGATCTTTAACGTGAGCTGTCATCGCACAGCACACGGACGCCTCTTCGTTTCGCCTCCATCGAAAGGCGTCCCGCCGGGGTGGTGCAGTGGTAATACGTCCGACTACTGTGCTGGAGTATCCGGGTTCGAACGCGACCTCAGGGCTGCGTTTCGATGGAGGCGAAACGAAGAGGCATCCGTGTGCTGTGCGACGTCAGAGCACGTTAAGAGATCCCCATATAGTCGAAATTACTTCGTAGCCCTCCACTACGGCTCCTCTTTATCTCTTTCAACTTCCTCTCTTCCCTTACGGCGCGTTTACGGTGTCCACCGAAAAGAAGTGAGACAGTCACCGCGCCTTTCACTTCCTAGAACTCAATAAATCAATCATCGAAACGCAGCCGCCGAGGTCGACATCGAACCCGGGTACTCCGACACAGTAGTCGGGCGTCGTTCCACTGCACCACCTAGGCGGAGCACTGAGCCCCCTGTTGTGGCTGTAGGAAGAAGGAAAAGGAAATCCACGGGCGTACTACTGGCTGTGTAGCTGAGCCACCTCCGCTGCCTCGGCTGCCTCGTGCGGACAGAAGGAAGAAAGTGCAGGAGTCAGAAAAAGAAGAGGGGGCGAAAGACGCGCGCCACAACAGCCGTCCAGCAGCTAAGTGGTGGCGGGTGCAATGACAGCCTACAACAGATAAAAATTAAGTGGCAGGCTAGCCACCGCCGCAAGCGGCGTTTACCTACCAGTCCCAGCCTCGTAGGGTCAGAAACAGCCACCCTTCACTAACACAGAAAACCTTCCGAACATGTTGGAAAAATGGGAGCAATGATCAATGAGCCAATACTGGAAAGTGATGTTGATATTTGCCACCACGTTCAGACGAAGAACAAGACTACCCCAAATATAGTTGTTCAATTCAAAACTCGAACAAAGCGCGACACTGTACTAGCGAAAGCGAAAAAGGCGCAGCTTACAGCAGGACAACTTGGCTATAGTGGTTCCGACACTGTGTATGTAAATGAGCACTTGTGTCTGTCCCTCAAGAAACTGCTGGGTAGCGCAGTAGCACGGAAAAAGGAACATGGTTGGAAATTTGTTTGGACAAAGAATGGGCACATTCTGGCCAGAAAAACTGAAACATCGACGATTGTGCGTATCTGCTGTATCCAAGACCTGCATAAGATAGCTTAAGTGCTGCGCTTCTAATACATTACCACAAGCCGCTGTCGAAGAGATGTGCAAATTCTTGCTGCCTTCTGACCTATGTGCCGAATCTGCTCAGAAAAAGAAAGCTGTCTCTTTCTTTCACATTAACGCGCAATCCCTGCGAAGCAAATGTGATGAGTTGGAAGCGTTTTTCTGCACACTGAATTTCTGTTTGACATTATAATGATAACAGAGACATGGTATCAAAATAGTAGCGAAGTTATGCACCTGTATGGTCACAACACATACCTGCAGAACCGCACAGATAAACGAGGAGGCGGTGTTATGATAGCGTTGACAAAATCTTTCAAATGCAGCATTCTGGATGACTTTACTGTAACACACGAAGATTACGAAGTGCTTTCGCTACAAAGTGGCAGAAACGTTTTCTCTGTTATTTACCGGCCTCCCAAAGGAAACGTCTCGAATTTCGCTGTCTTCCTTGATGACTACCTGCAATGGATAACAGTAAACAAGCTCAACCTAGTTCTAAGTGGGGACCTTAACATAGATTTTTTATCTTCTTGTGCAAGTAAACGTGAGGTTGACTACATATTGCAGAGCAATGGATTTACCAATGCCATAAATAAACCAACACGGCTTCAGACAGCGACGGCAATTGATGTCTTCATTAGTAATTATCCAGGTTACTGTGTTCACTCAGGAGTCATTAATGCCCAGATAAGTGATCACCTGCCAATATTCGTGTTTGTAGAGCGCTTATCCCCTCAAAAACAGTGCACGGTTCCTGCTGTACAATATCGGCGTATAAACGATGACACATTATACTCCTTTAGGGAAACACTCGCGGCCGTGAATTGGAGTGTTGTGCTCAGCGAAGATGACCCAGTAAATGCTTATAATACATTTATTACTACATTTAGGTCTATTTATGAACGCAGCTTCCAACTTGTCTCTTTCAAAAAACCTTCCAAAGCACGTAAGCCCTGGATAACAACTGAATGTCTTCGGATGATGAAACGAAAAACAGATCTTTATAATCGTTTCATCCAAAGCAGAAATCTGGATGATCTAGCGAGCTTTAAGACGTATCAAAACCGAGTAACGTCCTTTCTTCGTCAAGCAAAACAAGAATATATGGAAAAACTATTTAATCCAGCTGTACTAGAAAGGAGTGACCTTGTGTGGAAAACTATGAATGAAGTTTTAAACCGTGGTCGACAAGCTGACGGCATGCTGGATATCTTAGTCGACAAAGAACGACTGAGCGGAAAAAAACTAGCAGATAAATTTAATGAATACATCGTGTCCCTGGTAGATGATAATCCTTGCCCGCAGAATGTGAAGTGCCTTGACTCGCGGGTTCCTTCCACAGCATACTTGATGCCAACAGATGCCACTGAAATTAAGAACTGCCTGTTGGCTCTGCGCAACAGCAGATCACGGGACATAGATGACCTTAAAATTCTGCCGGTAAAATATGTAGTCGATATAATTAGCCCAGTGTTGGAATACAATTTTAATTGCTGCCTCGAACATGCAGTCTTTCCCGAAGGAATGAAGGTTGCCAAGGTAACCGTTCTGTTCAAAGGTGGAGACCAAAATCAACTGTCAAATTATCGTCCAATATCTATTCTGCCCATATTTTCGAAGTGTTTTGAGAAAATTCTGTATAGGCGAATGTCCACTTTTTGTGATAAATATAACATACTAACACCTTTTCAACATGGCTTTAGGAAAAACTTTTCGACAGAGACCGCACTTCTAACCCAAAACGAACTAATTTTAGAGTCATTTGAACAGCAACTTCTTACACTCGTCATTTTTGTTGACTTTTCAAACGCTTTTGATAGAATCAATCACAAAACAATGTTAGCCAAACTTGAACATTATGGTTTTCGCAGGAAACTTCTTGAAATGATTACCTCCTACCTTAGTTCCCGTGCGCATGATGTGACCATAAACAATGAATTATCAAATTTCAAACGCCTCTCTTCTGGCGTTCCGCAGGGTAGCGTTTTAGGACCGTTGCTTTTCCTCCTTTATGTCAATGACATCGTATGCATAAGTAAGATTCCAAGCTTTGGAATTTATGCTGATGACACAACTCTATTCTTTAAAGCCGCACACATACAAGACCTTGAACAGCAAGCCATAGCTTGTCTGCACCTTCTTTATGAATGGTCTAAATGCAATTCGCTAATTATAAACACCGAAAAAACCAAGCCTGTACTCTTTAGGCCTCGAAATAAACTGATTTCTTGTCCGCCATGTCTCACACTCCACTTAAAAACTGGCTCATCGCTGAGTCAAATAGACCATTCGGTCAAAAGCTTAGGTGGGATTTTTCATGAAAACATGTCATGGGATGAGCACGTCAAAATGGTTGGGGACAAATTGTCGAAGGTTGCTGGTGTTGTATCCAGAATGCGATTTTTATTGCCGCAGCGTATTAAACAAATGTGGTACAATGCACTATTTTCTTCTGTTCTTAATTATTGTTTTTTGGTGTGGGGTACCATGTCATTTACCAATATTAAACGGATGCATCTAATTCAGAAGAAAATTGTCCGTAGTATTACCAATTCTTCGCGATTTCATCGCACTAAACCGATTTTTGGGGCACTTGGCATCATCTCCATTCACCAGCTGTATGACACCATACTTTTTAGGAGGTACAAGACTAATATTTTAAAACAAAGCTCATTCATGACGCAGCTGTCTCTTTTAAAAGCAAAAGACCAAAATTATTCTACTCGCGCTCGTTTCACATGGACTGTGCCAAAAACTAGAACCAATTATGGTCGCTAAATGTCGCGCTATACTCTTCCTTGTTTGCTAAACAATGTACATGTAAACTAATGTATACAAAACACTATCAACAATGTTGCATCACTGTGATTTCTACTTGCTTTTTTTATTATTGGTAATGTAAGTGTTTCACGTTCTGTTTTTATACACTATTCATATACACCTAGCTGCTATTATAGTATTGTAGAGATTTTACTTATTATGTAACTAATGCTTGTTTGTGCATACTGCTGCCAACCCTTTGTAGGGTGCGTCGACCTCTGTCAAGCCTTTTTCTGGCTTTTTGTCGGCGCACCTAACATCATCACGGTGTTGAATAAATTGAATTGAATTGAATTGAACTGTGCCCCTCCCAGAACAATGGCTTGATTTTATGAGCGTGCAAAAAAAATCTCACTCATCAATGTTCGTGGCATGAGCATGCGATCTGCCTCGTCTTTTTTATTTGGATGCAAAAGCTTCACTACGCCAAGTTTTCAAGCCCAGCATAGAAGCAAATTTGGCTTTGAAAAAACTTTGGCATGCAGTGCAGGTTTAGGTGTCCGCAGAAAACGTGTGACAGATACTGCGCCTTTCTTTTCCTGTAAAACAATAAAAAGAAATGTTAGGGTCTCAAGAGGACAAAGGCGAAAGCCTACCCTTCCTGTCTCACCATTAGCCTCTCATTATTTGCCTCTTATTGAGGTTCGTTGCAGAGCTACATATATATATATATATATATATATATATATATATATATATATAATTGATTCACAGGCAAGGAAAGGCGCAGCATCTGTCACACACTCGCTTGCAAGTGTTGGGACGACACACCATCGCTCCTGTTATGTTCCTTGCTGCGCATTCAAGTGTGGCATTGCAGATTGCACACGCCACCGCTTCGGGGGTGGATGACGGCAGTTGTTGCGGAGCGCTTTCTCTCCCTCTTCTTTTTCTTTCTTCTATATTTTCTATTCTGCATTGCAGATTGCACACGCCACCGCTTCGGGGGTGGACGACGGCAGTTGTTGCGGAGCGCTTTCTCTCCCTCCTCTTTTTCTTTCTTCTATCTTTTCTCTTCTGCATTGCAGATTGCACACGCCACCGCTTCGGGGGTGGACGACGGCAGTTGTTGCGGAGCGCTTTCTCTCCCTCTTCTTTTTCTTTCTTCTATATTTTCTATTCTGCATTGCAGATTGCACACGCCACCGCTTCGGGGGTGGACGACGGCAGTTGTTGCGGAGCGCTTTCTCTCCCTCTTCTTTTTCTTTCTTCTATATTTTTTTCTTTCTTCTATATTTTCTCTTCTGTCCGCCCCGCCGGGATGGTGCAGTGGTTTGACGCCCGACTACTGTGCCGGAGTACCCGGGTTCGAACCCGACCACGGCGGCTGCGTTTCGATGGAGGCGAAACGAAGAGGCGTCCGTGTGCTGTGCGATGTCAGCGCACGTTAAAGATCCCCAGGTGGTCGAAATTCCTCCGTAGTCCTCCACTATGACTCCTATTTCTCTCTTTCCCCTTTCACTCCCATCTTCCTCCCTTCCCTTACGGTGCGGTTGCGGTGTCCACAGAAAACAAGTGAGACAGTTACCGCGCCTTTCCCTTCCTATAAATAAATCAGTTTTTTTTTCTTCTGTCCACACGAGGCAGTGGAGGTGGCTCAGCCACAGAGCCAAGGTCCGTGCATTTTCTTTTCCTTCTTCCTACAACCACAAGAACAACAGATTGCATGGATGCTAGACGAGAACCAATCTCGTGTAATCTAGCGAAATATGACAGGTCTTGTGCACAGATCTCGCCACCAAATCGCACGCAGAACTCTCGCACTCGGGATTTCTTCTATGAGCCGATAAAGGCTTTTGTAATAATTGACCGCGGAAACAAAGCACGGCGTTAGAGGATATTGCAGCAACATACATGTGTCGCTCAATCAATATGTTCAAGCCATGCTTAATCCTGATCAATTTTGAAATAATTCTTCACGGAAATAACGTCGAGCATCTTTAACTTGCTGTGTCCGGACTCTCAGTCTTGCCAGCTGGCGAGCGGCCTCGGCATGCTGCAAGAATTGGTCGGTACCCGTAATCGACGGGTGAGCAACATCTGGCAGTAGCATTGCGTCCAGCATGGTCACAGCTTCACGACCGTACACCAAACGAAACGGTGAGAAGCGGGTCGTTTCCAGGACTGCGATTTTATACGTAGATGTTGCATACGGTAGTATCTGGTCCACGTTCTTATGGTCTTCATCGACGTACGTAAAAAGCATATCGGCGATGGTCTTATTGAGTCGCTCAGTAAACCATTCATCTGAGGGTGGTAAGCTGTTGTTCTGCGATGACAAGTGCCACTGAACCACATCACTTCCTGGGTTAGAGCTGAAGTAAATGCCGCGCCTCTGTCAGTTATAACTATCGCAGGGGCACCGTGACGAAGGCCTAGATTAAAAGATGAAAAAGTTCGCAATATCAGTAGACGTGCCACTGGGAAGAGCTTTCGTCTCACAATAGCGGGTTAGATATTCTGTGGCTACTATAATGTACCGGTTGCCCAATGATGACGTAGGAAATGGCCCAAGCAAGTCCCTACCGACTTGGTGAAAAGGTACTCGCGGAGGAACAATAGGCTGTACCAGGCCGGCCGGCTTGACAGGTGGTATCTTCCGACGTTGGCAATCACGGCACGTCCTAACATAGCGCTGAAACATGGCAGCAAGCTTGGGCCAGTAGTACTTTTGTCGTACTCGTGCCAACGTGCGTGAAAAACCGAGATGTCCGGCAGAAAGCTCGTCGTGGCATGCCTGCAAAACGTCGGTACGGAGCGGGGTTGGGACAACCAGAAGATACTGAATGTCTGTGGAAGCGTAGTTTTTCTTGTAGAGAACGCCGTCACGAAAGCAGAACGACGACAGACCATGCGTAGAAAGGCGAGGTGGCGATGAGGCGGTTCCTTGGAGGTAATCGATGAGGGGCCGCAGTTCGGTGCCGTCTCGCTGCTGTTTAGCGAAATCTGGCGTCGTGAGAGCGCCGAGAAAAACGGAGTCATCTGCTTCAATTGAAGAACACGGGATAGGGTCTCGGGATAGGCAGTCAGCATCACTGTGTTTCTTGCCGGACTTGTACACAATAGCGACGTCGAACTCCTGTAAGCGGAGACTCCTGCGGGCTAACCGGCCTGAAGGATCTTTAAAGTTCGCTAACCAATGGAGTGAGTGGTGTTCGCCGACCATAAACGGCCGACCATACAAATACGGCCGAAATTTTGTTATTGCCCACACAGCTGCAAGGCACTCCTTTTCGAAAGTAGAATAATTCGCTTCGGAACGAGACAGGGTGCGGCTGGCGTAAGCAATTACCCGCTCAACGCCTTCTTGCCAGTGAACGAAAACTGCACAGAGGCCAACGTTACTGGCGTCGGTATGCAATTCTGTGTCGGCCTCCTCGTCAGAGTGGCCAAATACGGGCGTTGTTTGAAGGCGCTTGCGAAGCTCCTCGAAGGCCCTTTGCTGCTCGTCAGCCCAGATGAAAGGCTGGTCGTCCTTTGTTAGACGAGTCAATGGTTCCGCTGTTCGAGAGAATTCGTGCACAAATCTCCTATAATATGCGCACAGGCCCAAAAACCAACGCACGGAACTTTTATCAGTGGGGGTCGGGAAAGCGGCTAGGGCAGCCGTCTTCTCTGGATCAGGGCTAATTCCCTTAGAACTCACGACGTGATGCAGAAACTTGAGCTGTTGGAATGCAAAGTGGCATTTTTTGTGATTTTAGTGACAGTCCGGCCCCGCGGATGGCATTTGGCACGGCCGTCAATTGTTTGAGGTGCTCCTCGTAGGTCGCAGAGAAAATGATAACGTCGTCAAGGTAGACGAGACACGTCTGCCATTTCAGGCCGGCTAGGACAGTGCCCATCATTCTTTGAAAGGTTGCGGGAGCGGAACACAAACCGAAGAGAAGCACCTTAAATTCGTACAGTCCGTCAGGAATAATGAATGCGGTCTTCTGTCGATCACATTCATCGACTTCGATCTGCCAGTACCCACTGCGTAGATTGAGCGATGAAAAGTATCGGTCGTGGCGGAGTCGGTCGAACGAGTCATCGATTCGAGGAAATGGGTAGACGCCCTTTTTTGTAATTTTGTTAAGCATCCTATAGTCGACGCAGAATCTGAGTGCTCCGTCCTTTCTAGCGACTAGCACAACTGGTGAGTCCCATGGGCTTCTGGACGGCTGGATCACATCATAGCGGAGCATTTCATCAACCTGCGCCCGAATAGCCTCTCGTTCTTTCGCCGATATTCGGTAGGGGTGCTGGCGGATAGGGCGCTCGGTGGGATCAACTATAATTCGATGTTTGGTTACTGACGTCTGTTTCACTTTGGAAGTGATGGCAAAGAAGTCACGGGAAGAGTCCAGAATTGCTCGAAGGCGGCATTTCTGTGTAAGAGACAATGCAGGATTCACGTCAGTTTGAACAGTATGTCCAGTGTTCTCGGGAGGGTTCTCGTTGGCCAGCGAAAGGGCCCAATGGGCGGATGGCGTACTGACTTCGTCAAAATAAGCAGTAGCTGTACCTTGCGGTAAATGGCGGTATTCGGCACTAAAGTTCGTTAAAAGCAGTTCAGTTCGTTTATTTCTCAAGGCAAAGATACCTCGAATGACGCAGACTTGTAGGCTAAAAAATAAATTCACGTTTGTTTCCTGGGGGTTGTCGCACTGCACTGTAACAAACAAGCTGTTGCGTGGACGTAGTGTTACATGGTCGTCGCACACTCGGAAAACTGGCCTGTCTGTGTAGTCGTCGCAGTGCTTTCTGTACTCATCGGAAATTGCGCGGTGAGTGGAAAAAGTCACCATGAAGTCACGGAGGTCGATGATTGCGTCGTTTTCTCTAAGGGAATCAAGGCCGAGAATCAGGTCCTTGGAGCACTCTGCTAGCACAACAAAGCAACACGAGAAAGTTACGTGGTGAATCTCGACGCGAGCGGTGCACACTCCGAGAGGCGTTACCACATGCCCTCCGGCTGTCCTTATCGGGGCTCCGTGCCAAGAAGTCGGGACTTTTCGCAGAATGGTAGCAAGGCCATGACTCATAACGTAAAAATCAGCGCCGGTATCTACAAGGGCAGTCGTGTTGTGGTTAACAACGACGATCGGTATCTCTGTGGATTGTAGCTCACCGTCGACAAAGTGCGGCGTGTCAGGGATCGTCTGGCTGACGGGTCGTTCGTTGCGTCGAACTGCGGTGTCGAAGGTAAGCTTCTGTGATCGTCGGGAGGTCGTCGGAATCGTTGGTCCTGCGGTGCGTCAATTGGGGGCGTCGGAGGAAAGCTTCGGCGATCGTCGTAAAGTTTTCTCCAGTCTTCTGCACCGTTCATCAGCAGCTAAGCTACAGTGTCTAGACAGTATATTCTAGGCACTATAGCTAAGCTCTCCTTGGCTTCCATGTCGAGTGCGTCCAAGTTCACCGGCGTTCTATATTCGTTTACAAGAAAGGCGCAGCATCTGTCACTCGCGGAAGGCAAGAAACGCCGCCCGGCGGCGTTGGAGCGCACTCGTTCGGGGGGCTCGGTGCCAGCGCCGCCATACGGTGGAGTGCTGCATCGAGGCACCCTACTCATTCTTACTTGGTCCTCATAGCTAATGGCAGATTGGTGCCGTCACATACTTGATGTCGCCCTAAATGAGTGACTTAACAAAATTTTAGTCAATTCTGTATATGCTCTGTGGTGCGGCGTTCGCGGAAGCGCCAAATGAAAGGCATCCACGGACACAGGGATGGAATGCCCGGCGCGGTCAGCTTCGTATAGAGCCATAGCCTCCTTTATACTCTGTGCCTGTCAACGCGCCGCGCGAACAATAGAGCGGCACCGTCGAGTAAAGTTGCGTGGTCCCCTCGCTGAGGGCGCCGCTGACGTAGGGGTCGAGGCGCATGGGTCGCACGGGTACGAATGTCGGCGCGGGGCGGGAGCGCTGTTATTCGCTAGCGGGATTACTGTTCCTAAGCATGAGTCGTGCGTATTCAGCATATTTACTTGTAAGGCCGACATCCACTAAGCATAACAAGTGATCATGATACTTGTTAGGCAATAACACCAACGCTATATGACATTTTATGTCAGGCAGTTTCAAGAAATTGTGCATTGCTCGAAAAACTGCATGACTGCTCCGCTAGCGACAACGGTAATAGAAAAATTACAATGCTAGTCTATGCTGCAATAAAACAAAATTTAGGAAGAAAGGCACCACCATTTATTTACACATTTCACAACAGCAATTGTGCTTCAAGAGTACCATGTAGAAGTGGTGTGATGAATAGCTGCCACAAGTAGGGAAAAAAGTTCACGGTGACTGCTGTCACTGACAGCACTTCAGTAACGAGCTTGATCTGCAGATGATGACAATAATTGCATCGCTGTATGCCATTGAGATCTGCAAGAACAATTTTGGTATCAGCTGTTACGTTCAATGATTCAGCGCGTCTTACAAATCTTTTTTTTTAACCAGAAAAACAAGGATCTTTCTGCATCTTTCTGTTTCGATCACTCCAAAATAATTGTCAACATAGGCAAAGCTCGTGTTTTTTGTCACAGAATTGCGCAGTTAGCAAAACAAAAAATACTGCGCAGGAGCACATGTAACATACCACACAGACGAGCTAACCAGGGAGGAAGTTCGCATCGCAGTCCAGAAAATACACGTGCACATTTAATATTATTATTACCTTGTTGACGCGTAATAAACACACTTCTGGGGCTGTCATTATTTCTCACAGGCCTTAATGCGGTTGAGAGCGAGAAGGGAAACTAATAAAAGCTTTGCAAGATTTGGTTTAACTGACTTTAAAGTAGTCATCTTCACAATAGGTGAATCTTGTGTTTCTATTTTATCACAAATTTTCGTAATGAGCGCATACTGCAAAAAAAAAAAAAATTCGCAGGAGCACACTAACACGCGCAGCGAGCTAGGCAGGGAAGCAATTAGCATTGCAGTCCAGAAAGAACAGGTGCGCATCTAACATTACTACTGCAGTATTGACGCAGTATTGACACATTGGTGCTGTTACTATTTTTTACAAGCCTCAAAGCAGCTGAATACTACACAACGCGGCTCAGGCGTGCCCTGAGAAAGGAGGCTCTGTTTCGAATTCCTACATAGAGCAACTTGCTTTACTCATTTTTATTTATTAATCCTTCTGGAACGTAGAAGCGCTGCCAGCCGCCTTGCCGAAACGCGCGGGCCTCAAGTTGCAGTCCTAGTTCGTCGGAAACATCGTTGCCGATCCAAGCCGGCGCGATGACGATCTCGGAGGCCATGCCCTGTCTATCTTATTCCCTGCGCCACACGCCTGATGGCGCTACGTGCACGCCAAGCGAAGAGGAAGTACAGCGGAAAAGTAAATTGCCATTCGTTTAACAGCATGTTCTGTAATTCTGTAATTTACATGCTCATAATTATTATTATACGCCACAATACACTTCTCTAAGGAACATTTCTGAGACAACACTGCAATCAATAGACGCGCCTTTGTCCATTTCAAACCATTAGCTGGCGAGGTTAGCTTGCTCGTCTCGCACCCCGGAGGCCTACGTTCCATTCCTCAGGTCGGCGATTTTTCCTAATCATTTTTATTTATTAATGCTTCTGGGATTTTCCACTCATGGCAAACGCCGGACGACGCGGGACGGCGGCCGCCGACGACGACACCGACTTTTCTGCGACACAGGACCCTTAACGCTACCGCGTTAAAAGAGAGAGGGTACATGGCGAATCAGAACGCGGCATCGGTGAAGTGCGAGCTCTGGTTGGACGGCGTGGCAGATAGGTGTGGTCTGTTCCGGGCAGGGAAATACATAGGTTGTCGTATGCAACTCGAGACATTATTGATTACATACAGAGACACTTAGTTGTCGGCATTCTTGTTTCTTTAGATCAAGAAAAAGCTTTTAACTGGCTAGAAGATGGCTACATATTCGGCGTTCTGGATTTTCTTTTCAGTTTCCGCGAAATTTCATACGTTCCTCAGAGGTGCCGCCGCCGTTGCCTCACCATTTGCGCATGTGCTAGGAGGGAGTGCCGCCACACGGTGCACAGCTGGCATGCGGGGGCCACTGCCGACTTCTCTGCGACGCGGTGACTCAGAGGGGCCGCCACAGCCGCGTTCGCCGCAGATGTTTTTCCCACAATTCTATCCGGGATGGCCATTGGTCAAACCACAGCCAATTGTTTCATCTGAAACGGCGCCAAACGCTTCATATTGAAAATCAAACAGACAACAGCTCTAGGTTTGGAGCATACATGCGGCCCATGGTTTGCCACAAGTCACTGTAGAAATGAATGCCGAGGTATTGAGGCGAACGCTTTTAATGGCTTATAGTGAAACGGGCATTCTTAGTTCGACGACCACCGACCACGTTTTTTACTATCACCGCCGTCGATTCTCTCAGTACTGCGGGCGCATCAGCCAAATAAGAGTTTTATTCAAATGCAACCAATGACTTCATTTGTGGCTGCTAAGCTTATCACCATTACGGGACAATACTTTCGGCGTTAGTTCATTCGATCATACTACAGCTGTCAATGAACTAACGTCAATAATGAGAAATAAAAATCCTGTCTCCACCAGGAATTGAACCTCCATCCATCCCCAGCCCAGCGATTCAACCAATTGCGCCACGCCCGGGATTATGAAACGAACGTCATAGTTATCCTTGTCTACCACGAGGAAGATAGTAGCCATAAAAATGACTAGTCAGTGATAATGACAATGATCGCATTAGCAACGATAATGACGGTTCATTTAGTTGATAATAATAACAAGAGCAAACATGATGGATCGTGCGCACCAACACTGCTTAGGCTTTCGAATTTCTGCAGTGTTGATTCCAAAGTGTTCCCGGAAGTGTTTAATAGTTCTTGTGTATTCAACACGAGTACACTGACACGATTACAGTCTTCTTGATAAAGGAACACTGGAATTGTTGTAGCCCCATTCTTCAATTGGTTTTCGAAGCGTTCACATTTTCTCTTTATTTGATTTAAAGAAAAACCAAGTCATAACTTTGTGCACTGACTGCTGCAGATATTGCACGGACGTCTTATAATAAACATTTTGGTAGGAAGGACATTGTCGTTTGACTATTGAAATAATTTACCCTTTGGAATTACTGAAACGTAGTCATTGACAAATATTTTGAAGAGAAGAGGCCTTAAAATAGATCCTTGAATGTCGCCGGTGCCCAAAAGTAACTTGCTGATTGTAAATTCGGGGTCGATCACAACCAGTAGCGACCTGTCGGAAAGATAATTCCGAAGTAAAGCGTGGACACGACTCCTGAAACCGATGAGGTATAACCTCGTAGTAATATCTCATGGAAAACTGTATTAAATGATTTGATACGTAAATAAACAAAGTGCAGATAATGAGATTTTCTTCAAATACTAAATATAAATCATTTGCAAATTCTTTCAGGAGCGCGATTGTACCCCAGCTTTGCACGAACCCAAATTAAATTGTCTGTCAAAAACTGTACAAACAAAATAGCAGCCGTGACATAATACAGTGGTCAATAACTTACCTTGGAACTCAATTTGTTACCCTTTTCGACCACCGGTTATCCTCTCTTCGCAAATCATGCCCTGCCGATGTCCATTTCTTCTTTATTTCCGCTAGAATGTCATTAACACGAGCTATTTCATTGACCCACTCTGCGCGGCTCCTATCTCCTAACGGTAAACTTATCATTTTTCATTTCATATCTTTTTTCCGTTGCCCTCAACATAAAAGAAAAACTCTTCATTTGGTTCCTCGATTTCTTCCCATAGGTACAGTTAAGATGCAAGTTATATGGGGTTTTATGGCGAAAAAACAACCCCGGCTATGATGCGCCATACACAGGGTAAAACTGTATGTCGCGTTCGTTAAATCAGACAACTTCGTAACAGAGCACAAACGACATCCGTTTATTTTGGGTTACAGCAGACGACTGACGCCCCAAGCGTCTCTCCCTGGTTTTGACTTTGAAGCCTTCTCGTCTTGGCTTGTCTGTCGACTCGGGGCTGTCTTGTTTCGGTTTCGGTTTCGCAACACATTCCCCCCCGAAAATGACTTGTCATTTTTCTTCGTTTACGTGATTTCCAGGGGGTACAAGAGTTGGATTGGTCGCTTGAGAGATGATCCTCCAGGTAGCTTCAGCAGGCACGATCTCACCTTTCCGTCTCTTCCCGGAAACAGTTTCTCAATTCTTGCAATCTTCCATTGTTGCCGTGGCTGCAGGCCATCACGAAGGAGTATCAAATCCCCTTCCTTGAGTGTTTTTCCTTGGCGTTCATTCTTCTTTTGCACATTTCGCAGTTCCTCGAGGTACTCTCTTGTCCATCTGCGCCAGAAGGCTTCTGTAGTCTGCTGGCGTCGTACCCATAGTCTGTGAACTGATACGTTGACCTCATCTGCTTCGATTTTCCCCACGCTAGGCAGCGATGTGAGGCGTCTTCCCGTCAAGAAGAATGAAGGGCAAAGGGGTTCCGGTTCTCCGGGTTCGTCGTAGACGTGAGTTAAAGGTCGAGAATTTAAGACTGCTTCAATTTCTGCCAGTACCGTGGTTAGCTCGTCGAAGGTCAGAAACTTGGATCCGATCACCTTCTTGAGCGCAAGTTTGGCTGATCCGACGAGGCGCTCATAAAAGCCACCCCACCATGGGGCGCGCTCCACTATGAACTTCCATTCGATTCGTGCTTTTGCGACGTAGTCAAGAACTTCTGGTTTTCGAATAGAGCTCCATAGATAAAGGAGATCCCTGTTGGCCTTTTTAAAGGAAAGCGCGTTGTCACTGTAAATGACCCGAGGTATACCTCGTCTTGAGATGAAACGTCTGAGGGTCATCAGAAAAGACTCTGCGGACATGTCTTTTGCGAGCTCTAAGTGCACCGCTCTTGTTACAGCGCAGGTGAACAGTGTGATATAGCACTTGTGCAGCGAGTTTTCTCCTTTAACAAGAAGTGGTCCCGCGAAGTCAACTCCTGTTACCTCAAATGGTTGAGCCT
>JAJIZL010125026.1:102575-145293 GCA_023969395.1 Amblyomma maculatum
CTCCAATGAGCAGTCAGGGTTTATGGTCGACAATATCGACTGATTTGGGGCCGTATCCAGCGGAGGTTCCTTTCGGGAACCGTTCTCTTTCAAGGTGACGTCAATTTGACGTCAGCAAGACAGCGGGCGCCACCTCACGGCGAAGACGGGAAAGACAGCGGCCAATCAGCGATGGCCCCAGATCGTAGGCGTGTCCATCACGAGCATGTGGCTTTTTCTGGTGCCAAATACTTGTACCAAAGTGGTGTTAAGCACGAAATAAATCTAATAATTACATGGTAATGCAAACTAGTGAATAATAGACTGAAATATTCTTAGAAGCATCCTGTTAACAACTGCCAAGCAATTATCTTGGCTCATGAGTACCTTTCTTCGCCGCTAGATGGTGCTGCGCGCGCGGCGGCGTCGTCTGCTTTCTCGCTCGCTGTGAAGTTTTTGTAAGTTCTGCCTTTCGCACAGAGTGGCAACTATCCTAATAACGATGTCTACAACGCCCGTAGTATGCAGTCCGAATCACGCTAGCTCTTTGACGGAGGAGTTGCTGCCGCCGTTGCGAGTACGAACGAGCTGCTTGATACCGGCACCGCGCCGGCGCGTCCGCGTCTGCCTATGTAGCGGGGCAGCGTCCGTAGCCTTATCGGCCGCTCAAGCGTCGTGAGTATGCGCGACCTTTCCGTGAATAGCTGTCAATTTAGGACGCAGCCGATGACACATGGAATCCGACTGCACTCGACCCAGTCAGCCACCGTCTGCTCCCCTTCCGCTGATGTAGAAGGAGGGAAAACTCAGTCCGCACTTACGGACGCGAATTATTTGTCTCTACGACTGCCGGATTCAAATGGTCGTACTGCTGTTGGCCGAGGGCTCCCGATCGCTAAGTAGCGATCGAAGCGCGTAGAGCACCTTTGCTTCTGACGGCAGCCCGGCATACCCCTTCGTCCCCACTTCGCTTCGCGATCGGCACGCAGCCTTAGCCAGTGTTGCCGCAAAACCTCCTGCGACATGTAGAAGACGTTGTCTCGTTTTTCTTTTTTTTTTTACTGCGTCAGTTTACTAAACCCGCAAAGCGCTGCCCAAAAAAGACACACACACAAAAAAAAATGATACCACGACCGTACTCAAGCAGCTGCGCGGCGCGCGCCGTCGCTCGACTACGGCCATGAGGCGCCACAGCGAGCGCAGAGCGGTTCCATCTCGAAGCAGACCAACTCGTCGCGGTTCCTGCGCCGGCCGGCAAAACGGTTCCTTTCGGAGCGGTGGCCCCGCCCCGTGCCGCTCCGTGACGTAGGCGAAAAACGTGGAGCCGCCTCCGGAAGTTTTGGGGGTCACGCCAAGCGTGACGCAGCAACCAATTAGGAGCGGCGAAAGGAACCAGTTCCCGAACGGAACCGTCGCGGGATCTGGCCCCAGATCTTCTGGCAGTCCAAGGAACTCTTAAGAGTCTTCGCCAGCACCACAATTCAAACGCGTCAATTCTTCGGCGGTCAGCCTTTTTCACAGTCCAACTCTCGCATCCATACATCACAACTGGAAAGACCATAGCACGGGTTATGCGGATCTTGGTTGGCAGACTAATGTCTCTGCTCTTTACTAGGCGGTCAAGGCTAACCATTGCTCTCTTTCCCAGAAGCAGGCGTCTCCTAATTTCATGCTGCAGTCTCCTTCCGAGGTAATCTTGGCGCCCAAGAACAGAAAATCTGTCACAGCTTCCACTTCTTGTCCATTGATGCTGCAGGACTTGATAGGGCAAGACGCCATGATCTTCGTCTTTTTAATGTTCAGTTTAAGCCCAAACTTCTCACTCTCGTCTTGTACGCGCATCAGAAGTCTCTTGAGTTCCACTTCACTTTCTGCCATTAAAGTGGTATCATCCGCATATCTAAGGTTGTTGATACGTTTTCCAGCAATCTTCACTCCAGCTGAAGACTCGTCCAGACCGGCCTTTCTCATGATGCACTCTGCATATAGGTTAAATAGGCAGGGCGACAGTATGCAGCCTTGCCTCACCCCTTTCTCAATCGGAAACCAATCAGTAAGACCATGCCCAGTTCTGACTGTGGCCTCTTGCCCTTCATAAAGGTTCCTGAGAAGACAGATGAGGTGAATTGGAACTCCCATCTCTTGGAGAGCTTGCCACAATCTGCTGTGATCTACGCAGTCAAACGCTTTCGCATAATCAATAAAGCAGAAGTAAATGGGTTTCTGGAACTCTCTTGCTTTTTCCATGATCCAGCGAAGGTTGGCAATTTGGTCTCTAGTTCCTCTGCCCTTGCGAAACCCAGCTTGCACGTCCGGAAGCTCCCGATCCACATACTGCTGCAGCCTACCTTGCAGGATTTTTAACATCACCTTGCTAGCATGCGAAATAAGCGCGATCGTGCGGTAGTTGGAACAATCTTTGGCACTGCCATTATTTGGAATGGGGATGTAAACTGACCTCCTCCAATCCTGTGGCCACTGCAAGGTTGTCCAAATCTTTTGACATAATGTATGCAGTGTGTTAACAGCATCGTAGTTGAGGTTTTGAAGCAACTCAGCTGGAATACCATCAATTCCGCTAGCTTTGTTCTTAGCAAGGCTGGCTAAGGCCCATTCAACTTCACTCTTCAGGATGCCCGGCTCGAGATCAGTAATCACAACCGGCTTATGTTGGGTTTGCACATCCGGGTCCTTCTTGTACAGTTCTTCTGTGTATTCCTGCCACCTCTTCTTTATCTCTGAGGCTTCAGTGAGGTCCTTGCCTCGTTTGTCCTTTATCACGCCCAGCTTAGCACAGAAGCTTCCTTTGATATCTTTGATTGTCTTATACAGAGCTCTTGTGTTCCTTAATTGGCTGTTGTCCTCAACTGCTTGAGACTGTATGTTCAGGAAGGCATTCTTATCTCTCCTTGCTATTTTCTGAAAATCCGCATTGAGAACCTTGTATCTTTATCTTTCCCCCATACTTTTTGCCATCCTCCTTTCCTCAGCTATTTGCAAAGCCTCTTCAGATAACCAGTTTGCTTTTTTGCATTTCTTTTGCTTTGGAACTACCTTAGTAGCAACTTCTTGTATTATATCACGAACATCAGTCCACATCTCTTCGGGCTCTTTGTCTTCTAGATCCAATTCTTGAAATCGATTCCTCACTTCCACAGCATATTCTAATGGAATCTGATCCAGATCATACCTGAAAGGCCTTCTAGTTTTCTGCGTTTTCCTCAATCGAAGCTTAATTTTGGCAACAAAAAGCTGATGATCGGTGCCACAATCGGCCCCAGGCCTTTTTTTTACTGCTTGTATAGCGCTTCTCCATCTCTGCCGGCAAATAATATAATCGATCTGATTCCTGTACAGACCGTCCGGTGAAATCCATGTGTACAGGCGCCTCTTGTGCTGTTGAAAATGAGTATTCGCTATGGTCAGGTTGTTTTCTTGACAGAACTCTACTAGCCTCTGCCCAGCTTCATTTGGCTCACCAAGACCGAACTTGCCTGTAATTCCGGATATTTCTTCACTCCCGACCTTAGCATTCCAGTCTCCTATAAGAAAAACGACGTCTGATGATGGGGTGCGGTCTAAAAGGCATTGTAGGTCCGCATAAAATCTCTCAACGTCAGCTTCTTCAGCAGCAGTGGTCGGTGCATAGACTTGGATAACTGTTATGTTGAAAGGGTGACCTTGGATTCGAAGTGAAATCATTCGGTCGTTTTTGGGGTTGTACCCTAGCACTGCTTTGCCCATTCTTCTGTTTACTATGAGAGCGACCCCATTCCTTCTCTTGGATTCGTGCCCACAATAAAAGACATAATGGTCGCCGGAGTTAAATTCTCCCATTCCGGTCCACTTGAGTTCGCTGATACCCAGGATATCAATGTTCAATCTGTCCATTTCTCGCTTGACGATATCCAGTTTACCTTGCGTCATAGATCTTACATTCCATGTTGCTATGTGATATATCTCCTTGCAACATCGTACTTTCCGGTCGCTTCCCGACACATCCACAACTGAGTGTCCTTTTGGCTTTAGCCCAGCCGCTTCATTCGTCCTGGAGCTACTAGGAATCGCCCTTTGTTCATCCCCAGTAACATGTGCGACGCCTTCCAACCTGGGGGGCTCATCTTCCGGAGCCATATCGATAATGGTATTGTGACTGGCCATAGGGTTTTCTTGGCAGGAAATACTTGAGTGGGTTGCCATTACCTTCTCCAGTGAATCACATTTTGTCAGAACTCTCTGCCGTGACCTGTCTATCTTGGGTGGCCCTACACAGCAATGCTCACGACTTCATCGAGTTTCGCAAGCCCCTCCGCCACGACAAGGCAGTGATCCATGAAGGGGATGTTGAGAGGTACAGCACTCCATAAGCAAAACGCAAGAAAATTTCTCTGCCACTCTTTAGAGCTGCAGTTTGAAAAATTGAAAAGAAAGTAAAAGCAAAGGCAAAACAAGGAAATCATCCAACCTGGCACATCCTCCTGCCCTTTCAGGGGAGCTGAGGGTGCAGAGCACTTGATGCATGGCCAAAACCTGCGGCCTGATCTTGCATGCTTGGTTTTGAGCACCATTAAGACAAAACCACGACTAAAATTAGCTGTGCAGGGTTTAGCTTGTGGTTAAACATGGAGTTACGCGAGAGCTATGTGCGCGGCTACGCTTAGGCTCGGCTTGAAAGTAAAGAGATGGTTTTAGCACATAGCAGTTTACTCTCTGGTTTCAGCTTCGTTCGTGCCATAGGGCGCACTTTTGACCACTGAAGTGCGATGAGGGGAAGGTCTATATCGCGCGGTGGTCCGAAGCTCTCCACTATGACACCCATTTCTTTGTTTTCACTCCCGCCCCTTCGTGGTGACGCAATAGCGTAAGCTTCCAGCCAACATATAAAGCCCCGCTTTAACCGAGCCGTATGAACATGCCTGCGTGGCCTAGGGATAACGTGAATGCAAGGGTTTTGGCAGGCTGATAGTGATGTGACCCTCCCATATAAAAGGAGAAGCGCGAGTTGGCAGTTCCTGCCAAACGTAATGTCAAGAAGCCCTACATTTTGTTAGTGTTCGGCCATATCAGCTGCCAGCTACCGCCTCCCACGACTTCTTTCTTCGCTCTCCGGACAGGCACGGACAGGCACGCCGTAATGGCGAGGCTGTGGCCAGATGTAGCTATCGCTGCAAAACAATTAGACTAGGAGTGTGAGCCCCGGCTCTCAGTAACTATGCTCCATCTTAGGCTCCTTCCTGAATTTGGCTAAAGAGAATAAGAAAACGAGAATAGAGCACAACATGGAACTCGCAACGACCGAGATAAAAAAAAAAATTGTTTTCCCCACGACCTTCCTCGGTGCCTGCCCCCTTAAGGGCTAGTGAGAGCGCAGATAGCAACAGCTTTGGGTTCACGTCTTAACGCCCGGACGTTTGACCACTGTGGGCGACCAGTCTCTAGGTTTTCGTCGAAATGGCGTCACGATACACCATGAGTGCCATTGTTCATCTAACTAGCTCCAGCGCCGGATGTGTCCCAAACGATCAGCGGGTGGCGCTCTGGCTTGTCATATTTGGCTCAGCCTGTGATGTACAATCGAGGTTTCACCGGTACTCACGAAGAAGTGCATCGCTCACGTATCGTCTCCTTCCTCTGGCTAGTAACCTATATAGCTACCTAGCTGAGGAGACGAAATCAGTGACAGTGTCATTTGGCCACAGTGGTGAGTTCTGTACTGCTACGCTTACCTTTGGGACTGCATCATAGAGAGTTCAGTTGAACCCATCAGATCTCAATGTGCGGGGAACACTGCGGGTTCCTAGAATTTGGAGCCATTTGCCCCTTACCTGACTGAGAAAAGAAGTGCTGCGCTTCGACTGACATGCGCCTGCCAGTTCGATGACATCACATAACTCTCAGCTTACCTGGCAGTCATCTGGCTTAGATTTGACCGCAGGCATTGCCCCTTAGAATAATGCGACCCGACTCATTTCGACTACGTTCGGCCAGTGCGCGGCAGGCTGTACGTTCAACACCAATGGCACATCTCGAATGAGGAATTGCTGCTGGAGCGAACACGGCAGAATGCTTCATGTACTCCTATGCGATGCACATTAGAAAGTTACGAAGACGGTAAATTCAGCATGCCGCTATCCTCGTTAGTGTGCTGGCGGGCGATCGCAAGAAGATATGCACAGTCGCGGACGGCATCAGCGCGAGCGCTAAACGATGACCTTACTCTGTCGCCACTTCTCACCCGTGCACGTTTCGACGGGTCGCATCTCCTCTCTTTAATATGCACCTGTTGGCTCCGTACTGCTGCCGACGACTACAAGGCTTGGTACCGCAAAAGCGGCAACATCGCCAGAGACTGTTTCAAGACGTAAGCCTTTAATGGCTCATGCTCGCGGCCATGATCGTGTCCCTCCATCCATGACGCTTTAGTTCAATGACGTCATCTGTGGTATAGTGTGTCATACTTTGAAATACATGATGACATCATAACTGGTGTAGAATGTCGTATCTTGAAATAGGTGACGTCAATAGTGGTGTAGTATTTTGTGCATTGAAATTAATGATTTCGTCATCAATAGATCAATATGTCGTGCATTGAAATTGTTGATGACGTCATCAGTACTGTAGTATGCCATACTTTGAAATGAATGATGGCATCGTCAGTAATGTAGAATGTCGTACCTTGTAATTAATGATGACGTCATCATTGGTGTAGTATGTCGAACATTGCAAGTAATAATGACGTCTTCTGTGGTATATAGTATGTAGTGCGCACATGCGCACAAACACTTATACACTCACAAACGCATACAAACACACACACACACACTAACATATACGAAGCTGACCCAACGCCTTCGCTGACCCCACCGGGCGTTCGATCAATGCCTCCCTGCGGCACCTTTCATTTGGCGCTTCCTCGAACGTCGCACCACACAAAAGATGCAGTACAGCAGGAGGAGGAGGATAAACTTCATTTTTGCCGACAGTAAGTAGTAAAATGTTTTGGGGTTATACTCCCCGCAAGGGGGCATGAGCTCATGGCGCTCGGCGACTTCTGGGGCTCTTGTCACAATCCGGATTTGTGGATGAGCTTCCACGAGCTCCATAACAGTGTTATAGATGCCTAATTCCAGCGGTTCTTGGTGGGGGTCTGGTGAGGGATGTGAAGATCCGTCTTTTATGCCTGTCTAATAAGACCGTCGACACAGTCCCGTTCCTGGCAGTGAATGTAGAGGTAAGGTATGGTATATGTTAGGCGACTGATAACAAATGCTTCAACCAGACATCGTAAATCAGCCTCGCGCATACCTCAACGTTTATTAGCATTGTGCCGGATGATATGAATGATATGGTAGACAGCAGCTGTGAGTTTAGCTAGAGTATCGGTATTTTCCGATTGATTTGAATAAGAAGCCCCAATATCATAATTGTGGATACTTCTCGTATAGGCTGGCTGCTAGCAGTGATGCAGATGAAAGGATACTCGCGAAAGCAGGATGAGCCCCGGATGAGGAGCAGCTCGGACTTTTGAGGGGATCATGAAAGGACTACTCCAGCTGCGTGGCGTTCAATGATATCTACCGCTCGCTGAAACGTGAATTCAATTTCGGCATCGTTGCCTGTTGAAATCCATAGGGTGATATCGTCTGCGTATAAGGTACCAGATAGCCGAGGGATAGCATGTAATTTAGGAGGTAACGTGAGCACGGCGAGATTAAAAAGGAAAGGGAAGAGGTAAGATCCTTGGTTCGTTTCATTGCTTCCGAGGACAACAGGGCCTGATAGTAAAAAACCAAAGCTTACTTCAGCTGTCCAGATAGAAGCGTGCTTATGTCAAGTCCGAGGATAGCCTTTGCGCGTATACCTTTTTCGACAGCTGCAGCATAATGTTCTGAGCGCAGAGATATAGGCGGAAGCCAATCATAGTAGGAGGTAGGAGGCGATTATCTTCTACAAAATGGTTAAGCTGGTTGAGAATGACGCGTTCCATTAGTGTACTACCACACAAAGATGCTCGAGAGCTAGTCAATTGCCGGGGATTGGTACGAAAGTCCCCCGTGCGCGTTTCCATGCTCCGAGGATTTCACCCTGTGTCCAGCAATCATTCATAAAGGCGATGAGGGTTTCAATGGATGGGCCATTCAAATTACGAAAAGTTTTGTTGCAAATACCGTCTAGTCCAGGAGCAGAGTTCGGGCGGAGTTGAGTTAGCGTGAACCTTACCCAGTCTCCGAAATATCTGCACCTAGAGTGAGATTATCATTACCCCTATAGGGGGAGGGGAGAGAGCTTGGGGGCGGCCTTGAGATACCGTAGACGAAGTTCCTCGAGGAGTTCTTGGTCGGAGCCGGGATGTTTATGAACTATGCGGGAAATGCTGTCTTGTTGGGATGTTTTGAAACCGTTCGTGTCTAAAAGGTAGTGGTGTAATTGCCAGATGCAGGTGAGCCAGAGCTGGCCGCGCATGTTGTCGCAAACGCAGCCCCATTTTTGGACAGCCAAGGCAAGAGTGTGAGCCTCGCTTTGCTTATCTATAAGAACTGTTCGTCGTCGAAGCATTCTATTGTGACGTTGCGTCTTCCAGCGGTTTTGCATGCTTTCGCGAGCCTGCACAGATGGAGCAGATGGTTGTCTATATTAGGTTGTTCAGCTGTTGTACGAGATTCCGTAGTAGTAGCAGAGACTTCTATCTGGAGAGCAGACACCTATTCGTCCAAGTTCTCAACCGGGCAGGGACGTTCTGACAACGTAGCTCCAGAAACATCGCAATCCGTGATCGGAGTCGGGCGGTCTTTGATCTCCCCTTTTACGAGGGAGGAGTGCCA
Organism: Amblyomma maculatum; assembly: GCA_023969395.1. NCBI lineage: Eukaryota > Metazoa > Arthropoda > Arachnida > Ixodida > Ixodidae > Amblyomma > Amblyomma maculatum. The sequence goes on from JAJIZL010125026.1 coordinate 111,377, forward strand.
GCAAGACACCGCACATGACCTAAACGGCGGGAGTAGAGAAAGTGGTGTTCAACATTCTGACGGTGTCAAGTACTCCATGATTTTCTCCTTGGTCTCTTCTACGTATTGATTATGAATGATACCTCGTATGTATTCACCTGGTGGCTCCAAATAGGTGGCAACACAGTTTGGGGTACTGAAGGTTAGGGTTTTCTGAACACAGTCAACTCGAAGGCGATCGGCTTTGGTGTTTGAGTAAGCCAAACTGAGGCTTGATATGATGGCTATGCGAAGGGCGTTCTCGCCCTAAGCACGTAGATTGAGACATCCGGTAGGCCGAATGATGACTGAGATCTTCACGAGGGAGACATGTCAGCGGCGGAACGCGGTTAGTCAGCTTGCGTAACGTGGAGGGATACAAATGCTGAGACGCGCTATGCTCTTCAGGCGAGGAACGAGACTATGCAAAAGGCGGTTTGGGTTGGCGTTTTGAAGACGACGAAGCAGCAGAGCCGTGTTCGTAACAGCGGGCTAAAGTTAAATTGGTTCACAGGAAGGGAAAGGCGCAGTAACTGTCACACTTGCTCTGTGGACACCCGAACCGCGCCGTAAGGGAAGGGAGGGAGGTGGGAATGAAAGTGGAAAGAGAGAAAGAGGAGCCGTAGTGGAGGGCTACGGAGTAATTTCGACCACCTGGGGATCTTTAACGTGCGCTGACATCGCACAGCACACGGACGCCACTTCGTTTTCGCCTCCATCGAAACGCAGCCGCCGAGGCCGGGATTCGATCCCGGGAACTCCGGCACAGTAGTCGGGCGTCTTACCACTGCACCACCCCGGCGGGGCGAACAGCGGGCTACATAGGTGCAGTCTTTGGGTACATTATTTTCAGGGGGAAGATCCTCCCCTTCCACGGGAACAATGCCCATGCTTAACATAGCACTGGATCCGGCGACGAAGCGAAGCCTGTTCCCACTGCCGATAGGCTTAACAAGGCTGGTGTTGGGCTCTGCGGAATAAAGTAGTAATGTAAGTCACAAAAACGGAGTGCCGGTTCTGAAAATGGGCATCGCAGGTGCCAGGCACCTTGATGAATCGCGGAACACGCAATACAATACCATGGAAGGTAAAACGCCGCTCACAACATAAAACATTTTAGAGGGAAATTTGGACCACTAAAGGGCAATGAAGTGAAAGCCATTATAGCGCTGTGGACTGTAGCCCTCCGCTACAGCAACTCTATCTCCTTCTCTTTTTTCACTCCAACATTCTTAGCTTCCTTTATGGCATGGTACAAGTGTCAAACGAAGAATTGTGACAGATACTGCACCTTTTCTGCAATCTAAATCACTTTCAAGGCTGTGTTTTGATGGAGGCCAAACGAATAGGCATCACTGTGCTGTGCGATGTCTGCGCACGTAAAAACGTATAGATGAAGTTCTGTACAACACGCGACGCATAGAAACTACAACCGAAACCCCTACCCTTGACTCACGCCTGTCCCACCTCTGGGAGGCTTATTATGGCATCCTGGGACGCTGGAAAAACAATAAACACAACAGACGACTTAAAACGCGGCTGGCTGCGCTTCAGACCCAAATAGAACAATATTCTGAGGAGCTGTGCAGAGCAAATTGGGGACAAGTATGTGATAGAATCGCGGGAAAACTGTCCACCAAACACGCATGGCAACTTCTCTGACATCTCATTGACCCTACACGCACCACGTCAACAACACAACACCACGTGACACGCCTCATACACGAACACATTGAAGATCCCGACGCCCTCCTAGACGCTTTTCAAAACACGCACACCTCTCTGGGAGCCCCCACACCTCTACCCCCGTATATAGGAGAGCCCAATTCGACACTGGACACAGAGTTGACGCAGACGGAAGTCATAGCAGCCCTCCTTAGTCTCCGAACAAACTCTGCACCTGGTCCGGACCAAATCACAAACACCATGCTCCGTAATCTAGAAGACCAGTTGATCGCCAAAATTATGGCATTCTTTAACCAGTGCTGTGTGGAGGGTGTCCTCCCGCAGTCATGCCGTCGTGCGAAGGTTATATTTATACCTAAACCTAACAAACCACTTACACTCAAAAACCTTCTCCCGATTTCGCTAACCTCTTGCCTCGAGAAGCTTTTCAAACATCTGTTAGCCAGACTTACAACACATATGGCAGACAACAATCTATATCCACACAGCATGGAGGGATTCCGATGCCATCTGTCCGCACAGGACCTCATGGTACAACTCATCCAAGACGTTTTTAACCCACTTCTTCTTTGTCAAACCAAGACAGTCTTAGCTTTGGATCTTTCCATAGCTTTTGATCCCATCGAACATTGGGCGATCATGACTGCCCTATCCACACTGAATGTAGGTGCGCAAACGTCCACTTTTATTCGAGACTTCCTGACTCAGCGCACGACTGAGGTACACTTCGCCCCTCTTTCTTCCTCCTCCTACATGTTTCAAAGTGTCGGCACCTCACAAGGATCCGTCCTCTCCCCTTTTTTGCTTATTGTCAATCGAATCCCTCAAGCCCGAAAACTGTCAGACCTCCCGCATCTGAAACACCCTCAATGCCGATGACATCAGGCTGTGGACCACTCTCGGCAGTGATGGCGGTATAGAAGGCACCTTACAGGAAGCAGCCACCAGGACCGAAAATTACGCTTGGAGCATCGGACTGTCTTGCTCCCCAGATAAATCCGAACTACTGCTCATCCGCGCCAAGAGCCACCATGCCCCCCACTCCCCTATTACTATTAAACGGAATGGGAGCCCAGTAACGGGAGTTGAAACCATCCGCGCATTGGGCGTACAAAACCAGAGCAATGGTAAAAACACTACCACCCTAATGAAATTCAAACAGGTTGCATGTGCGATATCCCGCAGAGTTTCGGGCCACCATAAGGGCACGAAGGAGCGTGACCTTTGTCGCCTCATCCATGCCTTCGTCCTCAGAAACGTGCATCACATAAACGCTTTGGATGCCTTGATCCGCATGGAATAAAAAGTTGCGCTTCACCTTCCCCTCAACACACCCACAGGCATATTGCTAGGCCTGGGTATACACAACACGATTGGGGAGCTCGTGGAGGCCCACCGATAGGCCCAATACATCCGACTCACGCAAACATTCACTGGACGGTATATCCTAGACTCCATTTGAATCAAGATACCGGCTATAGACCCAACCCTTCTCTCCATCCATCGACACATGCACCAAAAACAACTTATCAAGCCACTCCCGAAAAATATTCATCCATCCTACCATGATCAACGCTTCAGAACTAGTGCAAAGGCGCTCCACCGATATTATGGCAGTGAGTCAGACGCCGTATGGGTGGACTTTGCATGAACGGGTGATGAAGCGACCGCAGCCGTGGTAGACTCCTCCTCATCCCCTCTGATCGCATAACCTCTCCCACCAGACACCTCCCCAGAAGCCGCAGAGGAAGCTGCTATTGCATTTGCTATAACCCGTACGAAAGCCCAGTACACTTTAACTGATTCAAAAACAGCAATTCCAAATTTTGCAAGAGGCCGAGTCCATGTCCCTGTTATAGCATACTGGACTTGCCCAATGCACCACGGCCCCGGCATGTGGAGATTATATGGGTGCCTGCGCACTCCGAGAATCCTGGAAACGAGGCTGTCAACTGTTTAGGTCGAGGTTCTTTAAACCGAGCTCAGGTGGCCTCTAATCCGGGATTTACGAAGGAGTGCATGCACTCGCTCAGTGAGCTGACGCAGGCCTACAGAGCCTCGCGCCATCTAAACCCCGCCTCACCCCTCCCTAGACAATAAACACGCAACACTATGGCGCAGGCTTCAAACACACACTCCTCCTTCACCCCTTATCCTTTCCCACTTCCACACTCCTGCTTGTACCCTTTGCCCAGAACGCTTTGCTTCTTCCCTCCACATTCTCTCCCTCTCCTCGGCGGACCCTCCCCTGCGGGGCCTAGAGCAACTAAGACCTGGGAGCACTGGGAGACCCTGCTGCGTTCGGAGGACACGGTCGCAGACCATCGCCACAGGCCGGGCTGACAGTGTGATGATCCTGAGGGACATAAACACTTGAATTTCAGTGGGGTCGTGCTGGGACCCAGGGGCCTGGGCACCCTGAACGCCTACGTGAAATAACGGTCTTCTCTCTCTCTCAAAGATCTCCAGGTGGTCGAAATTACTCCGTAGCTCTACACTACGGCTCCTCTTTCTCTCTTTCTACTTTCACTCCCACCTTCCTACCTTCCTACAGTACGGTTAAGATGGCCATAGAAACAAGTGTCACAGATACTGCGCCTTTTCCATCCTGTGAACTATTATTATTATTATTATTATTGTTGTTATTGTTATTATTAATGCCAATGATGCCTGCTGTACTAACGCCGCCTAGACATCTGGCTCTGCTTCGGTTTGCTGTGTAGTGAGGCGTACGAGGAAATGGCAAATGACCTTTGAGGGGGTGAGGTGGCTACTCCTGGCCCTACAGGGCTGGGACAGGTAGTTCACTGCCGCTTGCTAAGGAGGCTATCATGCCACCATATTTTTATCTGTCGTAGGCCGTCATTGCACACGCTACCGTTTCGATGGTGGACGATAGCTGTTGCGATGCGCGTCTCTCTCTATCTTCTTTTTATGTCTTCTCTATTTTTTCTTCTATCCGCATAGGGCAGCAGAGGTGGCTCATCTGCAGAGCCAGTAGCAGGCCCGCACATTTTCGTTTCAGTCTTCCTTCAGTCGCAACAACACAACGACCTTTGATCGGACACCCGGCGGGGTCAGCCTAATGCTAAAAATTGTCGTGACGGCACATCGCGCGAACTTTGTGGAGCGCAACCAGCATTTCATTGAACACATCAAAGTTTACCGGCGTTCTGTACTTTGTTTACAGGAAAGGAAAGGCGAAGTATCTGTATATCGCGAAATCACGCTATCACCTCACGGTAGACAAGAGGAATTATGAAAAACTTTTCACAATTCGGGAAGTGGCACAATTGATAGAGCGCTCAGCTGGGGATCGAATGAATGGAGGTTAGACTCCCGGTGGAGACTGGGTAATTAATTTATTTTTGCTCTCGCCCTCGAAAGCGTGACACTTTTTCTCACAGCTCTTTGTCAACAATGATAAGACATTAAAGGCTTTCGGCCTAAAAGTTAGCCGGAGCTCATATGCGCGTGCGTCTGCACACCAGCCAACCTGGCGACCGAATCCACCGCAGTACAGCAGGCATCAGCGGCGTTTCAAATTGGCTTAGAGAAAAGAAAAGGCGCAGTACCTGTCACAGTTCTCCGCGGCTAAACTAATTTATAGGAAGGGAAAGGGGCGGTAACTGTCTCTCGTTTTTATGTGGACACCTCAACCGCGCCGTAAGCGAGCTCCAAGAAAAAGGAGGAAAGTGGGAGTGAAGAAAAGAGAAAATGGAGGGCTTCGGACCAACGCGCAGCAGATGCTTTCGCGTCATCACCTAGTGGCCGAAAGTGCCCCCTACAATATTGGTCAATAGGGCTGGTCAAACATTGGCATTGAAATACGACGGACACACAAACTTCACCTTAATAGTAAAGGCGATAGCGCATTAAGTATCGCCTTTCCATTAAGCGAACCGAGTTTACAATTTCTTGTTTAAGCTGCTTCTCGGCAAAACGAAGGCGCCGTACCTGTATATCATATAGGTGGGATCCTTCGCTTAAACGTAACGGGTCACAAATGGAGACATATATGTCGTCAGCTCAGAGCTCTATTGCAAAATAGCCTGCAACTTGACTGTCAGAGGGATGGTCGTCTATTTCGTTGTGTGTGTGTGTGGGTAAAACCTTTATTCGGAGGAAGCTTGAGGTAGCCTTAGCAACCTCACGCAAACACTAGGTGGGCTCCTCATTACAGGAGTCCATTGGCGACCGCTGCGGCTCGGGCTCGGTGAACCAGGGTCTTCTGGCTTGCCAGATCGGAGCAGCCGAGCAGGGCTGCCTCCAGGTCCTCCCGGGTGGGGTTGGGTTTGGGGGTGAGGTTCGGGGTTGACTGACATGCCCACACTATATGGAAGATGTCCGAAGACTTCTCCGCACACCGCGGGCACTTTCCTGTACAGGCAGGATCAGTGTTTTAAAACTGCCGGGCACAGCAGCGTTTTGGTGTAAAGGCGGAGGAGTGCGCGTTCCTCCACCTTTGTAAGACCCTTACAAGGCTTAGGATAAATTGGATGGCCGAATTGAAATAATTCAGTAATTTCTCGAAAAGTGAGAGCCGGATTGGGTTCGAGATCCGTATCATAAAGGTCTGAAGGCGTTGCCCGGAGAGTGAGCGCGCGGGCGGCGGCGTCGGCCGTTTCATTGCCTTCGAGGCCCATGTGAGCTGGAGCCCATACAATCGTTCGAGACGCGGGGGCCCCGAGGTAGTCACTGTTTTGAAGGATGCGGTGCGCAAAGAGACGAATGTACCCCTGTTTAATATTTCTGAAGGCCCCTCTCGAGTCGGTGATGATGACTCGTGAGTCCTTGTCTGCGGCGGCTAACGCGATGGCAACTTCTTCCGCATGTGTTATGTCTTGAGCTCGGAACGTTAGTCCATTCACCGTGATTTTTTGATGGACGACTGCGGCTGAGTACCACCCCCCATGGTGAGGGCCGGAGGCGTCCACGTAGAAAATTCCGTGTTTGTTCCCATAGTGACGGGCCAGTGCCTCCGCCCGCGCAAGGCGCCTGCCACGGTGGTCGTCACGTGTCATGTTGGCCGGAAGAGGGCGTACGCGCAGGGCGTATCTCCAGATTTCAGGAATGCGTACGCGCTCTTTCCTAAATGTTGGGTGGTGGATGTGTAGTCGGGCTAATAGGCGGCGTCCCGACGGCGTTTTTGAAAGTCTTGTGTATTGATTAGTCAAGTGCGCCTCTCGGAGCTCCGCGAATGTGTTTAACATCCTCAGGCCCATAAGACGCTGGTTGGATGTGTTGATCGGGAGATCGAGGGCACTCTTGTACATCTTTCTGAGAATCACTTCGAGAGCGTTCTCATCAAATCTGCGCAGGTGGAGGTAAGGAGTCGAGTAGAGTACTCGACCTGTCACGAATGCATGCGCCAGCCGCAAAGCGTCTGTGCACCGTAACCCCCCGCGTTTGTTGGAAACCCGGCGCACCATCCGGCCCACCTGGTCCCCCACCTTGCGCAGTCTTGCTAGTGTTGTATCAGCCCGTCGATGTTTCTGGATAAGGAGACCAAGTACTCTAATCTCATCGTGTTCGGGTATTGGACCGCTGGCCAGGGATAGTTCCATTTTTATGGTGCACTTAGGCGAAGGGCGAATGTGCACAAAATCGGATTTGGACGGTGAGCATTGAAGGCCGCAGCGGCGGGCGTAAGCGTCTACGATCTGCGCCGCTTGCTGCAGGTTGGCCTCAATGTCTCCAACCGATCCGTGTTTGGCCCAGATGGTTATGTCGTCGGCGTACAGCGCGTGCTGGATGCCTTCGACCGTCGCCAACTGAGCCGGGAGTTTCATCATGGCCAGATTGAAATTCGTTGTTTCATGGGTTTTCACACTGACCCAATTGTCTCTTTCTCTCTCTTCTATATACCCCGCCGGGGTGGCGCAGTGGTTACGGCGCTCGACTACTGTTCCCAAGGACGCGGGATCGAATCCCGGCCTCGGCGGCAGCTTTTCGTTGGAGGCGAAAAGCAAGGCGCCCGTGTGCTGTGCGATGCCAGGTGGTCGAAATTTCCGGAGTCCTCCACTACGGCGCCTCTCATAGCCTTAGTTGCTTTGGGACGTCAAACACCACCAATCAACCAACCATCTCTCTTCTATATGATCTTATTCCCTTGTTTGGCACACACGCTTGCGGCGGGGGCTAGCCAGCCTCCGAAGTTTATCTTTCTCTCCTTCTTCATTTTCTTTCTTCTCTATTTTCTTATCTGTTTGCACGAAGCAGCGTAGGTGGCTCAGCTACAGAACCAGTAGCAGGCCCGTGCATTTTCTTTTCCTTCTTCCTACAGCCACAACAACAGCATTGCAAATGAATGAAATCCATGCGAAGCGAAATGGCGTGACATATCACCCGAAACTTTGCAGTAATCACGGTAACGAAATACGTACGCATTCTCAAATTAGAATCACGATGATGCCGACGCCATCTTTCTGTGATACGGCTTCCTGAAGGTATTGCGTGAAACCCAACCTCAAAATAGCATGCGGTAGTAAACATGGTTCAAATCCACAAAGAAGGTCTTAAGCTCCACATGCTCACGGCATGGGTTATTTTGCCTTGTGTGGCGTCGCACTCAAATACGCTGTTAAGACTTGCTTCAAACAGTATGCACTGCTTCTAAACATATTCTAAGCTTTCCACTTGAAACTTTCTGTAGAATTTCGAAACGTAATGTTGACCTATATCACATTATTCCAGGTCACACCTTCTGCTAGTGAGCACGCGCTTTAGAAAACGCAGTGAGGAGGAAGTAAATATCAGCCTTATAGGTTAAAGACCAAGTTGTTTACACTTAAATAGTTTAAGCTGGTGTAAAATGGGGAAAAAACAGTCTGAATTAAGGTGCTGCCCCTCCTCCATATTTTTGCCCTTGATTTATTTATTTATAGGAAGGAAAAGGCGAGGTAACTGTCTCGCTTATTCTATGTGGACACCTCAACCGCGCCGTAAGAGAAGGAGGAAGATGGGAGTGAAAGTGGAAAGAGAGAAAGAGGAGCCGTAGTGGAGGGCTACGGAGTAATTTCGACCACCTGGGGATCTTTAACGTGCGCTGACATCGCACAGCACACGGACGCCTCTTCGTTTCGCCTCCATCGAAACGCAGCCGCCGAGGTCGGGCTCGAACCCGTTACTCCGGCACAGTAGTTGGGCGTCTTACCAATGCACCACCCCAGCGGGGCAATCGCCCTTGCGTCAATGGAGCTTTTTGAGCACGTATCTCAGAGGTTAGGTAACCGTGGATTTGCTGTCAAGATGGCAAAGGCCGAGGCTCCTCGGCATTAACGAGACTCATCTGAATCATGTTGCGGCGATACAATCAAACGCAGTTTTTTCTAAGTGAAAGTCGTTGCTTAAACCATCGTGACCTTTGCTACGCGCGATAAATAAATGCGTTTTTTGGGCACACGTAAACTGTAGCTCAAAATGGCCAGAGTCGACTTTTGTGAGGCACAAAAATACTTGGTCGCGTTTCCAGAATATTTTTTATGTTCCCCGTATGGCTTCCTTAGACGTATACTGGTTGGTTGGTTTGTGGGGTTTAACGTCCCAAAGCGACTCAGGCTATGAGAGACACCGTAGTGGAGGACTCCGGAAATTTCGACCACCTGGGGTTCTTTAACTTGCACTGACATCGCACAGCACATGGGCGCCTTGCTTTTCGCCTCCATCGAAAAGCTGCCGCCGAGGCCGGGATTCGATCCCGCGTCCTTGGGAACAGTAGTCGAGAGCCGTAACCACTGCGCCACCCAGGCGGGGTAGACCTATACTGGATAGTTATAAATTGTCAACGTGAATTTCAAAAACTGCTGACATTCATTTTTACCATAACAAAATACATTTTTACGCGTATCAAATATAAATAATTTTTTCTCTAAATAGTGCAACGAGACTGTCAAAAATATAGGTTTAAAATTTCATTTGCAAAATAACTGATTATGTTTTGTAGCCATGCTAAAAATTCCCTACACTGTGTCATACTTCACGGGAATGCGTGCTTTGAAATGACGTATATGAAAGTGCAAATGCCTGAAAAATGGAACAAATAACATCAATTTCAAAAGTGAGCATCAGGCCTTAAATGTAAAAAAAAATGTGTAACTACAACTTGAAATATATATCTTAATAAAACATGGGGGACAATATGCCTTTCTGAACATACAGTGCCAAGCAGTTGAGGAAAACCGCCAATTGAGGAACACAAGAGTTCTGTATAAGACAATCAAAGATATCAAAGGAAGCTTCTGTGCTAAGCTGGGCGTCACAAAGGACAAACGAGGCGATAAAGAAGAGGTGGCAAGAATACACGGAATAACTGTACAAAAAGAAACCGGAAGTGCAAACCCAACATAAAACGGTTGTGATTACTGACCTTGAGCCGGACATTCTGAAGAGTGAATTTGAATGGGCCTTAGCCAGCCATGCTAAGAACAAAGCTACCGGAATTGATGGCATTACAGTTGAGTTGCTTCAAAACCTCAACCATGACGCTGTTAACGTTCTGTATATATTATGGCAGAAAATGTGAAAAATCCTGCAGTGGCCACAGGATTGCAGGAGGTCAGTTTACATCCCCAATCCAAATAAAGGCAGTGCCAAAGATTGTTCCAACTACCGCACGATCGCGCTTATTTCGCAGCTAGCAAGGTGGTGGTGAAGATCCTCCAAGGTACGCTGCAGCAATATGTACATCGGGAGCTCCCGAACGTGCAAGCTGGATTTCGCAAGGGAAGAAGAACTAGAGACCAGATTGCCAACATTCGCTTGATCATGAAAAAAGCAAGAGTTCCTAGAACCCATCTACTTCTGCTTTATAAATTCTGCGAAAGCGTTGGACTGCGTAGATCACAGCAGATTGTGGCAAGCTCTCTAAGAGATTGGAGTTCCATTTCACCTCATCTGCCTCCTCAGGAACCTGTATGAAGGGCAAGAGGCCACAGTCAGAACTGGGCATAGTCTTATTGATTGGTCTCCGATTGAGGAAGGAGTGAGACAAGGCTGCATACTGTCGTCCTGCCTATTTAAACTATATGCTGAATGCATCATGATGAAGGCCGGTCTGGACGAGTCTTCAGCTGGAGTGAAGATTGATGGAAGACGTATCAACAGTCTTAGATACGCGGATGATACCACTTTAATGGCAGAAAGTGAAGTGGAACTCAAGATACTTTTGATGTGCGTACATGAAGAGAGTGAGAACTTCGGGCTTAAACTGAACAATAAAAAGACAAAGATCATGGCGTCTTGCCCTATCAATTCCTTGAGCATCAAGGGACAAGAAGTGGAAGCTGTGACAGATGTTCTCTTCTTGGGCTCCAAGATTACCCCGGAAGGAGGCTGCAGCCATGAAATTAGGAGACACCAGCTTCTGGGAAGCCCCGCCGGGGTGGTGCAGTGGTAAGGCGCCCAACTAAAGTCCGCAATACCCGGGCTCGAACACAACCTCGGCGGCTGCGTTTTGGTGGAGGCGAAACGAAGAGGTGTCCATATGCTGTGCGACGTCGGCGCACGTTAGAGATCCCCAGGTGGTCGAAATTACTTCATAGCTCTCCACTGCGGGTCGTCTTTCTCTCTTTCTACTTTCACCCCAACCTTCCTCCCTTCCCTTACGGCGCGATTCAGGTGTCCACAGACACAAGTGTGACAGATACTGCGCCTTTCCCTTCCTGTGAACCAATTATTATATATGCTTCTGGGAAAGAGCCATAGCTAGCCTTGACCACCTAGTAAGGGGCAGACACATTAGACTGCCAACCGATTCGTATATCTCGTGATGTATGGATGCGAGAGTTGGACTGTGAAGAAGGCTGACCGGCGAAGAGCTGACGCGTTTGAACTGTGCTGTGCTCTTGAGAGTTCCTTGGACTGCCAGAATATCAAATCAGTCTATATTGTCAACGAAGAGGCGTTCGTGTGCTGTATGATGTGAGCGCACGTTAAAGATCCCCAGGTGGTCGAAATTACTCCGTAGCCCTCCACTACAGCTTCTCTTTCTTTCTTTCCACTTTAACTCCAAATTTCCTTCCTTCCCTTACGGCGCGGTTCAGGTGTCCACAGACACAAGTGTGACAGATACTGCGCCTTTCCCTTCCTGTGAACCAATTATTATTATATATTATATTGTCAGCTATAAACCCTGACTGCTCATTGGAGGGTCAAATTCTAAAGTTAAACTCAGCTACTTTGGTCATATGATGAGAAGAGAGGAGTCGCTGTAGGTAGATTTGATGTTGGAAAAGGTTGAGAATCAATAGAGAAGGGGTAGGCAGTGAACGCGGTGGTTAGATGGTATCCTCGGGGTGCTGCAGATGAAGTGTTGTGATGTTAGGAAAATAGTAAGAGACCGGAAAGCGTGGCGTGATATGGTCCATAGGGTTACGAAGAGTGGGACACGACTGAACGACTGAACAGAACTGAATATGATACGGTGACAGTGGAGCATTCGTTAAGATACCTGTATAGTTGAAGTGCTTTTAGCACAATAATTAACCACAAAAGAAGAGCAGAACGGGACAAGATGCCTAAATACTCTACTGGAGTACCCAGGTTTGTAGCCGAGCGCCGGCGTTTGCGCCTCAATGAATTTTATACGGAGAGGCATTCTTTCGTGTGCGGTGTCAGTGCACATAAAGAACCACACATGGTCGAAATTGACGGATCCTCCACTACGGCGTCACAGCCTGAGCCGCTTTGAGAGGTTTAACCGATCAAGTTAACTAAACTTAGCTTTCATGAGATAATCAACTGTTGCTTTCAGCCTTTATTTTACGTCAATACACACCGCGATGTCTTTTAACCTGGCTTTTACATTTTGCCCTACATTATATCGTAAATACTCCTTACCCTATAACATAGGAAATTACCTAACACATTGGCAGCTAACAAAATATATATACAAGATATCTCAAAGAATAAGCTATTATCTGTCATGGTGCCGTTTCAGTCTATTGAGGAATCATTATAGATAGGTTTGTTGTACTTTAATCTATGTTGTTACTATTATCTATGTGCATTTCTTTCGTTATGCACTCAGTCAGCGTTGTACTGTTTTCCTTTTTTATTGTGTTTGTTGGGATGTTAGGTTCACCTTAAGGCTCATGTTCGCAAAACACACTGCTGCCCATGTATTCTTGGGTCACTGGGTGCTACCTCAATCTGCATTATGCAGCTTTTTGCCCAGTGTCCCCTCTTCCCGTTGTAATGTGTGTGGAGAAATAAACTTTCAATTCAATATAAATAATATTTATGGCGTCGGTTACATGGCTTCTATACACTGCTTTGCATGAAAGGCGAAAATTAACCTGCAAAAATTATGCCGGATGTCTTCGCGCAATGATATTAAACGTTACAAAAACGTTGCTAAGTCTTCCTGCACTTGTGTGTTGAACTGATGCATTCTGTGAAGCATCACTCGTGGTTTAATGCAAAAGCGCTGCCGCGGCCGATGTTCTGGAAACAACGTGGTGCAATTACAGCCACGACGTAGCGTCGGTTGTAATGAATAGTAGCCAAATGCGCGAAAATTGACTCTAGTGCAGTTACTTGCTCCTAGACACCCATTTAGTAAGTTATAAACAATATACCCGAAAACCATGTGTTTCGTGTCTTGTCTTCTTTGCGCGGGCGTTTACTTGTCTATGTGTATAGGCGCTGACGTAATGGGTCCATTAATAGTTGCATCATCAATTTTAAAATGTGGAGGTCGGAATGTTTGGCATATTTACGAATTTATTTTTATCTTACCATAAGTAACTTTCAACCTTAAGAAGCATTTATTACCGCACCCTTTGGTGCCAGCGTCATCTAGCGGCGGACAGCAGACTGGCAAAAACTGTGGCTGTCGCACTCTCAAGAGTGTGCCCATCACTGAGATATAAATTGTGAAGAGGAAGAAGTACATGTAGAACATTCCAGGCAGTGACATAAGGAAGAGCTGTCGACCAACGTCTTCCCGAATGAAGCTCTTGATTTGTGGCAGCAGCGCAGAATGTTCAGCTGAATCTGTCAGGTCAGCAAGCGACTCAGAGTGCTTGGTGTTCGCGCGAGTTATGGCCCTTTGTTTGCGCAGTTCATCATAACTTTGACACAGTGTGACATCTTCTGCGACAGTGCAGATATGTCGAGCAATCAGCATCTGGAAGGCGTCGTCATCAATGCTTTGCAGAATGTGCTTAATCTTGTCTGCCTCTGACGTATGTGCGTTCACGCGCTTGCTCAAGTCGACGACGTCCTCGATATAACTCGTGAAATTTTCGCCAACCTGCTGAGACTGTGCTGTTCGCAAGTGCGCAAGTGCTGTGCGCAAGTGCTGTTCAGCGCGGAGATTCCTCACAGCTGGACGGCCGAAAACATCAGAGAAGCTAGCTTTGACAACGGACCATGATGGAATGTCCGCTTCATGGTTCTGAAACCATAGATTTGCAACGCCGGTAAGATAGAAAATCACGTTGCTTAACTTCGTTTCCGCGTCCCATTTGTTGTAAGCGCTCACTCGCTCATAGGACGTGAGCCAGTCCTCGACGTCATAGTCGTCAGTGCCGCTGAAGATGGCGGGGTCTCGCTGGCGGAGGGAGCCGGGGCAGATAATTGCCGAGCCAACTTGTACGGCTTGGTGGGTAACGTCCTCAGGCATCGCAGGAGGTGGTAATGTGCGGCTGCGGATTTCCAGGGCGAGAGGATAGGTCGTAACCGGCAGCTCCACCAAATGTAAGATGGGGGCTCATTGATCAGATGAGCAGGACTCGATCAGCAGGACTGGGCAGATCAGCGGCGATCACAGCAACAGCGAACACAGTCAGGTCCAACACGCGCAGCGATCACGATGCCACTGCTTAGAATGTTCCTCGTGTACTTCTTCCTCTTCACAAAACATTTATTCCCGACTCCGGAGCAGCTAATTCCTATCGTTCTTGGGGTGCAGACTGCACTACGTTTTCATTCCAGCCGTTAAAAATTAAAAAAAAAAAAATCTTGCTTTTGGCTTCATCTGTCCTGACACTTTTTTCGTGCATTTCAAGTAAGTGCTCTGTAGTCTAGGGGGCTACGTTTTGCACTTCTGTGAGGTGGGCTTTTTATTCAATCGTTTCTAATAAACTGATCAAACAGTATAATATTTGTTGTTTGTTTTATGCTAAAAGTGGACACTGTGCACAAATTTCAGTTCTGTCTCATTATCGCATTATTTTGTTTTACGTGTACTCTTGAAGTATTGAATTAGACTTCTCAGTTGTGCAGTGTGCAACTGCAAAAATTCTTGTGATCTGATTTGCGAAGCCAGCAATATTATTCATTTGGAATTACACATGAGCCAGTCATTCCTGTCAGGTGAAATTTGAGCACTGCACAAATTTGAGTCTGACTTTCTTCCTGAAATATTTCTTCGGTTCTTATGTTTCAGCTATTTTTCAACTATGAAAGCTTTTGTTTTGATAATAGGCATTTTGTTCACAATTCGCTTCAGAGATTTATCTTCTTTTCTTCTAGGTTTCACAACGTTCA
Source organism: Amblyomma maculatum (assembly GCA_023969395.1). NCBI lineage: Eukaryota > Metazoa > Arthropoda > Arachnida > Ixodida > Ixodidae > Amblyomma > Amblyomma maculatum. Next base: position 126,575 of record JAJIZL010125026.1, read on the forward strand.
CAACGTCGGAGAAAGACACTCCGAAAAGTGAGAATTTCTTGATCCTTTTCTGAGAACTCAAAAGCCCGATACATTACTTTCTGAGTAAATGTTTGAAGCCCTTTCAATCAATTTAACTAATATGTAGTAACAGCAACAAAACAATACTTTGAGAAGGGGTGAAAAGAGGGGAAACATGTAAACCTAATTAGAAAATGTGCGTGTTTCCAGTGCGCTTGCAGATATCTGAAATTATAGGCAAACGTCAGTCGTCCCACACACACATTTTTTACAGCCAGAACTGTCAAGGTTTAATAAGTTCCCATTTTTGCGAGAATGTTTGAGTTTTTCTCGCACTGTTCAGATGATATTAGAGTGCAAGAGAAAAATATATTTGCAGGTTCGACTTTCTGATGTTGTATTTCAGTTACCTGTGCCGAAAGTAACCTCTGTTGTGTTTTGGATCTTCAAATATAAGCACACGAGAATAACACCTGTAAATGTGATTGTGAAGTTGGGTGACCTTGCACATGCGCGACAAATTGCCTAATATTCTAGTTTTGTTGAGCGTAACTACTTTTTCTTCTGCGAAGGTGTGCTTACTTCGGGGAGCGTGAATGACGTTTAAATGCAGTAGTACTATAGTTGATTAAGCAAGTATACCGCTAGATGGCATTCCTAAAGGCGGAGTCACACTGCGCAAACACAACAGCGACATCAACCGAACAGTTCGCCAAACAAGCAGCCAACAAGTTCCCGAACCACCTTGTTGCCCAACAGCATGTCACATCGCACAAACAGCCGGGATGCCGAACAGGTTGCTGCAGTGTTACCTCAGTGTGACAGTGTTCGGCAACCAAAACAAGCAGGAAACTGTCCGTCAACACTGTCTGGCCTATTCGCCGGCCGGGCGAATTTTCGGGCGACAACACACCAACCAAAGTACTCATATTTGAGCTGATTGACTCATTCCGGCGCATTTCTACTTGCAGATACTTTTTTTTTGCAGAAAGTTTCCTGGCAAACCATTTCCCACGTTGTGGTGTCTTGCAGGCAGCGCATGCAGGCGAGCGCTCACGCGGCGGCGGTCATGAGCAGTAGAGCCAGATTGCTCCGGCCGCACACCGGCGCTTCGTCGTGTACACTTCACTATAGCCAAAATTGTACTTAATTGACCTTTTAATTCAGTAAAACTTCTGAAGGTTGCAGCAGAAAGCGTGCCGGTGGTCCGCGTACGTTGTCCATCGCTGCAGCCGGGACCACGGAGTCGTGAGCCGGCCGTGTAGCGCTGCTTGGTTTGATGCAGTTTACGTTCGTATATAAAACAAAATTGCTATCAGAATGTCTGCCTGCGATACTTGTACAACAGCAGCATGCCTGCACAAATCGCGCAGCTTCCGCAACGGCTCCTCCCGCGGAGTGTGATGATATGCGCTGCTGCCTGCCTGCCGTACCAGCGACTGCTGGCCGTACTCATCGCTAGGCCTAGTCCGTTTCGGCGGATGACACTCCTGATTCCTGAATACGTCAACAGCTTTGAAATCGTAATAAAGAATCGGTTTTCGTCATCGCTTTACAGGGAAGCCCATGTGAGTAAAATACATCGGATAAGACGTGCATTTGGCGGCCGTACTTACCACAAGTAGCACCAATGACTGCTGCCGGCCGCTAGTAACATTGGTCGGCGGACCGGCTCACACCGGCGCTTCGTGATGGTTAAGCGCGTCTTGCGATGTAAGCAGTCGTCGATTTCAGTTCACTGTAGTTAATTCTATACTCGATGACCACTTTCATTAGTTAAAATTCGCGAATATTATCCACAATCACCAAATTTGTACAAGAGAAAGCAGCGCTCAACACCGTGCACGAAACTGGTTCCTCAGTGTGATGCAAACTAATGCCCACAAATATTTAGGGGCTGTTAGGATCGAAGGCTCAGCTTCATTCCACGCGGCCGGATATTCTACTCGAGAGGCGACGACGCGGCGGCGGCGGCTCCGTGCACGGCTAGCTCTTTTGTCGGTAAAACATGGCGGTACGTGCAACAACACTTTGGTATTTCGCCGCGCGCCAGACAGCCACTTCGAAGCGACTGCCGGTTGGTGCCTTGGTTCTAACGGCTTGGATAAACGCCGGAGACTGATGATGAACACGTATGACGCGATCGGATCAGCGAAGCTTGCGTGGGCGAGCTGTGTTGTTGCGCGGTGAGGATGCCGACTTGACGTCCGGTCGAGGAATTCCACTCGTGTTGTGTTGCAAGCAAAGGTGGTTTTCTGCAGGACTCGCGTTCTCACGGTCGAGGCCTGGGACTGTGAATCTCGATGCGCCCAGCCAGCGCCAAGTGTGAATTGTAGCCCGTGACTGCAAGAAGCCACAACATCCTCTCCGTGATCATCGACCGTGTCGAACACGCGCCTCCTGGACAGGTGTGCAGATAAATAAAAATAAAAAATAAAATAAAATCTAGATGAATCTTATTTAGTGTCTTCTCTGCGGTAATCCTCTGCTTATTCCTCCAAACCTCCCAAATGTTTCACTGGCCCGCGTATTGTGTACGAATTTGGGCGAAATTGTAGCGAATTGGGCGGCTCCTGACATCGGCGTTGCAACGAGCCGCAAGGTTCCGCGGTGTGACACGGCGTTGCCCAACTGTCGAAGAACAAGTCCGCGAGCGCTGTTGGCGGGAGGCGACGACATGTTTCTGATTAGTTCGTGTTGGGGCGATGCGACAGTGTCGCCAACATTACGCCAACACGCTGTTGAAGGACCGAGTTGACCAACTGTTTCGGCAGTGTGACTCTGCCTTAAGTAGCAGCACTTGGCAATAGGCATATTAAGTCGTTATTTACATTTGTACAAGTGCGGTGAAAAGGAGAAAGTGCCCTCGCTTAAACTTCGGCATAGCAATTAGTGCGAGTACCTTAAAATAGCCCGATTTTCATTCACAGACAAGCTAACAAAAAAAATCGGCAGCTTTTGCTCTTTTAACGAATAAACGTGTTTATTCTCCCAGTTCCCTTTCTGCACAGCGCTTCTTTAAAGAGCAAGTGTTTTGAAAAGAGCTAGGAACCGAACAGGTATTTGCAGTCTGAGAGGTGCCATAATGGTTCATTCATATGGCTCAGAAGCCAGTCAGGGTCGATTCCATTAACAAAAGATTCGGAGGAACGTAACTAACGACCTTTACAATTCCTGATTATGTCCTACGCATGGGTCGAGATGAGCACTAACTCTCAACTTTACTGTTTCACATGAGCAGCTCAACATGCATGCGTAGTACCGTAGCCCGAGCTCAAGCTTTTGCTACGCTTGATGGTTGTGCAGTTTTGGCCCTCTTAATTTGAGGCGAAGCAACATTCACAGCAAAGCTGCCTTTTGTGAAAAAGATAAATCATTTTGTTTTGTGGTTTGCGCGAAATTGTGGCGAAAAATTGCTGAAGTCGGGCGCACCAGAAAACCAACGTATTTGTGTCCTTCATGGCCCGAGATGCGACAGCGTTGAGAAGAAAGCGGCATTCTCTGCTTAATACCAACGCAGTGGAGACTCAGTATATGGCTTTGGCAGAACCACTGCCATTACCCGTAATGAATAGGTCTTATGCAATCTTGAAATTTTTATGAAGCACAGATCTCCAGAATTGGGCTAAAACTTTATTAACTTCAGTTTATTTATTGAACATTGTTTCTGCAGATAAATATTATTCTATCGGACGAGAAGGTGACAATGGTAACACTGCACGTATCACGCACATAGGCTGCTAAGGCTTATTGGCCTCATTAGCACCGTGCGCTTCTTTGTGTGCATCCTACCAGTTTATTTTTTTTATTTTTCGTTTGGAACATTTATCGTCAGTAACTTGGACACTTATCTGAATTATACATCGAAATATTCAACATGCGCTTAACCGCTTTAGGTACCAACCTAAAATGGCTACATACTTTATTCTTTTTTTATTGTGCGTTGTCTTCTGGCGTTTAATTATTCCAAGCAGAGCAAAATATAAAGGGAAATAAAATTGTAGGAGTATTTGAAGATATATAAACAAAGAATGGTGACAGGAAATAAATTTTGAGGGTGAAGTTTGCGGATGGGAAAATGTGAGATTGCGTCACACACACACACAGAGAATGGGCGTCGGGGAGGTCAGTTAGAAGAAGGTTCAGTCTGGCAATTTGTCGGACTAGCATGACACTGGCATGCAGCAAAACAACGTTCAATGTAACCTTCATAAAACGGCGAATAAACAAGATTTGATTTCGGTGTTTCCCAATGACTATGAATGTTTATGGTGGTAAAATTGCATCAATGTGTTACGATATTCAACTGGTGTCTGCTTCTGAAAAGATATTCCAGGATGCGGAGATACTGGGACAACTGCAGGTAAGCATAAATTGAAAACATATTTCGATGTTAAAGCTTAATGAAACCGGCAGGTTCTTTTTGACTACCTATTGAAGTACACAGACATTTTTTGTATTTTTGTGCAGTAAGTTTGTCTAGATAGTTGCAAGGGCAGCTGCTTACTGCTTTCTGGAAATAACTGTTCAACACACTCTGGTGCTTCTTGAGCGAAATTGTGCGGCCCATTTTGAGACTAATTTTCAGGTTTAGTTAGCTGCGATAAATTTGGTGTAAAATGAAAGCTTATGAAATACTCTAGTTAGAGAATGATTCAATCTTTTATATTCTTAAAAAAATTTTCTTTTCCTTCTTCCTAATTTTCTAGTTATGCGAATATCTGCTCCGGATTCTTGACACAACAACCTTATTAAATTTACAAAGTAACGGAACAAACATATTAACATAAAATTGCTACAGTGCGGACATGAAGCTTTTGCGTAAGTCGGCTTTTTAAAACAAAAGACCTTTAAAATCGTTTCATACTTTTTGCGAAGTCAACGATCCGATGAGATTGCAAGGTATGGCGGAGTTCTCAATTAGGCATCTACTTACCACGAACATTGCAGTACTGTACGGTACAGTGTTTAAATAAAATTATAATATAAGTCGTATTACAATGATCTGTGTGCATTTAAAGGCCGAAGGGTGATGATGGGCCTTGCACGATTTGCTTATGAGCTGTAGCAGGAATCGGAGCGCTTGGTACAAAGAAGGATGTTGCAGTGACTGCTGAGGTGTCTCTTCTTGCTACTGCAGGCAGGACGTCGACAGCATGAGGCTTACTCCTGGTCACTCTTGTTTAGGAAATAGTGCCGGATGTCGCATATGTTTTACAGAGATATATTGTGGAGCACTCTCGTCTATATAGAAGCCGGCGCAGAATCACTGGATGAACAGTCTTGCGCATCGAGTTCTTGGCTGGTTTAGCGCTGTTTATGAGTGCCTCGGCAATGCGAATTCAGAAATCAGTTGGTCCATAAAGCGTTCCTTGACTCTATTGCATCGTCATACTGTCGAGGCGTTCAGAACTGCCGCAACTAGTAGGTGGAAGAGCATTATGACGCAATCTTCCTTGTTCCAGACTTCATTATGCACCTTGCAATCAAGAAATTCATGATGTCAACACCTCTCATGCTTTTTTTGTGAACTTCTGCGGAGTGCAGCTTTGTGACATCGATTACATTGTCCTTTACAGTTGTCGCTTTGAAATGCATAAAAACTCGTTTGTAAAACACTATTCTAAAGTATACACTTAGGAATAAAGGAATTACTGTAGATTTGTGTCGTACATGTTGACCCTGGGATCAACAAGAAACCCAGCAGGCTTCCCTGCATAGTCGCTCTATTTATTGGCGATCCACAATGGACTGACCTTTCTTGCAGTAAAAGCTCTCAAGGCCGCCCTTAGGCAAGAATTTAGAGGCGCCGTTAGTATGTAGAGCCTCGCTGTCATCACCTTATCTCTCTGCTGAGCTGCTCGAGGTGCCAAGATCTCTCTCGCAATCATCTACCACCTAATGGTCAACGGAGTAAGTTAGAGGCCAAAAAAAGCACCGATTCCTTCCTAGACAGCCATCACATTGAATATGTTTTTGATATACTACTATTTTTCTATGGTCATTGGAAGTGCGACGCTTACACAGAAACTAATTCCCGCCAAGACAGTGTGCATCGCGCTTGGAAAGCGCGGGGAAATACAGCATTGAGCCCAGGCCTGGAGTTCTGCAACTGAAATTTTCTCCCGTGCCGACATGAATGAAGCGACACTCGTCATGCATAATATCCCCATTTGAAGACAGATGCGTTTTCATATATACAGGCCATAGTCAAGTGAAAAGCGGCAACACAACGGGATAACATTAAACATGTGCTATACTTTGCGCGTATATTTTTTATACTCGGATTTAGCCACCGCCTTTCGATTAGGTATTTTTTGTTGCTAAGAAACATTCAACGCCTAGTCCCTATTACAACCTGGCATTTAAAAACAAAGGAAACGAAGGCTAGTGTCATCTGTGCAACATGGAACCTTGAAATGTCCTCTGCTCATGACTCTATGCGGCTAGCAACACACTCCCAGCAAAATAAAATATTTTTATGGCAGGATAAATATGTGTCTTCATATAAAGCCCCTATATATGAGAGGCCTTGAGTACAGTGCGACAATGTTTTTATTCAGCCATATTTGAGTACCTACGATAGGTTGGGGGGGGGGGGGGGGCAATAGCGCTGCCCCGTAACGTCGCTGCAGCGTCATTTTAGCGGCATGTTTTGAGCTTGGTGCAGAAAAATGTGTGGCCTCAGCTGCGCTATTACACTTGACGGCCAGTCCGCAACACTTGCAGCCGCGGATGCCGCGAGGTTACTAAAGCGGCACTTACCGCTGGCGAGGTTGACGACGGCGCTCTCGCCGTGCACTACTCCCTGGTCTTCGCTAGGCCTAAATTGTTTTGCATTGAAGCACATCGATTGGTACTTTAGAAACATTCTGCGCTAGAATGAATGGTCTCTGCCGAAATTACCTTTCTATACCAATTGCATGGACGTATGAAACAAAAAAGCTATGCTTTATTTCGGCGAAGACCCAGCCAGCTTGCAAGCTGACGATACGCCGCGCCATACCAGTGGCAGCTGGCTGCAGGTAAAAAAAAAATAGCTTCTTGAAATTATTGTAGTCCCCATTGCAGCATATCTCATACCGCTGTTTGCCTCAGGATACTAAACAACATATACCATACCATACCAAACCATGTCATGCCATGCCATACCATAACGTATCATACCATACCACATCATAACATTCCAAACCATAGCATAGCATAGCATAGCCTAGCATAGGATACACTACCAACCACAACATACCAGATCATATTATATCATACCATGCCATACCATAACACATCGTACCACACCATACCGCATCACTATACCGTATGATAGCACTACGTGTTAAATTACGATTACGAATGCTGGAACTTCGGCGACACGGATAGAGAATCGGCGTCCTCAAAAAAGTTCGGAAATGAGTAGGATTAAAGCTCACTGAATTTTAGGAAGCCAAAAACAGGTGTTTTCTGTTAAATGTTATAATGGCGTTGATTAGCACGAAATGTGAAGACATATTTTACCTCAATGCTGAATAAGTACAACATAAAAAAAAAAATACAGGCTGTTTAGCTCGGCTAATAACGGAATATCATGCAAAAACACTTATTACAGACTATTTCGAAGTTAGGTTTTCAAGGTGTCAGTGTCGAAGTTCAGGATCAAAAAAGGCTATTCGTATTATTGCAAATGCCCCGTTTAAGACTCATACTCAACTTTTTTTGCTATTTGAAGAACTTTTTCATTTTTGTTATTTAAATTTTATGAAAGATAGCCGAAAGTCATGACATTTTTACGATTATCTAGGTAACTTACTGAATTTATTACTCAACACGTAAAAATGAAGAAAGGTATACCACGGTGCAGCATTGGCTTAGAGGTAGCCTATCCGCCCGCCTCATGTGCGAAAGGACCTTGGTTCCAATCCCGGTGTCACGCAATTCCCCATGGGAAAAAAATTAAATGATGGAATTGAATAAACAGGTTTGGGGTGCTACCTATCAGGTGATTACATTCGGAAATGCACTCCCTCACCAGAACAGGATTTGGAGACAATGATGTAGTAATTGACCACCACATTCTTTGAATACAATTATAAAACACTGGCCCTCAGTTCCCAGCGGCTGCGAAACAACTGACCACGGCGGCGTCAGACCTGCAACGCAGCAAAGGGTGCTGAGAGTATCTGGCTCCGGACAGACGGCCAATGGAAACTGAACCTGGAAACTTTTAACGCTAGAACCTTAGCTAGTGAGGCTAGTTTAGTAGTACTTTTCGAGGACCTTGAGGGCGTAAAATGGGATGTGATAGGGCTCAGTGAGGTTAGGAGGCTAAATGAGGCATATGTATACTATATTGAAGGGCGGACATCTATTGTGTTATCGAGGTTTGCCGGAGAGACAAGAACAAGGGGTAGTGTTTCTTGTCAATAAGGATATAGCTGGTAATATAGAAGAATTCTGCAGCATTAATGAGAGGTTGGCAGGCATCGTAATTAAGCTCAATAAGCGGTATAAACTGAAGGTTTTACAGGCCTACGCGCCTACATATAGTACTGATGATCAGGTAGTTGAACGTTTCTACGAATATGTAGAATTAGCAATGGGGAAAGTAAAAGGTTTCGAGCAAGACACGTATGTACAATAACAGACAACGTTTTTAATCTTTCACACGTATTCCTTCAAGAAACACTCCACTAACAGTTCTTGGCTGTCATGAAAGAAGCTTTATGATCGGAGAAATGAAGACAGCAATTGAGTTATCGGGAGGTTGTGGGAGGCAGCGCGTGGACCCATAACAACGTTGCGCGACGAACAGATAGCAGCGATTGACTGATGCCGCTGACGCCGCTAGCGAGTGAAGCAAGTGAGAACGGGATCCACGCACCGGGATCCGCTGATAGGAGCCGGCGTTTCGGCAACCGGAGAGCACCCTCGTCGCCACGCAGAAAGAGGAGGGACGCCCTCCTCCTCTTTCTGCATGGCGGCGACGGTGTTCTACGTAGTCTTGACTCGCTAGCGGCATCAACGGCATTAGGCAGTCGCTGCTAGCGCTGCCTCCGGCGACCCCCCCCCCCCCCCCCTCCCCTCCCCCCCCCCCCCCGCTCCCCCGCCCTCCGCCCTCCCCTCCCCGCCCGCCCCCCCCCCCCCCCCCCCCCCCATTATTTCCTCGTCTTCTCCGGTTGCTGGCGCGCTCCTGCCCCAATCGTTCGCCGCTGAGTGTACCCTCCCCTCCCCCCGTCTTCCTGCGAGGCTCCGGTTGCCGAAGCGCCGGCTCGAACTGGGGGGATGAAAGGGGCGGAGCGGGTTACGAGGCCAACGGCAACGGCCGACGACGACTCGAAACCCAGGAACGGGCGCCAAAGAGCTGCGCTCTAAAATACTCAATATACTTTACTAATGGGCGACTTTAATGCCAATGTAGGGAAAAAGTAGGCTGGAGACCACGCAATGGGTGACTATAGCATTTGTTCTAAGAGTAGAGGGTGGAGTTGCTATTTAAGTTTGGAGAGCGCATAACTTAAAAATTATTCATATTGTTACGGGGATGTACTTAACGTGACGGTACAGCAAACAGAACAGCCGGAAGTGTACATGATAAAGCTCTAACGGGAAGAATAAGAATGAAATCGACTTCATAGTGTGTCTAACACCGAATGCGGGATGCATGATGTAGATGATTATGCAGGATGTAGACGGAATCAAAAAGGTGCGATGCAGTGACCACAGGATGGCAAGGTCTCGAAATAGTCTAGATGTGAAGAGGGAATAAAACAGATTACTAAGAAATTCCATTAACGAACGAGCTAGCAGTGAGGGGGGGGGGCACAAGAATTTGGGATCTCGCTACAGAATAGATATTTAGCTTTCACGAAGAATGCTGACCTTAGCGCAGAAGCAATGAACTGTAATTTCAGAGATATAATTACAGATTGCAGTGTAGACGTAGGCGGTAGAATAGTTAGGATACCGGTAAACTATCTAAGGAGACAGAAAATTTGATTAAGAAACGCCAAAGCCTGAAATCTTCCGACCTAACTGACAGGATAGAACTGGCACAGAACTGGCTGAGATATGAAAGGTAATTGATAAGCGCAAAATGGCTGACATAAGGAAGTAAGCATGTGGAAAATTGAGCAAGTTCTAAAGAACGGGGCAGCCTTAAAGCGGTAAACAGAAAATTGGGAATAGGCATAATCACATCTATGCACTAAGGGAAAAGGCTGCTATTGTCATCACTAATATGGTCTGGATAATAAAAGTAGCCGAGGAATTTTATACTAATCAATATAGTAGCCAATGTAGTCAGGACAATCTTAAGACAAGCAGTGGGGAAAAGCAGCCAGATGTTCCTCCAGAGACGAAGGATGAGGCTAAGAAAGGTTTGGAAACTGCGAAAGGGGGAAAGTAGCTGAGGAGGATCAGGTAACGACACACAGGGGTATATCGTGCTAGAAAAACTGGCCACCCTGCGTGCACAATGCCTCGTGTCATCGTCGGTACCGGAGTCAAGGAAGAACGCTTAAGGTATCTTATTCATAGGAACAGAGACGTTAACGACTTGAAAAATTACAGGCCAATTAGCTTACTATCTGTTACATATAAGCTATTTACTAAGGTAATCGCGCACAGAATCATGACAGTCACAGACTTCAATCTAGCAAAAGATCAAGCAGGTTTTCAGAAAAGGTACTCTACTAACGATAATATCCATACGATCACCCAGGTGATGGAAAAATGCTCGGAACATAATCAGCCCTTATACATAGCATTCATTGATCACGAAAAAGCATATCACTGAGTAGGAGCCTTGGCAGTCATACAGGCATTGCCAATTCAGGGCGGTGACACACCGTATGTGACTGTACTGAAAGATATCTATAGTGGCTGCGCAGCAAGCATACTACTGCATAAATAAAGTAAAAAAAAATCCCATAAAGAAAGGTGTTAAGGAAGGAGACACAATCTCCCCAGTACTATTCACAGCCTGCTTAAAGGAAGTATTGAGAGAATTGGAATGAGAGCAGTTAGGGATAAAGCCTGATGTTGAATACCTCAGTAATCAGCAATTCTCTGATGCCATTTGCCTCGCTAAGTAACTCAGGGGATGAACTGCAAATAATAATTGATTACCTAAGACAGGAATAGCAGAAAGGTAGGCTTGAAAATCAATATGCAGAAGACTAAGGTAAAGTTCAACAGCTTCGGGAAAGAACAGCAGTTTACGTTAGGTAGCTTGGCACTGGAAATAGTAGGCGAAATGAGAATATGTCTACTTAGGACAGGTAGTAACCGCAGATCCGGAATATGAAAGAAAAATAACATGGAGAATAAGATTGGGATGGAGCGCATTTGGTAAGCACTCGCAGATTATGACTAGCAGCTTACCGGTATCGCTCAAGAGGAAGGTATACAACAGTCGCATCTTACCTGTACTTACCTATGGAGCTGAAACGTGGAGTCTAAAAATGGGTTCTACTTAAGTGAGGACTAAGCAGAGGGCTATGGAACGGAAAATGGTAGGTGTAACGTTAAGAGATAGAAAGCGCGCAGAGTGGGTCAGAGAAATAACTCGAGGTAAGGACTTTTGAGTGGAAATCAAGAAGAATTGGGCATGGGCAGGGCATGTAGTGCGTAGAGAGGGCAACCAACGCTCGCTTAGTGTAACAAATTGGATTTCAAGGGAAGGAGAACGTAGATGGGGCGGCAGAAAGTTAGATTGGCGGATTAGGTTAAGATGTTCGCAGGTGAGAGTGGATGGAGCTATCACAGGACCGGGTTATTTGGAGTAATATTGGAGAGGCCTTCGCCCTGCAGTGGCTATCGTCTGGCTGAAGATGGTGATATACCATCTTTTACAAATGACGGCCGTCAAATGCTGCGTCTTATAATTCCAAGCCTTCCTAATTTACGATATGTCATTTAAAGTACTGATTGCTGTTTCACTTGCTCTGCACACACTTATTTGTCTGTATTTCCTGCTTTTCTATGCATTTATGTTTCCTCCGTTCGCACTTATGTAGGTTTTTGCCAGGAGATTGTTTTCGTTCTCTTATGTTGTTCCAACCGTGTAAAGGTTGCTGCCGCTTTTCCTGTATTTAAGGGTGCTTCCTGCTGTCAAGCCAGCCCTAGGCTTTTGACATACACCACTAAAATCCTTGATGATGATAACCGAGGGAGTTTGTATTTAAATCTTGTTAAGGGTGGATGATTGTATACTGCACATCCACCCTACAATTTATAGTTCCACACTTTACTACGCTATAATGCCTGAAAGAGGCCTGCTCGTAAGGAGGACTATACGACCAAGCTATCATGAACGACACTTATAAAGAACTGCCTTAAGTAAGATGCAGGGACTTGTCTGACCTAGGGGCAGCATGTCTAAATCGTCAAAGGATCTTGGAAAGCTAGATTCTTATCTGGTGAGCCCGTGGCAGGCGCTGCCACCGGCTCACCAGAACGTTTATTAAAATTATGGCCAAATCCGTGCTGGCTGCCTAGTGACGCTTTCATACCAAATCAGGCGAAGCGTATTGCCTAGTTGAGCAATTTCTTTATGTGCGTATAAAATACGGAAACCTGATTATTTATTGTAGTGAAGAAAATTGGCTAGTTGGAGAGCAACTACATTTTTCTCATCCTATTATAGCTGCACGATTATGTAATGTGGTTTAAATAGTAACACTGTCGTAAAGCTCATAGAAAACCTCCCCAGCAATTATCCTATTTGTAAAAACATTCTGCATACAGGGGTCTAGGCAGTCCCTCAGTCCACACTAGAAGAAAGATTTAAGAATAAGGTTTCTGTAGAAGATGTATATCGCATTTGTAATTTGTAGCTGCACGGCAGCGATATCATCAAAATTTCTCCGTATTTGAATCTTAACATTATTTGTATGCTTTCTTATCGTTTACCCCGTATATGTCAGCCCCCAAGATTTTTTAGAAGGAGCCCTCTTACAATTCAAACGATGAAAAAGAAAACTGTATTATGAGCAGCCTAATGTGTTTTCTGAGTATCCAGGCTTGGCTACATAGTGCAACTTGAGAACAAAACATTGCGTAGAAATAAAGACAGATGCTCCAATACCCATAAAACATTTTACTTACCTCCATCTTGTACCTACCTTTTGCATATAATTATGTGCGAAATAATGAGGTATCCATATATGGGACACATCCTGACTTTGTATGCTGCTATCTTCCTTGTCTGAAGCGCCACCGGCAGATAACCCCAAGCACTTTGGTAAGTTTTAGAACAATTATTCTTCGGGCGCAAAACGTATGGCTGTACAATAATGTAAGGGGTCTAAACAGCAAACACTGACGGAATGTAGTCTGAATCTCTGTTTACAATGGGAATTTTGTCAGAACGCTGGAAGTATGTGCGCAGTAAGAAAGCGGGGAGAGTTAGTAACCAAGTTAACACAGTCTTTCCTAATAAATTAACAAAGGCTCACAAGCCATCTTTCGCTTTGTAGCTTTGTAAGTGTACCTCTGGGGACCTACATTAATTTTGAATGCTTATCCATGACACTCGTTCGATGCGGTGACGGTGCTTCTATGAAAAAAAAAAACACTACAATGAAGGGGAAGAATAAATAATAGGAGTACAAAGAAAGGTAAACCAACGCAGAACATGTGCGAAATGTATTTTTTTACCACGATGTGCAGTCCTCACCCATTCAACTTCGAGCAATACACGCTTCGTTATTATGCAAGTATTCGGTATACTCTTATATATGATCAAAATTCAGACGAGAGTGGTGTGTTTCCGAACAAATGGGTTAAATCTAGTTTCCTGCTTGAAGATTGATCATATTCCTGATAAAAAGAAACGATCTGCGATTTGAGTATAGTTGTCTAAACGATATTTATTCCCTTTTGGAAATGACAGAGAAACATGTCAGTGTTTACCGTCGGAGGGTTTGTCAGTATTGCCGGCTGTGTTTCGAGATTTAGATGCCGCAATAAACTTGAAGGCCTCGCCTTCAGAAAAGGGGTCCGCGAGCCATCTTCTCGCCCGACGAGTGACAATTTATTTCAGTCTCTTAAAAACACCGGTTTATTTCCAGATAAACGCCAAAGCATTCGATAAAAGGAACAACAAACAAAAGAGGCTCCACTGCTGGAGATATGCCGTTGATACGCACGACACGTACACTGCCGAGGATAAAACCGAATGAGGGTCAGGGCTTCACCGCGGCAAACAAAACACACTGCGGCGCGAGCAATGCGAGCGATAGGGCCAAAGCACTAACTGCGGCACAAGCGACATTGCTCCTCGCGTGGAAGCAACTCACGCGAATATGTCTAGGCCATTTCTGCAGGCACTTCTTCCATATTCGCATCGCCGGTCTTCTTTCTGTCGTCCGTGCACACTCCGCTGGCCCGTGATGCTCGATGGCCACCCCGCGCTCGCCTCCCCGTCGGAACAAAACGGGGCCTTTCTTTCGATGCGCTTATCTGCACTTGTCTTTTCGAGGCTAACATCCCGCCCCCAAGATTGGCTGCTTGCGCATGCGTACTCGCGCTGCCTGCGCAAACACAATACAAATAGGAAAACGCTCGCGCGCGCTTTAAAACACTTAAAGGGGCTGCGGAGCCCTACAGACTTCAACTCGCATCACCAACAATGCCTAAATCAAAACTTCACGCGCAGCGTATACAGTTCGTTCGGTCGAAACGCTGGCGCTGTCACCGCAGCACAGAAATATAAAAACATTTCGGAAAAAATATGCATGCGATTTCGTGTATGTATCGAAACTTTGACGCAAGCCTGATTTGTTCAGCATTGAGGACGGGGCCATCTGAGTTCGCTTCACATGTACCCATAAAGTTTCTTACTCTTACCTAGAGGGTAAGCTGGCGGCGCTGCACTTCAACCACCATGGACGCGTTAAGAATCATTGGGTGATGCGCTACTTGTTGCGGGACAGTTAGATTTTTTTTAGGGAGCACAGGGTGGCGTTTCTAGTATGTCTTCTTTTTATAATCATCCAGAGGCGCAGAATCCTTAGTGGCGAAGGAGAAAAAGCACACTACGCTAATAATAGGTTTCTGTTTTTCAAGATGCGACTAAAACCTTTGTAGAGTTATTCGAAAACCGCAGATACTTACAAAGCATATTTTCTTTTTAAAGCGTGCCTATTAAGTGCGAATTATTGACATCCGTGCTGCTGAATACTCAGCCAGGCTTTTTGAAATTTACTGTTACAATATTGAAAGTCGAAACGTTTTTCTTTGTAGAACAGAGTTTATTTTGGCATTTTTTGTGGTCAAAAGGGGTTGTTCTGCAGTCAGTGCTTTGGGCGCTCATGGCGTCTAACTGGGCGCCAGGAAGCTCCATGCAAGCTCCCACAGATGGCGCGCCACAACTTTCCCTCTAGGCAAGATAAGAAACTCTATGCATTTACCACCTGTCTGGTAGCCAAGCTGGAGAGTACTTTGCGAAAGAGTTTCTGACCGAGGACATATGTACTTTAAGTATATATCATTCTATTTAATAAGTGGATGTCTTCAAAGAAGTGAGATAGGTACTGCGCCTTCCATTCATTAAAAGAACCGAACCGACTAAGGTGGTGGTAACAACTTTTATTGCCACGAAATGAAAGGAATTATTTCGGGCTGGGGCGAGTCTAGGGTGGCCTCCAGTCGGGAGCGACCTCTTGAGCTCGCGTGACGAGGGCCAGTTGCGTAGTTTTCCTTGGGCTGGCCAACAGCTTGTCCCATTCCTCCGCTGAGGGAGCTGGCAAGAGTGTCTTTGGAGGGGGATTGCTGGCGCATTCCCACAGTATATGGTCTTGAGTGGCCTGCGTCCCGTCACCGCAGTGCCGGCATGCAGGGTTGAATTCTCCGTTTGTAATTAACGATAGTCGGTAGGGGCTAAGAATGGCCTTTGTTTGTAGGCGTCTGAGTGTCGTGGCTTGCGCCCGGTCGAGGTCGGGGTGAGGGGCGGGGTACGTGCATCTTAGCTCGCGATAAAAGTTTGTTACCTCCGCGTATGTGCGCGGTGCCTCCACAGGCGCGTCCGTTCCCGATAGATCTCCCGTCTCCCGGTTGGTTAAGCCTCGGGCTAGACGGTCGACCCCTTCGTTTCCGGAGTTACCCGCGTGAGCCGGAACCCATACGAGATTGATGTTGTGATTGAGAGATCGGTTGCGCAGAATTCGCGCCGCGAGTGCGCTTACAGAATTTTTGGCGAAATTTTGAACGGCGCTTTTTGAGTCGCTTAGAATAGTTTTGGTGTGGGGATCCGCGATGGCCAGTGCGATAGCTACTTCCTCTGCCTCGCATATGGAGCTAGCATGAAATGTTATAGCGTTAATGAAGGTTGACTTTGGAGTGGCCATACATGCCACGTATGCTCGGTTTTTGATGTGCTGAGCTGCATCCACGTACACTGCTTGTGGATCGTCCTCGTACTGTTTCTCAAGGGTCTGTGCCCTTGTCTTCCTGCGGGCATCATGTCTACCTGGTAGCATGTTTTTGGCTATTGGTTTAACAACTAGTCTACTAGTTATGTCAGCCGATAAATGGGATGTTGCGCACACCTCCTCAGTGGGGTGGATGTGGAGCTTGTCGAGAATTACGCGTCCCGCAAGGCTGCGTGACAGGCGGGTCACTTGTGCTGTCTTATGGGCTTCAATTAGTTCAGATAGTGTGTTAAAAATTCCTAACTGCAGTAGTCGATCTGAGTTAGCGTATACTGGTAAGCTAAGGGCCGCTTTGTATGCTGTTCTAATTATGCTATTAAGTGCATGTTCGTCCCTACGACGCAGATGATAGTACGGGCAAGCGTGCATGATTCTGCTTATCATAAAGGCTTGGATAATCCTGCGCAGGTCGGCTTCTATCATACCCCTGCGACGTGTGGCAATGCGTCTCACCAGCCCACCTATCTGGTGCGCCGTGACGCGTAGCCGGCGTATAGCTTCTGTGTTCTGCGTATTATTCTGAATCAACATTCCGAGAACTCTGATCGTGGCTACCGGGGGTATCGGATGGTTGTCAATGTGTAACTGGATAGGTTCTCGAGAATCAGGCTTTACCTGTGAAGCTTGTTTGTTCCTTATAACTAATAGTTCTGATTTAGCCGGTGAACAGGTAAGGCCGTTTTCCTGCACATAAGACTGTACCGTGTCGATAGCTCGTTGTAATGAATCTGTAATATCTCCATCGGAGCCAGAATTGGTCCATATGGTGATGTCGTCGGCGTATATGGAATGATGTATGTGTGGGATATCATCTAACAGACGCGGGAGGCCGCTCATAACGATGTTGAAGAGAAAAGGTGAAAGTACGGCGCCTTGCGGTGTTCCTCTCGTCCCTAGTGTAATTTTGTCGCTAACTTTGTCAACGAAATGGAGCGTAGCCGTACGCGCATTCAGAAAGGCAGCGATGTAGTCGTATGTCCGTTTGCCTACGTGTAACTGTGAGAGGTGATGGAGGATGGAAGCGTGTGACACATTGTCGAAGGCCTTACTCACATCGAGTCCCAGGATGGTTCGCGTGGCTCTTATGCGATTTGTATCTAGAATGTCTTGTTGAATTTGCCACATAATGTCCTGAGTCGAAAGACCTGCTCGAAACCCAATCATGGACGGGGGAAACGTGCCTTCCGCATCGGTGTGCATAAGGAGCCTGTTTAAGACAACGTGTTCCATTACCTTCCCGAGACATGACGTTAGCGAGATTGGGCGGAGGTTCCCCATCTCGAGTCTTTTGCCCGGTTTAGGTATGAAAATAATTTTAGCATGCTTCCATTCCTCAGGGACGCTGCCCTCTGTCCAGTACCTGTTGAAGAGGTCCGTAAGAGCCTCTACTGACTGGTCTTCTAAATTGCGCAACATCTTATTGGTGATGCAATCTTCCCCCGGTGCCGAGGTGGTGTTAATTTTGTTAAGAGCAGCCCTAATCTCTGCTACGGTAAAGACGCTATCCATGCGAGGATTATCCAATCCTGAGTACCCATCTGGCGTGGGTATATCCTGGGAGGTGTTAATGTATTTATCTTTTAAAGTGGTCATGAGCTCTTCGTCGGTGCCTTGGAAAGATTGCGAGATCCTATGTAGGTTCTTGTGGGAATCTGCCTTAGTTCTCGTAGGATCCAGTAAATGTCTAAGTAAAAACCACGTGTTCTTGTTGCCCAGTTGCCCATTAAGGCGGTCGCAAGTCTGATGCCACTGTTCTCGGCTAAGTTCCCACGAGTAAGCCTCGATTTCCTTTTCAAGCCGGGTTAGCCGAATTTTTAAACGTCGGTTATGCTTATTTTTACGCCATCGAGCATGGATACTTCCTTGTGCTTCAATCATGTGCACTAGCTTAGCGTCCGGACTGGGGCTGCTGTCCTCAAGGGCAACAGTTTTTGAAGTGTTTGCGGCGTCTTGCAACAGACGCTCCGTCCATTGTCTTAAATCTACTATACTTTCCGCTGGCCTTTGCGAGCGGACATATCTAAAGGCGTCCCAGTTCGTGTGCTTCACTTCCTGGCGACGCATTTTGCAATGCGTAGCTCGGAAAGTGGTACATAGTACATAGTGGTCGCTTCCTATGTTTGTATTTAGGTTTTCCCATCTCGCATCGGGGATATTTCTGGCAAAGGTAAGGTCAGGGCACGTATCCCTGGTTACACTGTTACCAATGCGCGTAGGTTTATCAGGGTCGACGAGTAAGGTATGCCCTAGCGCCTGGGCTGTCTCCCATAATTTAGTTCCCTTTCTACTGTT
>JAJIZL010125027.1:0-11829 GCA_023969395.1 Amblyomma maculatum
TCGATGGAGGAGAAACGAAGTGGCGTCCGTATGCCGTGCGATGTCAGCACACAATAAAGATCCCTAGGTGGTCGAAATTACTCCGTAGCCCTCCAATATGGCTCTCCTTTCTCTCTTTCCACTTTCACTCCCACATTCCTCTCTGCTCTTACGGCGCGGTTCAGGTGTCCATAGAGCAAGTGTGACAGATACTGCACCTTTCTCTTCCTATTAACAAACAAACCAACCAAACTTCGCTATGATTTCAGCATGCTGGCGGAGAAAGACACATTAGGTAAATTATCTGGGCCTGGATATGTTTTAGTCTTTAAATCCAAAAGCATGGAAAATACGCCGCTATAAGTGATAAAGTTGACTTCCAGTTGTTGAAAATGTGCTGTGCTTTTTGTTGGCTGTAGACTTGTTTAAAAACGTGCACTGGCCTCAACCTAACTATAAAGTCAAGACGCTCGCGACCTACAACGAAGTCATTGAGCACTACAAGTTAGGACGGCGGAAATATCCACCCCCAGGTAGGTCCCTCATATCCACAGAGGCAGTCACCTGGCGCCGCCTGCAAGCCAAGAACCACATGTCTCCCAGATGGAGATACCTCACGCAAACTGGAAATCCGGAGGACAAATTCTGCAGATTCTGTAGTGATATAGGAACTTTAAAACATATCCTCTGGGAGTGCAGCCACTCCCCGGGCTACAATTTATTCAAGGACGCAGAAGCATGGGAGACCGCGCTTCATAGCGAAGACCCGGAGACACAGGCCAACATTGTCCGACTGGCAACCGAAGCGGCGAACCGCTTTGTCTACTAGCCCCTGCCTCTTGGGGTGACATCGGGCTCCCTGGACGCCTGCGAGCGGTGCCGGAGCTCCGGTGTCGCCTCTTCCGGACAATAAAAGTTTTCACCGCCACCTCCATGAAAGTATGCATTCAATTCCTGCGCAATACTTTCCGCACAAGCAACTACATTTCCATTAGATGATATATATCTGAAATGCATATTGTTCTATCGGTCAAGTAGTTTCAAAACCTGCTAGGGTCATTTTTCAGAAAGCTCGGTAACGTCATGTTAAAGCAGATATTTTTCAATTACCGTATTGCGCACCAAAGGTTCTCTCTTAGCGTTTGGATAAGATCACACTGGCGGTTCAGCTTTTTCGCTCGTTTTAATATTTGCTTGAGGTGAATACTCTTCCGCGTCATCCAAGGCATGTGTTTATGCACTTGTTTGCGCTTATTTGGCGCGAACGAGTTTAGACAATATCGTCATATGCGAATGAACTGCCCCACATTTCACTGATATTCTCATTTTTATCAAAATCTTAAAAACAACAATTCTCCATATAATGTCCAACAACACTATCAGCAGCCCTAGAATAATCTTTAATGGAGTGCGACTGGCTCAGTTTTTTATTACGAAAAGCATTCTTGGCAATGGGTAATGGAACGCTTACTATGTGGTGATATGAAAGGCCTTGTTGAAATATTGTAGCGAAAGCTAAACTGGCCACGAACCTGCGATTTCGCTGTGGCGGTGCCCTGAGGATGCCCTGAGGCGGTGCCCTGAGAATGGCCTTGAACCGTCGCCTAGCAACCAGCGTAGCTGTGGGACGTCGGCGCTCGCCGCGGAGCCGCCGCTTGGTATGGCGTCACACCGCTTGCCACATGGAGGAAGGAAACAACTTAGGAGAGGCCCTGACGTCACTTTTTTGAAGCCGTCATTGCAGCGCCCGGTCGCTGCAATAGCTCTCCTCCGCCTTTACACTCCGCATTTTCTTTCTCTGCGACGCTCACGTACCTCGGGCCCTTAGCAACGCTGTTGCTAATGGCCCACGTTTTAATAGCAACAGCGATGCCGTTTATAATAATCCGAATTGGCTAATCCTAAATTTTGACATCACTTCCGCCACACTTTCCCCAATGCATTGGGAATTGCAAGAGCCTCTCAGTCATGGAGGAAGGAAAAAACTTGGGAGAGGCCCTGACGTCATTTTTTAAAGCCGGCGCGGCCGCGCCGCGACCGGCCACTGAACCGTCTCTCCTCCTCCTTTACCCTCCGCATTCTCTTTCTCCGCGACGCTCACGTATCCAGGGCCCTTAACAACGCTGTTGCTAGTGGTCCGAGTTTTCATAGCAACAGCCTTGCCGTTGCTTGTGGCCCGACCTGACTAACCCTAAATTTTGACGTCACTTCCGCCACACTTTCTCCAATGCATTGGGAATGGCAAGGGCCTCTCCTAAGTTTTTTTCCTTCCTCCATGCTCTGAGTTGTTTCCTTCCTCCATGGCTTGCCTCATTGTTTTCTTCGTCTTCGCTCGCTGATAACTAGTTCTAATGAGTGACGCCATCACATGGTGATGTCATCAGCCGTGACGTAAAGACCGGTTGTGACACCATCATAACGTTACCTCTAATAACCGGAAGGGATAAAGACGTCACACCAGGTCATGACGTCACGACTAGTGATGACGTAGCCAGGCGATTAACAAACGTTATCATAGATTATGGAATAAGTCGGCACAATTTATAATAAAATATCTCTTCAGGCAAAAAAGCCACGAATGTTCGCGTAATCCAAAATGGCAGAAAGCTGAGTTTCGAGAAAAAATAATAAAGCAGAGTTCATATATCTGCATATCTCATATGGCGTTCTCAAAGATGGTTACAATCGGCTAGACTTATATCCAAGGTCCTCCTTAGTCTTCGTTTTTCGTCTTTTACCTGGCTTATCTGCTCGCTTATTTTTCTCCTTGCATTTATTGATGAATCAGTAGTGCGACGGAAGGATTTTTTGATGCTCTACTGGGCGCCTGTCCAGATAGCTGTCAAATAGGCTTTCGCCTTTTGTATATAATAAAGCGCGGGAACAATGACCTCAAGGCATACAAGTAAACGCTCCAGTGTACTCCACCAACATGGTCTGAATGTCATGCATTCCTCGTGTGCACGTTTTTGTTCTTAAACCCATAAAAAAATAAAAATTCATGGTTGAAAGCAAGTGTTTAGAAAACTAAAAAATTATAAAGTTGAAAAGGAGCAAGACCATGAAAACAGGGAGGTTTGTTTTTGAACGTGGGAACCGAAACCGTTAGTTTCGGTTTACCAAAATAACCATAGAATTGCAAACTAGCCATCTTTGGAATGGTTTGATTTAAAAGTATACTCTCTTGCCAATAGTTTAGAAATGATTATATAAATTGATGTAATAACATTTCAAACAAGATCAGTCCGCAGGTTCATCAACTTCCAGCCACCTGTTGTGAGCGTTTTTGTTGTTGAATGCAAACGAAGATACATACATGCGTAGAAACATTTATTACATTGGAAATTGAAATATTAAGAAAAAAAATGTTAGACCGTAAAATAGGTGAAACATTTTGGTACGCGGAAATCGAAGCTGTTAGTTTTGGCTTTGCAATATGCACAGTGTCACGAAATCGGCGCACATTTTTATTAAGCCGGCACGGCGCGAGGCCCGCACGGCGTCGCATGGAAAGCTCGAGAAAAGCCTCCGCGCCACCCAGATAAATCGACTATAAGCAACCCGCACGGGTCAGACCGTTCTTATGGACCTTAACCTGACTAGCCCGCAAGGTCTCGTACAAAAACAGGCTATACCGCCCGGGTGGTCAGACTCGTTCAGGCTCGTTCACAAAATCTAATTAAAGATACTCTTACCGAAATACAGAAATAAAGATACGCGTGGGTAGGATATGCAATTCGAAGGCATGGTAATCGATGGTCGCTAAGTATTCCTAGGGATTAAGAGCCTAGCATAGGCAGCAGGAAGTTAAGGGGGCAGACAAGATTAGGGAGCGTTCGGGGATAAGATGGCCACATCTGGCGCGGGACGGAATTGTTTAGGAAAATATTGGCAAGCTCTTTGTCCTGAACGGCGCGTAGTAAGGAGGAGATGGTACAAAGGATTTTCAAGTTGTAATCTTTGTTTTCACCAAGGGTAATCTTTGCACTAATCAGCCGAACGCAGTGCAATGACCTCATAGAGCGCGTCAATTCCACCCTGACAGATATACTTTCGTGTATACGCAGCTCCGTCCCAAGCCAACTGTGACCGTTATGTCCCTGCTGCAGTTGTTGCCATTAACGCTGCGGCCACAGCAAACAGCGCATGTGTCCCCTTTCCCAGTTTTGAATGGCAGGACACCCTCCATGCCTCTTGAAATGAAGTTGGGCCTGCTCCGTCCTAATGTTTCCGCGTCTGACTCCGCCCAACAATTTCGGATCACCCGCCTCGACGCGCCGCGCAGCCTCTTGAGAGCTCATGCGCGAGCGCAAGCCGCCAGTGAAGCAAATCCACCACTTCCCTTCTTCTGACTCGGTGACTTAGACCTCGTTCTCTACCCCATTCGCGTGACTGGCCGTGTCGCGAAGCTTTTATCACGATACCGCGGCCCTTACCCAGCTCAAGCCCGTGGCAAACCGTCTCGAATACCTGCCTGAGAGTCGCCCACGCGATGTGCACCGCATTTTTCCAGAGCATGTTTCACACATGAAACGATGTCTCCGAAACCGACAGTGATCTCGGCTTTCCTACCGAGCAACGCTTATCGGTTCCAATGGTGTCGGTAAGCCCACAATTGAGCATATATCGGCAGTGCTTTGCGGATGCAATGGAGACTCACAGAGACGCTGCTGGATCATGGAAACCAGCGAACAGCTGTTGTTGAGGCGCACTCAGAATAACGACGACCTCAAGAGCCACTGTGTTGTCAAGGGCCAGACAGAAGTGAGCTGTAGCCGGAGTGAACCCATCAAATGTTGCGACATCATTAGAATTGAGCGGCCTCCCCGGACTTGAACTAAGATTTTGTTCGGACATCTCGATTAGTGGTGTGTTTTATCAATTCCCTGTGCAGTCTGTGTTACCGCGCATGTGTATTTGGTCTGGCACATTTAGTGCGTTCCCTATGGCTGTTCTCTTTTTTCTAGCCTATAATTATTCCATGTGTTCGATATCATTGAATAGCGTTGTGCACATTGTTTTCTCCAACCTGCGTATGAAACCCGTTTATGTTGAAAGTCATGGCGCATGACGCAGGCACACTGAAAGATAATGAAAGCTCTTTTGAATTTAGTATGCTATGGCGAATTAGGCATAAATTATTCTTTATCTTCACCAAAATCTACCAGATCACACTTGAAGCATTACACCTTTTGTCGCTGAAACTACATTCAAGTGGTTCAAGTGGAAGTGCTTAGCTTAAAGCGACTTCATCCTCTAATGCTTGCAGATAGGACGCACAGAAATCTGTCAATGGTGGAGGAGAAAACTAATCCTCATAAAAAAAGGTTGAGTGAGAGGAGAGGGACATTTAGGTTTTGCTTTTAAGAATGACGAGAACAGGCTGACGTGTTCCGTTTTCTGGCTGCCCTTGCGGATTCTTGTTCGCACGTTACTGCCGCCTTCGTTTTGCTGGGAAGCTTCCTTTCACGGGGCAGGGGAATAATGACAGTTTTTGGCAGTACCTCTCTAGCCAGAAATTGCCTAGCCACGATTAACAAGCTGTGCATACGTTCGCACATGCGCACGCATTACATTCTTGAAGTGCTGTAAATGTCAAGTTTCGCATAAAATTAGCAGCAAATTGTTTTCTTCTCGGTCTCCAAAGCGGCCTCTTCCTCGGACGCTGGACGTCAGCAGATAGTGGGGCTGCGGGCGGCAGCCGCGGATATTATACAAAACTCCTCCATAGCCTTACGATGCATATTTGCTGTTGTTTGATCATGTGACCATCAGTGTAGTGCACCGCACTTTGTTCTCTTGGAGGTCAATTTGGGTGACACACCATTGCGTTTCTAAATATCCTCGCATTCAGTTCTCGAGTCAGAATGTTTAAATCAGCAGAAGTGTTATTGTCAGGCAGCGCTGAAGAGAGGAAAGAGGAAGTGTGAGGAAGAAGAAGAAGCTCACCTCGTGTCATTATCAGTGACCGTGGGCGGCAATTTAGGGCAGATGTGGAACAGCTTCTGCGGTTTAGTACTTGCCAAATGCGTCACTCCACGAATTACCACCCCCAGAGAAATGGCCACGTTGAACGCACAAACCGGACACTGACGAACATGCTTGCGATGTATGTCGACTCTCAGCACAGGAACTGGAATGACCTGCTTCCCTTTATTACATATGCCTATAACGCCTCAAAGCATGAAACAACTGCTTATGGTCCATTTTTCCTTCCTTATGCCCGTCCGACTTGATGTTCTCTCGACACCATTTTGCCATTGTCTCTCGACACCGAGCCTCCTGTTTCGAGCACGAGGCTCGTCGACTAGCAAGACTACGCACTCTGCCCGCGCAGGACCGCTCTATGCAGTGCCATTATTCTCGGCATAAGGATGTATGCTACCTACCCGGCGACTTAGCATGGCTCTGGACGCCTATCCGCAAGGGTTGTTTGTCCCAGAAGCTGTTGTCGCACTACACAGGCCCATTTATTGTGCTCACACGCATTAATGACTTGAATTACATGGTGTCTCACCAATGTTCCCAAAGCCGCCCCTCTCGGAAAACACAAGTTGTCAATGTCGCAAGAAGGAAGCGCCGCCACTCTCAGGACTCTGACTGACCGCTCCGTGGCTTCGTCTGCGAAGGGGGAAATATTAGGCAATGCTTAAGAGAGAAAAGAGGAAGTGTGAGGAAGAAGGAGCTCACCATCTGTTGGTTAGCGCACCAGGCTAAGGTGAAGAAGTCCACTGTAAATAAACCTTAACACTATTTTAAAGCGCTTGCCTGAGAATGTATCACACCGAAACACAGTTGAGGTTGGTCCGGAACTTTCTGATTGCTAGAAAGGGTCCACATATCCTTATCACATCGTCCATTCCCCCAATGAGCTTCTTCATTTTACCAATCTCGGAGACCCCACTAGCGGCGGTGGCAGCCACCGGAACCCACCATCCGACTGAGGCCACCGGCACGGTGGACGGCGATAAAGCCACAGCGCCAAGTAGTAAAGCGGTGAAGACGCCTCGAAGTTGTCTGCGACAGTGTTACGTTGGTTGAGTTGTTGGCCGATGCAATGCGTGCGGTAGCATGTCGCTGCGACGCGCACTTACGGTTGAAATAGGTTTTTGGAATGTGAAAGAAAATGCACGTTATCATGGGCGGCCGAAGAGGGAAGAACAGCAGCTGCTCGCGCTTCGGGATGTGGCAAGCATGTGGACTTTGTTTTGTTACGAAAGGTACGCGTGAGCTACGAGAAGTCGTCAAGACAACGCGTAAAGTTTTTTTCATTCTGAGCTGTATCTCAATGATTTCGCTCGCATTGTCATTAAACGACACGCTGTCCTCTCGGATTCTCGCGTCTGTCCACTGTAGTTTTATTGCAGAACGGTGGTGTACTCAGGTTTGGCCCACCGCTGAGGCCATCTACCAAATAAAATGTTCGATGTACTTAGTGTGCGACACTACGAACCCCGATTGCCCTGTTTTTTTTTTTGTTTGTTTGTGTCTTGCAGCTTTGTGTCCAGAGAAAAACATAGTTTCTTAGTGTTGCCTACAGGGAAATCTGGGGGCGCTGCACTTCAGCCACTAGGGTACGCTAAGAATCGGTGGTCATAGTGCACTTGGTGCGGGACAGTCGCATTTTTACGGGAATACAGAGGGGCTTTACTGAGATGTCTCGTCCTCTTCCTCATCATCATCTCGAAACGCGAACGTAGAGCGAAAACGCCAAAGTAACGAAGCGCGAAAACAGGCGACGCCAAAAAAGTTTCTGTTTACCGATGCCACTAAAAACTTTCTAAAGTGATTGAAGAAGCATAAATACTTTCAAAACATTTTTGTTTTCTTTTCAACGCGTGCCTATTAGGTACGAGATATTGGTTTCCGGGCTGTTCAATACGTAGCCAACAGAAGAGAGAGCCACGGCTTATTTTGGACAAGCTTTACATTTACAGGCTGTTTCTTTCGTTTTTTTTTTTGCGATATAGTCACAATATTGAATGTAGTAGTTCTGCACCCGATACCTCTCCGCCCCATGATGCTATGGGCACCCATGGTGGCTGAACTGGTATTCAGGGAGCTCCGTTCAAACTCCCATAAGTTGCTGTACAACTTTCATTGTAGGTAAGGGTAAGAAACTCTATGGAAAAAAGGGTATGCTGGTGGCTGAGCCGACACCCAACTGTATAGTTTGTCGTCCTCCGTAAGCATATGTAAAACATCGATAAGCATACAGCCGCTGGTTGAATGTTTTGTTGTGGAAGCGCATTTACCATTAATAAAAATATAGCTGCCTACTGTGATATGAATTCATTACACAATGGGGCTGACACAAAATCAGCGTATCTGTGTGCTACGCTTTCGTTATGTAAAACGAGCACTCGCACGAAGGCCGTGACAGTTCGGCTTTGCGTAAGTATCGACGTGCGTGAATGATGGTTATATACACTAGCAATACTTTATCTTTAAAGACTCAAGTGAGAGATGATAGGGCATCCACGTGATACTTCTGATGCGTGATGCATGAGCGGGAGGAACACGCTCTCATCGCCCTCCACACGTACGCTGACTACGTGCATAAATTATGCGCGTTACTGAGCACGTACAGGGAGCTGAGTTCTGCAGCCAAGTTCGGGAAGGTCCCCGAACAGTACCGTAAAATGAGTCGGAGCTGCAGACTTGACAGGTGAAATGTTATCAGAGCCGATGCAGGTGGAATTACACGGCGCCCCCTGGCAATATATTTCTACGAATCCGAATTCAAGGGGCGGAATACGAAGCAAGCATATTTATTTCAAGAAACCCTTGAAGGCCTTGGTCATGAAGGTATTACATAGGAGGGCGTTAAAAAATCAAACATGAAGATACAAGAAGGAGCATCTAACATGAACTGAACCAAAAACAAAACAAGAAACGCGCAATAATTGAATAGCCAACAGGAATAAACGTATGACGAAACAACAAAAACGGAAATGAGCATAATGAAAAATAGACGTAATAAACAGGACGAAAAGCAATACTCAAACACATAACAGTGAGTACAGCGCAACTAGAAGAAAACTACCTATAGCTTTCATTTCTTGAGTGTTGATGAACTGATGGCGCATTTGTTTCAGTTGAAATTGTAGAAGGCAGCCGGTTGCAATCAGTAATAGTTTTGTGTATATACGATTTGGCAAATGTTGGAGTGATCTTGGAAGGATGACCAGGGAGTAGAAACACTGCTGAGGGTGAGTGAAGCAAATCGTCGTCAGGCAAAGGATGATAATTTTCTTTTTGAAAATAATTCTGGAAAAGAGTTCTGATTTCGGACGCGAGCATTCAAGGCCTGCTCCCGACACGTAAGGATTCATTATATCGACAGCCTGCTACAACGTATCCTCTATACGATCGCCATTCTCCGTCCTTACCTACAAGGTGGTGATGTCCCCATTGAAAGTGTGCTGCAGCCCCGGAAGGGCAGCGAGCTTGGGGAAAGTGTAATGAGTGCAGTGTTAAAGAGGAACGAGCCTTCGTGCCTCGGCTTCCCAGAGGAATGGGATCCGATCTGAGGATACCTAGAGTTAGCTCTGCTATCCGCTCGGATAGGAATGATCAGACGTAATAAATGTCCGCTCTCTCGGGTACATTTTATAGTTATTTGTGAGGATTGCCTCGTGCGGAACGTTCTCGAAGGCTTTGTTCAGGTCAAGCCCGAGCACCGCCTCCGTCGCAGTTCCATATGGAGGGTCCAGGACGTCCTTCTTAAGCTGGAGCATCACGTCCTGCCTGGACAAGTTTGCCCTAAAGCCAATCATTGTTGAAGGAAGTAGGTCACGGTCTTCCGTGTAATTCTGAAGTCGGTTAAGAATATTATGTTCCTTTTGCTTTCCGATGCAGGACGTGAGGCGATGGGCCGAAGAATCTCGATCGAGAGTTTCGTACCCAGTTTAGGGATGAAGGTGACACGCACGGCCTCCATTCTTGATGAATCTCGTCTTCCCTCCAGTAGGTTTTCATTAGTCCCGTCAGGGCCACGACAGATGTGTGGTCTAGGTTTGTGAGCAATTTGTGCCACACTCCTTCAGGTCCCGCCACGGTGGTGGTACGGAGCTGACCCAAAGCAAACCAGACTTCGGCATCTGCTATGTCGGCATACCTGGGCGTCGTTGGGGAGACCCTTGTACACGAGTAGGGGGTCTGTGAGCAATGTGTTTAGGTAGCAAGTTCGCAGTTCGGCGAGTAGTTCAGCGTCCGTACCCTTGTACTCGCAAATTAATTTCATGAGCCGGTCTGGCTGTGTGCATTTTGCCTGTAGGGAGTCGAGCAAAGGTCTGAGTAAGAACCATGTGTTTTTGCTTCCAAGTTGCCCGTTCATGTTATCGCAGATTTCGCCCCATTGTTGTTGTTTTTTTGCAGATCTATAGTGTACGCTTCGATATGCCGCTGGAGTTGCGCTACACGCTTTGCGCTCTACACAAGTTTCTGTTGTGTATGTGTCTCTTCCAACGTTTTGATAGGCTGGCATGTGCTTTCCACATGTGGAGGAGTTTGGACTCAGTCATCTGATGAGGCTCCTCAGTCGGCGTCTCGAGCGTAGTGGTCTTGAAGTCGTCTTTAAGTGCAGCGATCCATTTCTTTAGGTTGGTGATCTGACTGGGGGCAGTTTGCTGGCGTAAACGTCTGAACATATCCTAGTCAGGGATGCGCGTGCGTTTGTGGTGTGGTTTATCAAATGTTGAGCCGAAAGTTGTAGCTATTATCTAATGATCGCTGTCTAGTGTGTTTCTCTTGTTGGACCAGCAGGCGTCGCTAATGTTTATGGTGAATGTGAGATCAAGTGAGGCATGTGCGCTAACGCTGTTGCCGACCCGTATGATTTCTTGGGGATTGTCGAAAATTGTTAGGTGCCGCGGTCACGGCGTAATTCCATTTCCTTAACGGTAGTGTCCCGCAACTTCTTCTTCCTCGCTGGTTGCCTCAAACTGTTAAACGGCGATTGTTACCGAGGGGTTCCTCTGAACGCAAACTAATGTTAGTATGCACTCAATAAAAGCAGGTAATGATTACGGTGAAGGTAGTTGCATAGTGTTGCCGTTGTCGTGCTGTCACCTGGTGATTCTTCACTGTTTATTTTGCGGCTGTTAATAATTAAAAACATCAATTAAAGCAATATAAAGGGGAACACCACCCAGGAAAGACCTTGGCAGCTTATTTTAACGTTGATATTTAAAAACAAATTCAGGAAAAAAAAGTTGCGCTTACAGGATTCGAACAGATGTTTAATTTGCTCAGTGCTCATCTAAGTAGTGTCAATCCATTTCACCCTTGAAACATTTTAGCTTTGTTATTGGGCCCTGAACAGTGCCTCCTGGAGAACAGTGCCTGCAGCATCGTGCCTGTCTCCATAGTATTGAAATTGGCGGTCTGTTTCGCTGAGGGACTGTGTTGTGGCGCTAGCGTTATGCCCTGTACAAATATATGTGTTACCCGCGCGCGAAACATATGCAGGCGCGCGTTTTCATTCGTAACCCTTTTTAGATTTTTCTAGTGGTTTGAAAAACTTTCAAGACCTTTAAAATTCGTGAAAGTTGCCTTCAAGCGGCGGCTCCGCTCGAGCGACGAGTGTCTGCTAGCATAGCCTTCACATCTCGGAATCCATGCTGCTAGAGAATAACTTCCAGTTAACGCTGCTCAGAGGACTCTGCCGTTGAGAGAACGGCATCTTGCGCCGCCGCGCCAGCTGCGAATGCGCCAGGAGGGAGTGACGTCACACAGTGCACAGCTCGCGCGCCAGGGCAACCGCAGACTCCTCAGCGGCGCGATGACTCACGGGCCTAGAGGTGCCGCCGCCAGCACGTTCGCCGAAATTGTTGCTTCCGCAATTCT